>CM073761.1:2745768-3335768 GCA_037127475.1 Arma custos | reverse complement strand
GGAAGCTAGGTTTGAAACTAGAGGGTTTGAGTGGGAATGAAGTTTGCTATGAAAGGATAGATAACGGGTTCGGGCCAAATCAGCAACAAAAGGGACATTAAGGTCGTTATGGATGACTTTATTGTTAACAAAATAAGGAGCATTGAGGATTTTATGAAGGATTTTGGATTGTAGGGATCGGATACGAGAGGAATTCGATGGCTTAGTGGAGCCCCATAGCTCTACTCCGTAAGTCCAAATAGGTTGTATGATGGTCATGTAGATGAGTCTTTTGTAGTTAATTGGGAGCTTAGAGCGTTTGTCTAGTAAGTATTGAAGTAGCCTGAAACGTCGAGCGGTTTCCTGTCTTTTCAGTCTTGTATGAGGATTCCAGGTTAATCGTTTGTCGAGGTGCAACCCTAAGTATCGGATCTGTTCTACAGGCACCAGTGGGATATTATTAAAGGATACTGTAGGGCAGGAAGTCATTGGTTTACGACGTAAGATAAAAGTGATTTGATGCGATTTTTGAGAATTTATTTTAATTCTCCAGTTTTGAAACCATTCTTCAAGATCAGTGATATGGGATTGGAGGCTTTGGGATGCAATAACTGGATTGGTGTTGACTGATAATACACATGTATCATCAGCATACGTGGTAAGGATAGTATTAGAATGAGTTGGGATGTCAGCTGTATAAACTGTATAAAGGATTGGGCCAAGGATACTACCTTGAGGAACACCAGCAGATTGGGAAAAGAGGGATGAATATAAATTATTATGGTTTACTTGGAAAGTTCTATTTGTGAGATAGGAGTGAAGGATGAGAAAGTATGTAGGGGGTAGGAATTTACGGAGTTTGTAGAACAAGCCCGTATGCCAGACTCAGTCAAAAGCCTGTTCCACGTCAAGAAACACGCCCGAACAATATGATCCACGTTCTAATGCAGAGGAGACCACATCCACCACACGATGACATTGCTGAATGGTGGAGTGTGATCCTCGGAATCCAAACTGGTGATCTGGTATTATGTGAAAATGTTAACTTAAATTAATTAATCATTGAATGCTTAGTTTTTGTCAAATATTGACAGCAATATTTATAATGTAGAAATAAAATTTAAAAAATATTAAAAATAAAATACTCACAATCCTCGATCTTCCATCTCTCATCTTTGAAGAAGAATCATTGTAGGTATTTTGTGTCTGATTTATATGTCCTTGGGATCGAGATCGGAATTGGATCCTCTAGAATAACATATTGTGTTTACTTTTTTCTTGACTTTCACTATTCATTGTATGCTTAGCTTTTAATAAACAGATAAAAAAATGTACTAAAAAATTATCTGTTTTTAGTACATTTTCACCTCTGTTTCTAATATAAAGATGTTAATTTAGTATTTTCAATTCTAATTAAATAAACCGTTTACGAAAAACCTGTGGTAATCTGTGGTTAGCTTCGCGCAAATCTATAGGAGTGCTTTATTTTATACCTTCAGAAGATTATTGAGATCCGTAGATTCTTCATAGAGATCAATTCTTCTATATGAAGTCTTCTAAGTCTTCGTATAATAAGCCCTCAAGTCCCTATTTGGGCGCCAGTTAAATAACTTCGATGCTCTAATCACTTTTTGGGAGGGAGGGAGGGAGAGAGGGAGGGAAGGTCATCATAAGTTATATATATGTAAAAGACGTACACTAGACGTCTTTCATTTCATTGCGACAGATACGGTTGCCATGGTAACGACTGTGAAAGAAGAACCGGGGAGCTTATTGTGTTTGTTTGATTATTGAGTAATTGTGTAAATAGTGTTGAAGTGTTGACTTTAAAATGATGTTTCCTTTTTTACAGGTAAGACTGTTTATGGTGGTGAGTTTGTAAATGAGTTACATAAAACTATTGTTATAATAAAATAAATTTAAATACCTTTTTTACAGAGAGAAACTCAATTTGGTTTTATTTCAACACATAATAAATAGAGTGTTTGAATCAATTAACATTATAAAACATCATTTTCTTCAGCATTTCTATAAAGGATAATTATAACAAGAATGGATAAATTAAAATTTGAATTTGTGTTGAAATTTGATAATGATTCGAAAACAAACAATATTTGTATTGTAATTGCATAACTTCAATTACTGGAACTAATAACGAGATTTTTATCATTCCTGAACATTTCCAACCGGCTAAATTACATCAACAACTTGTGAAAACTCAAGCATACAAAACAGTGAAAAATACATTACAAAAAACAGATGATAAAAGAAAAGTATGGATTGCATTAACTGAAAAATTAAGACATGTTTATTTTGATGAAGATGGAAACATGCAGTTCAATCACTATTTGTTAGAAGAGATTTCTGAAAAGAAATCAGAAGCTTCTGAACATCGTAATATACGACAATTATCGGAGAAATTTGTAGTGGAAAAATTTACAAAGAAAATTTCCAATGTGTCCCATTGGATGAATATTTTTGAATGCGAATGTAATCGTTTGGAAGTAGAAGACGATACCAATAAAATTGAAATTCTTAGATTATTCCTTGATGAATCGTGTCTTGACTAGTACAGTTCCATGCTCATTAAGTACACAATTAACTCTCGTTGGTCAACTTGGAGGGACAATTTTTGTGAAACTTTTGCAGCGAAAGGCTGGACACCAATCAGGTATGCAATGTCATTTAAGTATGTACAGGGTTCTTTATTAGAATATGATCTAAAAAAAGAAAGACTTTTATTAGAGATCAATAAATCAATCGATAATTCTACTCTAATCGATCTCATTGCTACGGGACTCCCAAATTTTATAACTGATAGGATTCATAGAATTATTTATTGGCAACATGTGATTTATTTAAAAACTTAAGAGGGTTAGAGCATTTAGTAATTAAAAAGAATTTGGACAAGAAAGAAATTGGGTTTGAAAATAGAGTTAATATAAAATATAAACGAGACAAACCTTGTAACATATGTGAAAAAAAACAACAAAGGTATGCGATATCACCCTGAAGCTTTTTGTTGGTTTAAAAACAAAATTAACGATGGGCCTAAGATGGAGTCAGAAAAAAATATTAATCTTTCTGAGTTGGAAGCAGAATTTGTCGAACTGGATCCAAAAAACTAGTTGTTCCGCCATTAATCAAAATTGAAATACTGTTAAATGATAAGGTTAAAGTTTTGGGTATTTATGATTCAGGCTCAAACGTTTCTTTAATAAATTCGAAATTGTTATACATGAAGAATAAACCTATCAATAAAACAGAAAACAATATTAAGTTGAGCACGATTAATGGCGTAAAAAAACCTGTAGGACTGGTAAATCTGAAGATTAAAATTTTTGATATCGAAAAAAATGTTAATGTTTTTGTTATGGATCAAGAAATTTTTAAATATGATTTTTTAATTGGCTTAGATTGTATACGAAATTTTTATCTGATTCAAAATGAAAAATTAAAAATTATACAAGCAATTCCAAACTTAACAAAGACGGAAGAAGAAGAAGAAATAATTCCCGGGTTTTCGGGTGAAGATTTTGAAGTAAAACAAAATATTAACAAAGATATTACCGATCAAATTGGAGATGAAATAAATGGTCAATATAAAGTAAATTTTAATGAAAACATTGAAGTTGCTAATTCTGATTTTAAAATAAATCATCTAGACAGTCAGCAGCAATTCGAATTAAATAAATTAATAAGAAAATATAAGTCACTTTTTGCTAAAGATAAATATGATATAGGGACTGTAAAAGGTTATGAGGCACATATTGATTTATTGATAGATAAGTATGTCAGTAAACGGCCCTATAGGTGCTCCATTGAGGATAAACGAGAAATAGAACAACAAATATCGAAATTATTACAAAAAAATTTAATCGAAGAGTCATATAGCCCTTTTGCTGCTCCTGTAACATTGGCACATAAAAAAGATGAAGGAAGTAGATCAAGATTATGCATAGACTTTCGTGAGTTAGATAAAATAGTAGTTCCTCAATCACAACCATTCCCATTAATTGAGGATTTGATGATTAAAACGAGAAATTATAAGAAAACATAACCTTTCTGATTTTACTACAAATTACATAGATGACATTCTAGTTTTTTCTAAGGATTTTTCAGAACACATTAGCCATTTACAATCATTATTGGAAGCAATTTGGAAGGAAGGTTTTAGGTTAAAATTTACGAAATGTAACTTCGCACAAGATTCCGTAAAGTATTTAGGCCATGTAATACAAAGTAATACAATTAAACCATTAAAGGATAATCTGATTGCTATAAAAGATTTCCCTACCCCAAGAACGCAAAAGAATGTTCGACAATTTCTAGGAAAAATAAATTTTTATGGAAAATATGTACCAAATATATCAATTATATTGGACCCCTTGCATAATTTATTGAGAAAAGGGCAGACATTTATTTGGTCAGAAAAATGTCAAGAATCATTTGAAAAAATAAAACAATTACTTTGTTTAAAACCTATTTTGGCAATTTTCCATCCAGATCTGCCAATACATATTTACACAGATGCAAGTATAGAAGGCATAGGAGCTGTTATGAAACAGATACAACAAAATGGTGAAGAAAAACCTTGCGCATATTTCTCTAGAAAATTGAATGAAAACGAAAAAAAGCCATTTATCTAGAATGCTTAGCAATTAAAGAAGCAGTGAAGTACTGGCAGCATTGGCTCATGGGAAAGAAATTTACAGTTTTCTCCGATCATAAACCCCTCGAAAAAATGAATATTAAAGCAAGAACAGATGAAGATTTGGGAAATTTAACTCTCAAAATCTCAATTCAATTTCGAAATAGTGTACTGTCCAGGAAAATACAATTTAGAAGCAGACTGTTTAAGCAGAAATCCTGTTTTAGAACCAATGGAACACCAAGACGAAAGTTTAAAAATTGTAAACCTAATTAAATTAGAAGATATAAAGCATGATCAAGAGAAAAATGAAGATGTACAAAACTACAAAAATATACTAAAAAAAAAAAGATCTAATATATTATAAAAAGATTTTATTTTGTTTTATAGATACAAAACCCTTTTATTTGTCCAAGTTATCTTTTATTTATTATTTCTTTGACATGTAGACGTTTCGACCCATGTGGTCATTCTCAATACATGTTTTTTATTTTTTATTTTATCATCATTCAGTTAGCTGAATTCAATCTTATTTTTTTCCTTGTAAACCGATATTAAAATGCAGAAAGAAGAGGAAAGCTGGGTGGGGTCACCCATAGTCAGTCATTGCAACTCAAGTTGCAACTCAAGTTGCAATGACTGACTATGGGTGACCCCACCCAGCTTTCCTCTTCTTTCTGCATTTTAATATCGGTTTACAAGGAAAAAAATAAGATTGAATTCAGCTAACTGAATGATGATAAAATAAAAAATAAAAAACATGTATTGAGAATGACCACATGGGTCGAAACGTCTACATGTCAAAGAAATAATAAATAAAAGATAACTTGGACAAATAAAAGGGTTTTGTATCTATAAAACAAAATAAAATAAAATTCAAGTCCAGTACCTAAAACCATTAATATTATAAAAAGATTGGGAAAAAAGAAAAGATTATATTGTCAGAGGACTTTAGTAAAAAATTAATAGAAAATATACACTAACTTTACTGCCGTATAGGAACGAAACAAATGCAAACAAAAATTAATCCATTATATACAGCAAAAAACTTAATAAATAATATCAAACAAATCTGTAAAAACTGTGAAATATGCATAAAAAACAAATCAAGAGGAAAATATAAATTTGGGCAAATGTCTCACTTAGGTCCTGCTACCTATCCTTTTGAAATAGTATCTATAGACACTATTGGTGGATTTGGTGGTTCACGTTCAACAAAAAAATACCTACATCTCCTGGTTGATCACTTCACGATATATGCCTACATACTGACATCGAAAACTCAAAATTCCAATGATTTTAAGAAATTAGTTCAAATAGTGCTGAAAGACAATAAAATTGGCATGATTTTATCAGATCAGTATCCAGGAATCAATTCAAAAGAATTCAAAAAATTTGTGGACGAAGAAAACATACCAATCATCTTCACTGCAATAATTGCTCCGTTCTCAAATGGTCTAAATGAAAGGCTAAACCAGACGCTAGTTAATAAAATTAGATGTAAAATTAATGAAAGAAAGGGAAAACGGGCTTGGACGAATATAGCACATGAATGCACAAAAAGATACAATGAAACGGAGCATACGGTAACAGGATTATCTCCTAAATATTTATTAGAAGGATCAAATGTTGCTATTTTACCAGCAGAATTAAACCAAAAACAATCATATCATGGATTAATGCAAGATAGAAAACTCGCTTTAGAAAATACCATAAAGTCACACAATTATAACAAGCAACGTTCTGATAAAAATAGAACAAAGTGCAGATTAAACGTAGGAGACTTGGTGTATGTAGAAAACGGAAATCGGATAAACAGGAATAAATTAGACGAGTTGAAAATTGGACCGTTCAAAATTTTAGAAAAAGTATCGAATTCAATATACAAAATAGATGTAGGGCATAAGAAATCAGAATCAAATCTTTTCCATATAACCAAAATTGTACCAGTTCCGGAGTTGATCACTCCGAGGAAGGGAGGTGTAAAAGACGTACACTAGACGTCTTCCATTTCATTGCGACAGATACGGTTGCCATGGTAACGACTGTGAAAGAAGAACCGGGGAGGTTATTGTGATTTGTTTGATTATTGAGTAATTGTGTAAATAGTGTTGAAGTGTTGACTTTAAAATTATGTTTCCTTTTTTAAAGGTAAGACTGTTTATGGTGGTGAGTTTGTAAATGAGTTACATAAAACTATTGTTATAATAAAATAAATTTAAATACCTTTTTTACAGAGAGAAACTCAATTTGGTTTTATTTCAACACATAATAAATAGAGTGTTTGAATCAATTAACATTATATATATACACACACACACACACACATATATATATATATATATATATATATATATATATATATATATAACTTATATTCTTCCAGAATCAAAACATAAAGAAAAGAAATTGAGGATAAAATGACTTAAATAACTAGTGTATATAGTGCAAGTGTAGTGTGTACTACTTGAAAATCAATACTGTCTTCCTCGCTTATACCGTTGAACTGTCTAAACCTTATATTATTAAGTATTTCAGATATAGGCATCTAAATATGATGGATAAAAAGGGAGACAAGACAGAATGTGAAAACTACCGAGGAATAACCCTGTTATGTTGCGCATATAAGGTTCTTTCGAAAATTTTATTTGCAAGGCTCTCACCACATGCAGAGAAAGAGCTGGGGATCAAGTAGGTTTTAGAAGAGGGCAGTCTACGGTGGACCAGATATTCTCACTAAGGATGATTCTGGAGAAAAGCAAAGAGTACAATGTGATCACACACCACCTATTTGTAGATTTTTAAAGCCACTTATGATAGCATGGACCGCAATGAATTATATCGAGCCCTAAAAGATCTGAATATACCCCACAAGATCATTCGTCTTGTAAAAATGACTATACAAGGATCAAAATGTCTTGTAAAAGTCGAATCAGATCTTTCACAAGAATTCCATACAGATACGGGAGTGAGACAAGGAGATGCCCTCGCCTGCCTACTCTTCAACCTTGGAGCAGAAATGGCCATAAAAAATTCCGGAATTCAGGTAGATGGGTAGTTCAACAGACTAGTCCAAATCCTAGGGTATGCCGATGACTTTGACATTGTGGCAAGATCTAAAAGGGCGCTGAGGGAAGCTTTCTTAGCACTGGAAGAGGCAGCCATGAAACTTGAGCTTAATGTCAATATACAGAAGACCAAGTATATGCGAATAAGAGGAACTCAGGAAACAGAGGATTACTTCGAAGTTGGTCATTACCGATTCGATTGCGTGGACAGCTTCGTCTACTTAGGGACAGAAATTAACTCAAAAAATGACATGTCTCAGGAGGTAAGAAGAAGAATTAATTCTGCTAATATAGCCCAAGGAAGCAACTAACCAGCAAGTTCCTTTCTGGGCAGACAAAGCTGCTGATCTAAAAAACCCTGATTCTCCCGGTACTCACATATGGCTCAGAGGCCTGGGCTCTAACAAAGGCAGAAGAGAAAATGCTCGATGCTTAATCTTCGAGAGGACAATCCTGAGGAAGATCTTCGGTCCAATAAAAGTGGGAGGAATATGGAGAAGGCGATACAATAGAGAGATGTGGCACGGATGGAGGACACTCGGATTCCCAAGAAGATTTTCACAGAGGGAATCCATGCCACACGGAGAGTTGGGAGACCAAATGTGAGGTGGATGGAAGCTGTGGCGGAGGATGCACGTACCCTTCTTAACTTTCACTATTCATTGTATGCTTAGCTTTTAATAAACAGATAAAAAAATGTACTAAAAATTTCCTCTGTTTCTAATATAAAGATGTTAATTTAGTATTTTCAATTCTAATTAAATAAACCGTTTACGAAAAATCTGTGGTTAGCTTCGCGCAAATCTATAGGAATGCTTTATTTTATACCTTCAGAAGATTCTTGAGATCCGTAGATTCTTCATAGAGATCAATTCTTCTATATGAAGTCTTCTAAGTCTTCGTATAATAAGCCCCCAAGTCCCTATTTGGGCGCCAGTTAAATAACTTCGATGCTCTAATCACTTTTGGGGAGGGAGGGAGGGAGGGAGAGAGGGAAGGTCATCATAAGTTATATATATATATATATTTTTTTTTTTTTTCCGTTGGCTCTACAGACCTTGTAGATCTTTGACCGCCTTTACCAGCCTTCTCCACCTCTGTCTATCCTGGGCCGCTGATTTCCAGTCTGCCACATGTAGCTCCTCAGCATCTTTGTTGACCCTGTCTATCCATCTGGTCTTTGGCCTCCCACGTGGTCTCTTGCCAGCTTTTGTGGCATTCATTGTTGCGTAGAGGAGTCCTGACGGATTGCTTCGAGCTACATGCCCCGCCCATCTTAACCTTCTTGATTTCATATCCTGAGATATCGCCTGACCAGTTTCTGTGAGCAATTCCTTATTGGTCCTTCTCCTCCAAGAGTGCAGACTCTCATCCCATACCGCTCCGGTTATCGTGCGAAGAATTTTCCTTTCGCATCTCTCTATTCTGCTTTCCAGGGTGCCAGTGAGAGCCCACGTCTCACAGCCGTATATCAGAATCGGCTTTATTACCGCATTATAAACCCTTAGTTTTAAATTTCTAGAGATGCTTCGGGATTTCAATACTCTTGAAAGAGCGAAGAATGCTCTGTTTGTGCTTGTTATACGCTGGTCTATCTCAGTTAATTGTTCATTGGTTGAGGATATTGTGGAGCCAAGATAATTAAAGTTATCCACTTTCGGGAACGATTTGCGATCCACGCAGATGTTTTTTCTGGGGTGGACTTTACGGCTCACTGTCATGTATTTGGTTTTTTCCTCATTTACCTGTAAGCCGATTTGGACGGCTTCTCTCATCAGCGTCTTGGCGGGTCTCTCAATATCCTTTTCATTTTTTCCGAGGATTGCTACATCATCGGCGTAAGCAAGAATTTTATGCTCCACCCCGACGGGCACCCCGCCCTTCACTCTTGATGTTGTTCTTATTACCTTTTCAAGGGCTATGTTGAACAATGAAGGCGAGAGTCCGTCTCCCTGCCTTAGGCCGGTTCCAACTTCAAAAGCCTCAGACACATCTCCCTGTACCAGGACTCTGCATCGGGGGTCGCCTGCACACGCCTTAGTCAATCTCACTAGTTTACCGGGAATACCCAGCTCAGTCATGATCTTCCATAGACAGTTTCTGTCGACGGAACCATATGCAGCTTTGAAATCGACAAATAATACGTGTACATCTCGGCCTACTTCCCATCGTTTTTCGAGTACCTGTTTCAATATGAATATCTCGTCTAGCGTACTCCTCCCCTTTCTGAATCCTGCTTGCTGGTCACCTGCTATTTTTTCGTAATACGGGTATATCCGATTATGTAATATGTTGGTCATTATCTTATAGGCGATGGGAAGGAGCGCTATGCCTCTGTAATTCCCACACTCGTACTTGGACCCCTTCTTTAGAATAGGGCATATTAGACCTGTTTTCCAAGCTTCGGGTATCTTCTCTTTATCCCATATCTTCTGGATTAGTTCTAATAGTTTTACTCTTACCGTTTCTCCCCCATCTTTGAACAAATCTGATGGTAGGTTGTCTAACCCAGGGGCCTTTCTTCTTTTAAGCCTGTCTATAGCTATTTCTAAATCCAGAATATCAGGTTTTTCAACCTCTTGTGGGTCAAGGTTCTCCTCGTTGCCCATATCCTCTTCGTCCGTGTGATTCCCTTGGTTTAGCAGATTCTGGAAATGTTCATTCCAGATGTTTAATACTTCTACCTTGGATGCCGTCAGTTTCCCATCTTTTCCTCGAATTTGAGTACTTCTCGCTCTAAATCCAGTCCTTTCCTTCCTAATATCTGCATATAGTTCGCTTATATTTCCAGCCTGCCAATTATCCTCAATGTTTCTAAGTCTCCTTGAGGAATTCCCTTTTTGTTGTTCTTATTATTTTATTTGCTTTCGATCTGGCGGCTGAGTATTTTTCCAATATAGCTGGATCAGCTTTGACTGAGTAAAGGACCTTCAATTTTCTTCTTTCCTCTACTGCTTTTTCGCATTCCTCTGTGAACCATATTTTGGGTTTCCTTTTTTCCTGAGTTCCTATTATTTCCTTAGCTGTTTCTTTTAACTCGGACTCTATTGTCTCCCAATGTTGATCAATTGTGAGATTCTCTAAGTCTAAGGGCTCAAATGTATTTTTCAGCTCGATTTGGAATTTGTCTTTTACCTTAGGATTTTTCAGGTTTTGGACTTCAAACTTTACCCTTTTTATTTGGTCCCCTATTTTATGGATTTGCTTCAGTCTCTGGCATATTTTGATCCTGATCAGAGAATGGTCCGAATCACAGTCTGCTCCACGATAGCTTCTAACGTCTTGGATTGACCTCCGATGTCTCTTATCTATCAGCACGTGATCAATTTGGTTTCTAGCCCCTTTCGGGCTAATCCATGTATATTTGTGGATGTCTTTGTGCGGGAACATCGTGCTACTGACCACTAAGGCTTTGCTTGCTGCCAGACTAATACATCGCACTCCATTGTCGTTACTTGTTTCGTGGAGACTTTGGCGGCCGATAACGGGCCTAAAATGTGGTTCGCGGCCTATTTTAGCGTTGAAGTCTCCTAAGACCAATTTTATGTCATGTTTTTGAGTCTGGTCCACTTTTCTAGCTGATCGTAGAAATCGTCCTTCACCTCATCACTCTTGTCTTCCGTTGGTGCATAAACGTTAATAATCGTAGTGTTAAACCAGCGTCCTTTTATTCGTAAAACACTGATTCTTTCGTTAATTGGAAGTTTATCACTGATTTCCTTGCAACTGGGCTAACTGTAAACCCAGTGCCAGCTGTTCCGTTTTTGATGTTTCTCCCGGTGTAGAACATTGTGTGACCATCAATTTTGGTTTCTCCACCTTCTGGCCATCTTACCTCCTGTATTGCTGTTATTGGTATATTATACCTTTTTACTTCATTTACTACCGTTTGGGCGGCACCTGGTCTGTATAGACTCCGAATGTTCCATGATCCAATGTAGAGCCCGTTACACAAAGCCGAAGTCTTTGCCATGTTGAGACGGTCCGATTTTCCGAGGCTGATATTAGGTTTCATAATATTTATTTTTTTACGGGGTAGGGCTATTGACCCTATGCCCAACCCCCAACCTGGAGGACCAGTGGCTGTTTGCAATCTGATGACTGGGCGATGGGGTCGCCAATTCCCTACGCCAATCTTATATATACATATATAATATATATACATATATACTAATATAAACATAATAAACATAAAGAAAAGAAATTGAGGATGAAATGACTCGCACGATAACTGGGTTAACACTGACTGTATTGCCATCTTGAACCTCTATATATAATATTTACATAAGTAGAGAATAATCAATTCGAAAGGAATCCCAACAGATTAATCGGATCACACCGGGAGAATTTAAAATTGTACCCACTTATAAAGGTACAGCTAAGAACTTACAAAAATTTGTAAATGTATTAGAGAATTTGCATCATCGTTTTTGTCAAAATACGAACGCGTAAATTGAAAATGAGCAATCATGCTTATTACAGCTCAAATTAAATAAATCGGTGAAGCCGAGAGATTGTACGGATAAAGCTTTCTAAGATATTCATGAGTTAATTGATTATTTAAATCAATTATTGAAACTATTAAATATGAAATATTAATGATGAAATCAAAGCATAAAGAACACCCTGTTGATAATGTAAATCGAGAAATAGAAAAACGACAAGGTTTAGTAACAAAATTATTTGCCGAAAATAAAAATGACGAGCTAAAATATCATGATAGCGATATAGCCCACGCAGTTATTCGTAATTTACATCACACATATTGCTTGTAATAATGTTATAGATATTAAATCAATTATACGGAGAAAGGAATAGGGATAATAAAGAAACAAACTTTAATAAACAAAGATTTAATAATCCAAATAAAATGGATAATTCTTATAAACATAATAATAATCAAAGCCATCAGGTACAACAACAATTTTAACCGAGATATCAGATGCAACAATCCCCACCTAAATATGAGAAACAATTTTATCTCTAACCGAGTAGTCACCTTGGCTCGGACCTATGTAAAACCGCTTCCCTTTCCGTAAAATTTCCGTTAACGGTTGGGTCAATTCTGCAAATCACGGAACATCAGCTTTTCGCTGCCAAAATAGCACGATTAAAATAAACATAGTCCAACTAGACAATATTAATACACACCTAATTTTGAAATTGTAGTATCCTCAAACGGCATTTGGCCATATGTTATGTTTTCATATCTCTTCAAAAACCTTCCGCCACCTTATATACCTTATCTCTTATAAACAAATTGTTCAGTGTATAGAGTGCTCTGTGCTTTGTAACAACAAATGAATATATTTAGTTATGAATCTGTGTGTGTGTTTTCATTTATGCCAACAATTAATTTATAATTAAAATATTATTATTATTATCACTGGCTCTACAACCCAGCACGGGTCCTGGCCGCATCAAGGCGTCGCCTCCACTCTTCTCTGTCCTGGGCCAAGGTCTTCCAAGCTCTGGATCCAATGATGCTGCCTGCATCACTCTCGACTTCATCTGACCATCTAAGTCGTGGACGCCCACGTTTTCTTTTTCCATCAACGAATCCAAACAGAAGTCTTTTTAAGATAGCGTTGTCCTCCATTCTGGCCACATGCCCAGCCCATCTCAATCTAGCTATTCTTATGAGCTTCACCACGTCAGGCTCCTGATACAAAAGATACAGCTCTGCATTTTGTCTGAGTCTAAATTGATCGCCAACTCTTACAGCTCCAAACATTCTTCTTAATATTTTTCTTTCGAAGAGCAGCAAACTGTTGGCATCTGCCCTGGACAGAGGCCAGGTTTCCGATCCATAAGTCAAAACAGGCCTGATGATTGTTTTGTACAGCATGACCTTGGCTCTTCTTGATATCAGACGACTTCGTAAAATTTTCGCCATCCCAAAATAACATCTATTAGCGGCCAATATTCTTCTTTGAACTTCTGGGCTGGTTGAGCCATCTGCTTTGACCAAAGAACCGAGGTAGACAAAACTGTCGACACTTTCAAATGTGTAGGGACCAAACGTGATGGTGGGATCCGATTGTCTTGAAGGGTTAGCCACCATATACTTAGTCTTTACTTGGTTTACCTGAAGACCTATACGCCGTCCAGCATTCTCCAATGCAAGAAAAGCCTGTTGTAGATCTCTCGGTGTTCTTCCCACTATGTCTATGTCATCTGCATAGGCCAGTATTTGGATGGACATAGTTAGAATCGTACCAGTGACTTGTAACCCTGCGTCTCTTATGACCTTTTCTAGAGCAAAATTAAATAACAGGCACGAGAGTCCATCCCCTTGTCTCAGACCCCTAGTTGTCTTGAATTCTTCAGACAAGTCATTCTGGATCTTGACCTGGCTTCTCGACTCGCTCATCAGCAATTCCACGAGGCTTATCAATTGTCTGGGGACATTCATTTCTTCCATACTTTGAAACAGTTTTCCCCTGATGATACAGTCATAGGCATTGCTGAAATCCACGAAAAGGTGGTGGGTCGTTACGTTGTACTCTCTAGTCCTTTCCATAAGAGTTCTCAGGGAGAATATTTGATCAATACAAGATCTACCATTAATAAATCCGCACTGGTACATTCCAATCTCTCTCTGGGCATGGGGAAGTAGTCTTTGGAATGCCACATTCGAAAGTACTTTGTAGGCAGAGCTCAGGAGTGTTATACCACGGTAGTTATCACATAATTAAAATATACTAATATTTAAAAAATATACTATTTTGGTGACGATAAAAACTAATTATGCCTAAATTACGTCGAAAGTCATTGAAACATCAAGAAGAGCCAGCTAGTGATGAAGATGAATCGACTGAACAATCCGATGAAGACAGAAAACAGCCTTCAGAGAACAGCAGATCTCGGCAGCACCGAGGACCAGCCTTTCGGGACTTCACCATCACTAAGTTCTCTCCTGATGAAGACGAGTGGGAGTATTGGCTACAAAAGTTATCACTCGCCGCAATCTCGGATCCTCAATTCGATGATGAAATATTAAAGAGATATCTACTAGCCAAGGTAGGAAATAAACCATTCAAATTTTTATGCGATTACTTAAACAACATAGCTGCAGTAGAATATAAGCAATTAATGGAAGCTTTACAAAAACAGTTTGGAAAACCTGATAGCTCGCTATCCCAACGTTTAAAGTCAAATCAAATGATACGGCATGATCATGAGACAGTTCATGATTTTATCGCTAGATTACGTTATCAAGAAAACCATTGTGATTTCGGAAATTCATTTAAGAAAAAATTGTGAGAACAACTATTATTTGGCATTAATAACACAAGTTGGCAACTGGAAATCATCAAACAATATCCATCAGTTAAGAGCAATTTCTATCAAATTGAAACTTTATTACATACTCTGGAGAATGCCAAACATGAACAGTCACACATGTCATATTTAGTGAGAGGTTAGTCAACAGGCTGAGCCTAATATTAATAAAATAAGTTCGACTCATCATAAAAGATTACCAGAAAAAAAATTGTCTAGATAAGCAAATTCATTTCTTACGATGTGGTAAATTTAAACATAGACAACAGGAAGACTGCCCGTCGATAGGAAAATCATGTAATTTATGCCGTGGTAAAAATCATTTTTCTAAAGTGTGTTTAAAGCGTGAGAAAGCTATTATTAAAGGTATTCGAAGGACTAATAGAGTCAAAGGTACTTCTTGTAGTAGCAGTGACTCGGAATACAGCTCGTCTTCCGAAGCGTTCGACCTGACTCTGAAGCAATCGTAAAAATCACTATTAACGGGAAACAGTTACATATGTTGTATGACTCAGGAGTTGCGAAAACAGTCATCAACAAACACCAATGGGAAATAATTGGACAGCCTCCTCTTAAACCAACTGCGTCCTTGGTGCCTTATTCAGGATTTAAAATAGTAACACTCGGGTCATGCAAAGTTACTGTCAATGCTTTCGGTAAATCTCTACGCCTTCCTCTTGTGGTTGTAGATTCGAACGATGAACCTCTCTTCGGTCTGGACTGGACTCTTGCATTTCAATTACCTCTTCCACCGGGGGCTAAAATAAGACAAGTGAAACAACCCGATTTCGCTCAGGCAAATATTGATTTCAAAATCAAAGAACTTTTAAATTGTCATTTACAGTTATTCTCAGATGGTATGGGAACATGGGAAAGGAGAAGAAGCCACGATTAATCTTAAAGCAGACGCTCAACCTGTAGTGTTCAAGCCGCGGAGGGTACCTTTCGCTATCCAAGCAGCCGTTGAAGCAGAATTAGAAAGATTAGTGACGTCGGACGTTTTTGAAAAGGTAGACCCAGCTGTAACTTGGGCTTCACCCATAGTAGTAGCTTTCAAAGACGGTGGAAAGAAAGTCAGGATCTGTGCTGACTTTAAAGTAACTCTTAATAAATACATACGACCTGAATTCCAGCCTCTACCTACATTCGAAGAGTTAGCAGCCAAACTCAACTGTGGTAAACATTATTCAGTTATCGACCTAAAGAATGGGTATTTGCAGATGGTAGTAACAAAAAAATCTCGGCAGTATTTAGTCATTTCTACACATAAGGGATTTTTTCGTTATAAAACACTTCCTTTTGGACTGCAATCCTCCCCCTTCCTGCCATTGCTGGCATACGGGGTTTTGGCAGTGGTGGGTTGATACGTTGGGTTTACGCACGCCCGCCACTGCCTACAAAACAACTCTTTATTCAAAATTTCTTATTACACGTATACATGTCTAGGGGGGAAATGTATAATTCATGGGAACAAAATAAAAATAAAAATAATAATCTGTGGTGCTGCCCGGTGCACGGATGTGTACCTTACTGATGGAGCAGCACCTTTTAGGCCTCCTGGCCGGCCTGCATCCGTTCGGTTGCCGTCCAGCCCTCCCGGTCCGCCGCATCCGTCCGGTCCGCGTCCGGCCAGTCTGCATCCCTCCTGTCTTCCTCTCTCTCCTCCTGGGGTGACTCTTCGTCTGGTGGCTCGCCGGGTGGCCGTATCCTGCTGATGGTGAAATGCGCAGGACCGACCACCTCCTTCCACCCGTAGACAAACTCCCTGAAATGAGGGTAGTTGTCCTCCTCCACCAGGCGGGGGAAGTCTTCCTCGACGAGGACGAAGATCCCGGTTTTCCTCGACAATCTGATGCGGTGTCCAAATATTGTAATATTGTTATGTAGATGACGATTGGGCAGGAGATATCACAGATAGAAAGTCAACTACAGGTTTATTATTAAATTTTTTGGAAATCCAATTTATTGGAAATCTAGGAAACAAAGTTGTGTAACCAAGTCATCTACCTTTGCAGAATATGTTGCATTATCTGATGCTGTATCCGAGATGAACTTCTTAAAAAATTTAATCTGTGATAAGTTTATTAAAATTTGTAAGCCTATTAGAATTTATGAAGATAACTCAGGAGCACTTGCTATAGCTAAATATGGTAATCTTACTAAAAACTCAAAACACATAGAAGTACAATATCATTATGTTCATGAAAACTATAAAAATAAAATTATTGAAATTGTAAAAATAGACTCAGATTCAAATGTTGCAGATATACTAACCAAATCTTTGGGAAAATTAAAATTTCTAAAGTTTAGTGATAAGCTAAAATTAGGATAAAATGTTGATTCATATACTTATGTAAAACCCAAGCTAATAAGTAAGTAAGTTTTTATTTTGTTTGTGTTTAAGATAAATAATACTGTTAAAGAAAAGTGTGCAAGTCAAGTATTAGGAGAAGTAAATAAATATTGTGTTATATAACAGGATAACTGTAATAGATATTGCCTAGTAGGTATTTATGTTAATAGATAAGTATTGAAATAAATAAGTGTGATGGTAAAATATTTTTTTTTAATTCAATTTATTGATATTTACAACTATAATACTATTACAGTAAGTAAATCTGCTATATGTACAATACGACTTGAAAAGCACTTGTGGAGAAACTACCCATCGGTAGCACTCCAAAAAGTTCTATAGTAGATGGTCTCAAGGTCATCTTCTTTTCAGACGCCTCGGAGGGTTATCAGGAATAGTATGGGAAGCAAGTTGAGAGACTAGCGGATTCAAGTGTGTATGGAGCTTGTCATGGAAGGATAGGTATCTAGTTTGGGTCAAATCAGTAACATATGGAATATTAAGATCATGATGGATGAGTTTGTTTGTGACATAATAAGGAGCATTGAGGATTTTACGAAGGATTTTGGATTGCAAGGATTGGATACGAGATGAATTGGATGGTTTAGTAGAGCCCCAAAGCTCAACTCCGTATGTCCAAATAGGCCTGATAACTTTTACATGACAGGTATCAGGCCTATTTGGACTCTTTGAGTCTTTTGTAATTTATTGGGAGCTTAGAGCGTTTTTCCAGTAAATGTTGAAGTAGGCGAAAACGACGAGCAGTTTCTTGTCTTTTCAGTCTTGTATGAGGATTCCAAGTGAGACGTTTGTCCAGATGGAGTCCTAGGTAACGTACCTGTTCGACAGAGTTCAGAGGAATATTATTAAAGGATACAGTAGGGCAGGAATTTGTAGGTTTACGACGAAGGGTGAAGGTAATTTGATGGGATTTGTTAGGATTAATTTTAATTCTCCAATTTTGACACCATTCTTGAAGGTTTGAGATATGGGATTGAAGAGTTTGGGATGCAACAAATGGATTATTATTTACTGATAACACACATGTGTCATCAGCGTACGTAGTGAGGACAGTGCTTGGATGGGTTGGGATGTCAGCTGTATATATCGTGTATAGGATGGGACCCATGATACTACCTTGAGGAACTCCGGCAGACTGGGTAAAGAGGGAAGAGTAGGTAAAATTATGGTTTACTTTAAAGGCTCTATTACTGAGGTAGGAACTGATAATAAGGAAGTAAGTAGAAGGTAAGAATTTACGGAGTTTGTACAACAGTCCCGGATGCCAGACTCGATCAAAAGCCTGCTCTACATCGAGAAAAGCTCCCGCGCAGTACATTCCGCGCTCTAATGCGGATGAGACAACGTCCACCACACGATGGCATTGCTGGATAGTGGAGTGTGATGTTCGGAAACCAAATTGGTGATCTGGGATTATTTGATTGGATTTTATGATAGGATGAAGACGTTTCAGAATGAGTTTTTCACGTATTTTGCCCATTATGGGCAGGAGAGATATAGGACGGTAAGAGGATGGGAGTTCTGGTGGTTTTTTAGGTTTTGGTATCATCTTAACTATGGATAATTTCCAGGAATCAGGAAAGTACGTGGTGCAGAGTACAGCGTTATATATATATATATATTTATATATATATATATATATATATATATATATATATATATATATATATATATATATATATATATGTAAGGAGTAGGATCGCTTTTCGAGGAAGGCGTTTTAGAATATGGGATGTGATTAGGTCGTGGCCAGGGGCTTTGTTGACGGGTAATCTGTGAATAATGTTTGATATTTCGGAAGGATGGAATGCTTTAGGAGGAAGGGACATCTGAAGAGGAATAGTTAATTCTGCTTCAATGCATTCAGAGTGGGTTGGATTAAGGATATCTGGATGAGGGTTAAATGTGTTGAATAGGTGCTGGCCGAAAATTTGTGATTTTTCTTCATCAGATCTTGACCAGGTTTGGGATTCGGTTAAAAGTGGATGGTTGAAATGTTTATATTTTAGGAGTTTTTTAGTGGTATTCCATAAGGATTTCTCAGTAGTTGGTAAAATATAAAATGTAAGGAGGCGTGTTGAAATATTAAGTATTATACATTTTATATTTCTGTACTGTTGGCAACACTGATCTCCCTACTACTCTCTCTGGAGGAGGCTTGCACATGTTACGAATAAAGTGTAAAGGTTATTGTGTAATTTCTTTAAAATGTTGTAATAAAGTTTAATAGAACCAGAAAAGTGTTCATTGTTATTAAATCATTTTCTTAATACATTTGTTTTGTTTTCTTATCTCTTCTAAAATCTTCCCCCACCTTATATACCTTAGCTCTTATTAACAAATTGTTCAGAGTATACAGTGCTCTGTGTTTGGTAACAACAAATGAATATATTTAGTTATGAATCTGTGTTCTCATTTATGCCAAAAATTAATTTATAATTAAAATATACTATAGAAATAATAATAATAATAATAATAATAATAATAATAATGCATTACTAAATCTGTGCAAAATAAAAAATAATATCTCACCTGTAGAATATGGTTTTCGCTATTTATATTGTTATCGTGGGTCTCATCGTCGCTTTCAGACCATTCATTTGTTTCTTCTTCTTTATAGCGTCTTGCAGATGCCTGTTAAAATATTATAGTATATATGTGTATTAAAGTTAAGAGCCTGACCATTGCAATTTTAGAACTTAATCCTATTTGACTATACAAAAAAATCTCTACATTAAATAAACATTTTAATTCATTACATTTTTATTAAAATTGTTTTAATCTTTAAATAAAAAAAAATATAAATAAAATACTCACAACCCTCGATCTTCCATGTTTCATGTTCGAACAAGAAGGCCGATGGCCAGAATTGAAATTGTCCTGCGTCTGATTTATAGGGCCTCGCGATCGAGATCGGAATTGGATGGTCTAGAAGAAAATATTGTGTTTATTTTTTTCTTGATTTTCACTAATCTTTGGATAATTAGCTTTTAATAAAAATACAAAATAGTGTACTATAAATTTCCTCTGTTTCAAATATAACGATGTAAATATAGTGTTTTCAATTCTAATAAAGACGCAATTCGAAATGTAGAGATTTAGAACTTGGTACTTAAGAAGTTAAACAAACCGGGAGATTAAAGAATTAAATTGAAGGGTTCACTGGTCATGGACCTGCCAAGTTAGATTATTACCCTAGAATATTGAGACTAAATATAGAATATTTTCTATATATAGAAGTGACTAAAAGCAGAAGAGTTTCGCAGAAAGTGGGAAGAGGGAGGGGCATTTATATTGCAATTGAATATAAACTCCTATCAAAATATTCTTAAGGTGTTGCAATACTCGTACTTACATTTAAAAAGCTTTTCAAATTAATAAAAAATTATCATTACAACACCGTAGACTAAACATTTTTCAAGGTTCCACATCTTAATTCACTTCTTATTAATTAACTTCTTATAATTCAAGAGTGTTAATTTAATTGCAATAAGAAAATAATGCATATTTTAATAAAATGAAATCCCTAATTATTTATATCCTATTAAGGCTTCGTTCTTTTTCACTTTTATAATTTTTTAACCTTATTCTGAATGTAATGTCTTTTTTGAAGGAATGTATATATATGTGCCATAGAATTACTTGGCAATATATAATTTTTGGCGCTATGAGTGAATTTTTGAGAAAATCAGTAAGATAACTGTTGTGAAACAAGCTTGCCCTCCACCTTAAGGTGTTTTCTTATCGGGCAAGTCGAGGTCAGCATAGTCAATAAAGTATAATAAACATAGTCCAACTAAACAATAGTAATACACACCTAATTTTGAAATAATAATAATAATAATACATTACTATATCTGTGTAAAGTAAAATATAATAACTCACTTTTAATATTACGAACTCGTCCTGTTTAGATTTGTGTTGAGCTTTCTTTTCTTCATGCTCTTTTCTTTCTTTGTGGAGTTCCGAATCTTTCTTGTACGCATTAAATAATGCTTTGATTAGTTCGCGTTTTTCATTTAAATCTTCATCTGTTGTACTTTCGCGATTTGCCCTTTTATCTTGACAATGGTGTTGAGATTCCTGTTAAAATATAATAGTATATAAGCGAATGGTGATATGGAAATGAAAACGTCGGGAGGAATCAGAATGATTCACATTTCATAAGAGTATGTGAAAGCCGGCCTATGGAAAGGTGGCAGTGGACCCGTCCTTATGCCCAGAGCGGAAGCACAAAAAAGGATCTTCCGAATCATTATCAACCCACCGAAGACAACATCAAGCAGACAAAGAAGATGAGGATGAACTTGGCTTTGTTCTCATAGTTAGCTCTTATGAGGAAGAAGATGGGAATGTGAACGAGCAAGAGGGAAGAACACCTCCAGAGGCTTGGGCTATTAGCTCCCATTGAGGCAGGGTCCCGATACCTTGGGGTATTGTTAAGACTTCAGGAAGACCTAGTATGACTACTAGAAACCCAGAACTGAGCACACCCCCTCGGGAGCAGACGGTATCAGAGGCTGAGGAGTCAGGTGCGACCGCTCCACTTCCCAAGGACCCCTAGGACGAAACGTGGAGACCGAAATCATTGCCAGAAACTCCTACAATCAGGAGCCCGTACAACCTACGAAGACCTGAAAATGACGGGATTGGAACGAAACCAGGCGCTTTTTCCCCCCTTCCTAACCTTTCCCTCGCTTTAATTACTGACCTAAGGCATCTAAAGATAATCGCTTTAGACATGAAAATCGCGAATAGTTTTTTTGATCGTTGTCGTTTACAAGCTCTGGCTCCGGCGAGGGTAGGGATAAAGTAGAGATTCTTCAGGACGGGGCGAATGAACTGGTGGAATGCAGAAGATCAGTCACTAAGTCACGATAGTTTTCTACTTAATGGTTTCCAAGAAAATTGAAACAAACTTTTGAAAGACTGCTTTCTCCAGTGGATTTAACAGTCCTTCGAAATGCTCATCACCCATTAATGACTGGATTTGGGGTCCTATAAAAAATCCTTCTTTCAGTTCAGCATCATTGACTTTGGGGAATTTCGATTTTAAGAACAAGAATCCATCAGTCTGTTCATCCATAGCTTTGACGAAATTGTTCATTACTCATAACTTGATATGCAATGGAGGTAATATTGTTTCAGGTTTCATTAACGGGACATATGACACATTTTTTTAGCCAGGGATAAAAGATTCACGTTCATGTTTTTGTAATATAGTGAAACTTCCTATCTCTGCTGTCCCAGAGGCACAAA
Organism: Arma custos; assembly: GCA_037127475.1. NCBI lineage: Eukaryota > Metazoa > Arthropoda > Insecta > Hemiptera > Pentatomidae > Arma > Arma custos. The sequence continues at coordinate 3,313,153 of CM073761.1, read as the reverse complement.
ATTTGGTGAACACGAGATGCAAACCAAGCAATAAAGTAATGGCCTTTAAATCAGCACAGATATTCATTCATAGTTTCCATATTGTATTTTATCTAAAATTAGTTTCATATTTTGATATGTCTCTTTCATATCAGTGGTATGCGCTTCAGGTATTGATGGAAGTTCATTGCCAATATGTAGCAGAACAGCCTTCAAACTAACTTCAGACGAATCTATGAATAGTTGCCACTCATCTTGCCGGTGTTGAAGCCCGAGAGTTTCCATAACTGAACAAATATCACTACAAAAGACAATATTATTTTCTTCAGAGAAGTAGTCCTTGAAATCACTATGGTGGCCACGATAACTACATATTCTTTCTTCTTTTTGGAGTAGATTCCATCCTTTGAGTCTGGAAGTTAAACCTTCAGCTTGCTGATTAGACAGATTTAAATACCGAATCAGGTCACTAAGGTCTTTCTGGTTGGGAAAGTATAGTTCTGATGAACAGGTATTGGCTTCATATATAGGATCATTTTTATGGTCATCTGAAGTATTTTCAGTTTTAGTTAGGTCAGATTCAGAGTTATCACCCAAGATCGCATCTGCATATAATGGTACAGGGAACTGTTCATTGTATAAGACAGGTCTTATTACAGATTGCAAATTCGGATACTTAACTGTATGTTTTGTTTTAGATGTGATTCCTTTAATATTTGTCAAACAGAAATAACAACCACTTAACTGGTCCTTCGATTCCCTCCAAACCATGGGAATTGCAAATGGTAATACTGACACATCACAATGCCAGATGAGCATGTCCAAACATGAATGAACCTGCACAGCCTTGTTTTATGGTGCTTCAGCATAATATTACAAATAAAATTTCCTTAAATACAGCTTGGATAAAATCACTACATATGAGGAAAAGGTTCCTATGACAGATAAAAAAACAATAACGCTAAAATCAGATTTTAAAAAGTAGCTGTCACAAAAAAACTGTGCCTGATGGAAAAATGCTGACTACATATCTATATTAAGTATGAAAAACTGCACTAGATTCACTAATCAGATTTCTTGTGAAGAAAACCTTGTCGACCAGTGTAGTTAGCTCTTATGAGGAAGAAGATGGGAATGTGAACGAGCAAGAAGGAAGAACGCCTCCAGAGGCTTGGGCTATTAGCTCCCATTGAGGCAGGGTCCCGATACCTTGGGGTATTGTTAAGACTTCAGGAAGACCTAGTATGACTCCTAGAAACCAAGAACTGAGCACACCCCCTCGGGAGCAGACGGTATCAGAGGCTGAGGAGTCGGGTGCGACCGCTCGAATTCCCAAGGACCCCTAGGACGAAACGTGGAGACCGAAATCCTTGCCAGAAACTCCTACAATCAGGAGCCCGTACAACCTACGAAGACCTGAAAATGACGGGATTGGAACGAAACCAGGCGCCTTTTCCCCCCTTCCTAACCTTTCCCTCGCTTTAATCACTGATCTAAGGCATCTAAAGATAATCGCTTTAGACACGGAAATCGCGAATAGTTTTTTTGATCGTTGTAGTTTACAAGCTCTGGCTCCGGCGAGGGTAGGGATAAAGTAGAGATTCTTCAATACGGGGCGAAGGAACTGGTGGTCGGTGGAGACCATGAATACGTCACTCTACTGAATTGGAGACATAGAAGTGGAACAAGAGACGCCAGCCGAAGAACATCTCACAGACTACTGAAAACCCAGAATGTGATAAATTACCACGTTGGACAGGAGTCCTAAGCATCGACGGATCGTACGAACGAGTGAACGATTCAGACTTTTGTGTGTAGCATGGTGAAATACTTAGTGTATTATACACTAAGTGAAAAGAGCCGACTATAGTCGCCTATTTTGGAAAGGGGAGAGTGTTGTGATAAACTAAATAAAAAGATCAAATAAATGGTAATTTGGATTAAGAAAGTATATTGTTAAGGCTCACATCTGTGGTAGAGACGTGTTTACTAGTCATTTTTCTTGCCCAACTCTGGTAACAAACGCCAGTTACCACTCAAGATTTTTTTTAATAATTTCCTGAGATTAATAGAACAATTGATTAATTGACATTGTTCTTCAAAAATGTCTTACCTACTCTGTCCGCAAGGGGGCAGCACCTCCCGGACACAGGGGTAAAAATGATTATGTTAGCTCGAATGAGGCTTTTTGAACTTGTTCTTTTTCCCCCATATGTCAGAGTTGAAAACTGGTACTGTCGTGGTCGTGGTCCAACCGGAAGGAAGATGAAATGTGAAGGTATGAGCCTCTATTTTGCGGCTTAGCCAGGTGGTAGTTCAGTTGTTGATAGAGATGCTGATGAGCCTCCCGCACAAGAAAGAGTCCCGCAACGCCGAAGAAATGAACAACAACGTTTAAATGGACACGCAAGATGAACGTGTCGGCAATCAGAGCTTATTTCTTGGCAACGAATTTGAAAACTGATAAAACTTGGTATAGATCACGAATTACTAGTCACTGGAATGAAGAAGTCCCACATATTTAAGTCACATCTCAACGCATCGCTGATCAGGTGAAGCAGATTATCAACAGAAAGTTTTTATCGATGGTGGAAATAAATTATATTAAAAAAGAGGTAGCGCGCAGACTAAACCTAAACCAAGCTCATGAGATATTGCCATCTCAACCGCAAATCATTGAGCCTATCACTCAAGTGAAGCAGGAAGAGCCCTCAGACACTGTGGAAGATGGAGCGAACCCAAATAGTATAAATCAAGCAGATATCCGTACCAGTTTAATAACAGAATACTCAAAATTCCAGGGCATACCTCTCGATAGTCGTCCTATCATCCCTAAGGTGCCATATTCCAAGCAAACACTCCAAACTGTCTTAGCAGTGGATAATCTGTTGCAAGAATATATAACGAACGACTGCGACTTCGATGAAATCTGACACTGCGTATATATAGCAGCAAGAACGGTTGTAAGCCATTTGGGATTTATCAAAGAAGTGGACCTGGAAAAAAGAAAGAATATAACTGGTAAAAAGAATTTTGATTCACCTTGGAGGAGAAGATTGAAGCGTAGAATTGACGAAATACGCAAAAGAATTGGGGTTCTCTCTAATTATCTGAATAATCCTGACGGAGCATCAATAAAGCTGAAGACTAAGATTGATGAACTTATTGTAAAACATACATATGTATAGGCTCCGCCAATAGATCTGAACTCAATTTGAAGCTGTCTGCGCTCCCAGAGTTCATGAAACAAAAGCTAGCAGTTTATGCTAACAGAGTCAGAATTTATACAAAAGCGGAATCCAGAAGAAAAGAAAATAACTGGTTTCAAACAACTGAGAGAAAATTTTATAATAACCTGAAATCGAATAAGAAGGAAGGCTTTTCCGTGTTGCAACTTAATGAGTCTGTCTTTTGTAGATACTGAGAAAACATCTGGAGTAGTCCAAAAAATTATAACAGTAATGCTTTTTGGCTCTGGAATTTGCACGCAGAAACACAGAATGTTCCTATGTTGGATGTAGTGCAAATTAATGCCGGTAATGTACAAGAATCTATTAAGTTCGCACACAACTGGAAAGCACCCGGGCCAGATAAAATTCAAAATTATTGGCTCAAATAATTTATAAGTGCTCATGGACCATTAGCCTCTTATTACCAGAAACTATTGTGCAATGCGGTTATACCTCCAAAGGACTTCTGTTTAAGGATGACATATTTGATTCCGAAAGAAAAAACAAATCTCCAGAACCAAAGAATTTTCGGCCAATAACATGTCTTAATGGTGTTTACAAAATTTTAACGTCTATAATCAGTAATAAATTAATGGGACATGTACAGCAGAACAAACTTATGGCACAGGAGCAGATCAGATGTAAGCGAAACTCTAAGGGATGTAAAGAGCTTCTAGTGATTGATCCATTCATAGCTTCACAGGTATAAAAAAAGTTTCGTAATATATAGCTTTCATGGATTGACTACCAGAAAGCATTCGATTCGGTCCCTCATGACTGGCTGATTGAAGTTCTCAAGATCTATAAAGTCGACCAAAAAGTGACAGAACTGTTGCAACGGCTTATGAAGCTATGGAAAGTGTCATTGGTTCATCCAACTAAAACGTACACTCTAGCGCGGAGAAAATTTCGATAAAAGAGGAATATTTCAGGGTGATTCGCTAAGTCCTTTATGGTTCTGTCTCGCGATTAATCCTCTAAGCTCCATTTTAAATCAGTCTGGAAATCGTTATTCCTTGAATCAGGAAACAATGATCTCCCATTCTTTCTATATAGACGACTTAAAGCTTTTTGCAAAGAATGAGAGGGAAATTAGAACTCTTCTTGAATTGAAGTTCATTCACAGAAGATATTGGGATGAAGCTAGGAACTGAAAAATGTGCAACCCTTAATATACACAGAGGAAAATACAAGGATTCAGGAACATCGAACTCTCCAATAGTGAAATCATCAAGCAACTTCAGGTTACAGGCTCCTACAAGTACGTTGGTATCTCACAGCTGCTTAAATTCAAAAAAGAGGTCAAAGAAACCTTTGAAGAGGAATTTAAGAAGAAACGAGTCAGAAAACTAATAAAAACTAATCTCTCAGCCGGAAATCTTGTAAAAGCTTTGAATACCTGGGCTGTTCCTTTGCTTGCATATACTTTTGGAGTTATAAAATGTTGTGACACAGATTTGGAAAAATTGGACTGCTTCTTAAGAACTCATATGGTTAAATCAAGACAGCGTCACCCAAAATCATCAGTGCCAAGACTATACATGCCCAGAAAACATGGAGGTAGGGGGCTTATTAGTCTGTTGTAAGCCTGTCGTGAACAAGAAGCAAGGCTTAGAACCTATTTTATGACTAGCAGTTCACCGATGCTCTCAACTATTGCTGCCGCCGACTGCAACTATACAGTGCTGAATTTGCTTCGGCAAGATCCAATAGTAATGCCAACTGAGGAGAGCCTTGCAGAATCATGGAAGTGTAAACAACTCCATGGGAGGTTTTACAGTTCTTTAAATACTCCGGGTATCAATTTAGAAGCGTCTGTCCGTTGGTTGACCACAAGAAAAATGTTCCCCGAGACGGAAGGATTCCTTCTTGCAATACAGGGGCAGCTAATGGCAACAAACTCCTACAGAAAACACATTCTGCACCAAGCAATCGAAGACAGGTGTCACCTATGCAAAGCAACGTACGAATCGATTCAATATGTCACCTCTGGCTGCCAAGCATTAGCAGGAAAAGAATATCTAACTAGGCACAATAATGCTGCAAAGATAGTACATCAGGCACTTGCTCAAAAATATAATTTAATAAACAGGCATCACCCATTTTACAAATACCAACCACAGGCAATATTAGAAAAAAATGGCATCAAACTATATTGGGATCAAGCTATGATCACAGATCATAATATACCCCACAATAGACCAGACATACTACTCTTAGATAAGAAAATTAAAAAGGCCATCATCATTGACATTGACGACAACGTTTCTAAAACATTGAGCGAAGAAATTCGGAAGTACCAAGAGCTCTGCGAGGAATTAAGGCACCTCTACCGACTGGTGGATGTAAAAGTACTACCAATCATTGCATCCAGCAATGGTTTATTTCCTCAGGAAACGATCAGATCAATGAAGACGCTGGAAATAATTAGGGGACTGGAAGAAGTACAGAAAGCGGTAATGCTGGGAACTGCCAGCTTCGTTAGACAATTTTTAAATATTCCGAATTAACCATAAAATGAGTCCTTGACCTTGGTCCGGGTTGGTGAATTTATCCGGCACAAGCCGAGAAATCCAAAATGTAAATAATAATAATAATAATGCATTACTAAATCTGTGCAAAATAAAAAATAATATCTCACCTGTAGAATATGGTTTTCGCTATTTATATTGTTATCGTGGGTCTCATCGTCGCTTTCAGACCATTCATTTGTTTCTTCTTCTTTATAGCGTCTTGCAGATGCCTGTTAAAATATTATAGTATACTTTACTTACTTTTACAGGTTTTTTCCCTCAATGGGTTGCCTGGTTAAGTCAGAGCGTCTCTCCACTTATCTCTGTTCCACCAGTCATCCTCCTCAAGTCCCCTGCCGGCCATCTCCTCCTCCACGCAGTCCTTCCACCGGGTTCGGGGTCTTCCTCTTCTTCGTCTGCCTGGCTGTTCCCACAGCAAAAGTCTCTTCGGGCATCTACGTTCTGGCATCCGCTGGCAGTGTCCGTACCATCGCAGCCTGTTCCTTCCAATCCTCTCTGGAACTCCTTCGGTCACGCCCAGCCTGTCTCTAACATCTTCATTTCTGATTCTATCCAGGCGGGTGATCCTCAGGCATCTCCTCCAAAAGTCCATCTCTGCAGCTTGTAATCTGGAGTAGAGCCCCGGGTTCAGTGTCCAGGTCTCTGAGGCGTAGCTGAGGGAGGGCTCAACAATGCTTCTGAAAATACGCCTTTTGTTGTCCATTGAGATGACTGTGTTCCAAAGAACTGGGTGCAACATTCTAGTCACTCTTCTTGTCAGGCCAACTCTCCTCCTAACTTCGGGTTCCGACTTGCCGTTACCATCTATTGTTGACCCTAAGTACTTGAAAGAGTCCACCCGCTTGCATATTTTCCCACTAATATGAAGGTCTGTGGCTTCTCTGCAGTTCACTGCCAGGTATTCGGTCTTATCAAAATTTATTCGTAGACCCCATAGACTGTATTCTTTTTCTAGGGCCATCAGCGACTCTTCCAGACCATCTCTGTTATATGTGACCACTGCCTGGTCATCGGCAAAGAAAAGAGAGAAAAGCATATGTCCATTTATGTCTATGCCCTTTCCTCTCCAACGTGCGCTCCACTCCTTTACAGCCTGCTGTACATAAATTTTAAACAGGGTCGGGGACATACTGCATCCCTGCTTAAGGCCCTTTGAGGCAGAAAAAGGCTCAGATAAGCGAGAGCCGAGCTTCAATCTGTACTCGTCTTCCCTGTACAGACGTCTCACGGTATTTATTAAGGCATCGCTAATGCCCGCACTCTTAAGGGATTCCCACATCTTTTGTCTTGGCACACTGTCATAAGCCTGTTCTAGGTCTATGAAAGCTATATGCACAGCTCTTCCTTTCTCTATTCGCTTTTCAATGAGCTGCCTTAGAACAAATATGCTGTCTGTGAAAGACCTGGCTGCAGTGAAACCAAACTGTTCCTCTGGGGTGACAAACTCCTCTTCTAATCTTTGCTTCAGAATTCTGCCCACTATTCTTGATACCGAACTCTGGACACAAATACCTCTATAATTTCGGCATACATTTCTGTCTCCTTTTTTATGGATAGGTGTAAGAAATCCTGTCTTAAGGTCCTTTGGTAGCTCTTGCCCTTGTATTATCAGATTTATAAGCTTTGTAAGGGCTTTTAACAATGCAGGCCCCCCTGCCTTTAACAGCTCTACTGAAATACCTCCAGGTCCTGCAGCTTTCCCACATTTTGCATTTCTGAGTGCAGCAAGAACTTCATCTTCTTTTACAATAATATTTCCTTGTGCATGGTTCTCAGTTGGATATGAACCGGACCATTCTGGCCTTGATTCGGTCAGCAATTTCTCGTAATGGTCCACCCAGGTCTTCTCACCTATCAGAGGAATCACGTTTCCCTTCCCTTGTGTCCTGAGCGCCTTCAGTACTCTCCATGATTCGCGCATCTTATTGTAGCCCAGGGTATTATCAATCCTCCTGCAACAGGCTTCCCATGCTTGGTTCTTGCTTTCTGTGACAGTGCGCTTTACCTGTGTGTTAAGGCTTCGGTATTCTCTCCAATCTTCTTGGCTTCCGCTACATAACCATTTATTGAAGACCTGTTTTTTCTTGCCTACCATTTCTTCTATTTCCATGTTCCACCATTCTTTTGGAGGGTTAGTTTCTATCTCCCCTAAGGCTTCACTAGCTGCTTCATGGATACATTTCTTAATGCGCTCATATAATTCTACAGCATTACTCTCCAAATTGTCGCCAATTTTTGCTTCCAGGCGGCGTTTGTAGAGATTTTTTATGCTTTCATCATTGAGCAGGAGAAGCTTATACTTGCGTACATCCAAGTGTGTGGATTTGGGTTGCTTCGATGCCATCTGCTTGCTTCTTTTCCACAGTGCTATGCATTTGGCTCTTACCAAAAAGTGGTCACTACCACATTCCATACCGCGCAGGACTCTTACATCTGCTACTGGTAGGAGGCTATGCTGCTTGGTGATGCAGTAATCCAAGATGGAAGGTCTGAATCCCGGTTTACTCCAAGTGAACTGATGCTCCTTTCTGTGTTGGAAGAAGGTATTTTGTATTTTAAGGTCAAATTCCTCGCAGATATCACGAAGCCTGAAGCCATTATCATTTATAGCTTCCTCCCCGCATGTACCCACTACCGGATTTCCTTTGGCTTCTTATCCAACTCGCCCATTCATATCACCAATCATAATCACTTGGTCTTTGTGCCTGATTCTCTCCAGATTGCCTCTGAGACCATCCTCGAAACCGTCCTTCTCGGTGGCTAATGTATTGTTATCTGGGCTATAGACTCCCAGAATCGAAACATTGTAGCCAAAAATTTTGACATCCAATCTTATCATCCTTTCCGAGATCATTTCATAAAAGGTTACGCATCTCCTGTGTTTCCACCGGATCACAATGGAGACACCAGCCCTGGCCCGCTCACCCTTATCCACTCCACTCCAAATGTGAACCAAATCCCCAGTCCTTTCCTGACCTTTCCCTTTCACCTTTGTTTCTGTCAAAACAACGATGTCGAGCTTGGACTTCTCTATTTCCGCGAACACCTCTCCTTTTTTATTTGTGAGGCTCTGCACATTCCATGTTCCGATTTGTAATGTCCTTTTCCGTTTCCAAGTCCGTTTACCAATATTTCCGTCCGGCTTTTCCTTTCTCTGACTTATTTTAGCTGGTTGATTTTTTTCACTAACAGGGTGCTGGCCTGATAGAAACCCCCAACCTGGCGGACCAGGGATTTTCTGTCGGGGTCACCTTCCCTTAGACCGGCTGTCATCCCTGACTCACGGGCCCTGTCTGCCCGGGCCTCCCCCGCTCTGCAGGGGAGGCTGCACTTATTTAGAGGCGGTGCATCCTCGCCTCGTCACAGCGTTGTCATTGGGCTTCTGGGGTACTTGTGAGAGTGGTCGCGCCACCAACCACTCTCCCCCACCCTGATAGCGCTGCCGTTCGTGGTTCGGGGCTGCTTATTCAATGTATTCACAGCTGACCTGCCGAGCTGGCAGGCCGTTCCGCTATCCACCACCCGCGGACCCGCTCGGTAGCTTGATAATATATATGTGTAACTTTAATACACATATATATTATAGTATATATGTGTATTAAAGTTAAGAGCCTGACCATTGCAATTTTAGAACTTAATCCTATTTGACTATACAAAAAAATCTCTACATTAAATAAACATTTTAATTCATTACATTTTTATTAAAATTGCTTTAATCTTTAAAGAAAAAAAATATAAATAAAATACTCACAACCTTCGATGTTCCATGTTTCATGTTCGAACAAGAAGGCCGATGGCCAGAATTGAAATTGTCCTGCGTCTGATTTATAGGGCCTCGGGATCGAGATCGGAATTGGATGGTCTAGAAGAAAATATTGTGTTTACTTTTTTCTTGATTTTTACTAATCTTTGCATGATTAGCTTTTAATAAAAATACAAAATAGTGTACTATAAATTTCCTCTGTTACAAATATAACGGTGTAAATATAGTGTTTTCAATTCTTATAAAGACGCAATTCGAAATGTAGAGATTATGAACTTGGTACTTAAGAAGTTAAACAAACCGGGAGATTAAAGAATTAAATTGAAGGGTTCACTGGTCATGGACCTGCCAAGTTAGATTATTACCCTAGAATATTGAGACTAAATATAGAATATTTTCTATATATAGAAGTGACTAAAAGCAGAAGAGTTTCGCAGAAAGTGGGAAGAGGGAGGGGCATTTATATTGCAATTGAATATAAACTCCTATCAAAATATTCTTAAGGTGTTGCAATACTCGTACTTACATTTAAAAAGCTTTTCAAATTAATAAAAAATTATCATTACAACACCGTTTAGACTAAACATTTTTCAAGGTTCCACATCTTAATTCACTTCTTATTAATTAACTTCTTATAATTCAAGAGTGTTAATTTAATTGCAATAAGAAAATAATGCAGATTTTAATAAAATGAAATCCCTAATTATTTATATCCTATTAAGGCTTCGTTCTTTTTCACTTTTATAATTTTTTAACCTTATTCTGAATGTAATGTCTTTTTTGAAGGAATGTATATATATGTGCCATAGAATTACTTGGCAATATATAATTTTTGGCGCTATGAGTGAATTTTTGAGAAAATCAGTAAGATAACTGTTGTGAAACAAGCTTGCCCTCCACCTTAAGGTGTTTTCTTATCGGGCAAGTCGAGGTCAGCATAGTCAATAAAGTATAATAAACATACTCCAACTAAACAATAGTAATACACACCTAATTTTGAAATAATAATAATACATTACTATATCTGTGTAAAGTAAAATATAATAACTCACTTTTAATATTACGGACTCGTCCTGTTTAGATTTGTGTTCAGCTTTCTTTTCTTCATGCTCTTTTCTTTCTTCGTGGAGTTCCGAATCTTCCTTGTACGCATTAAATAATGCTTTGATTAGTTCGCGTGTTTCATTTAAATCTTCATCTGTTGTACTTTCACGATTTGCCCTTTTATCTTGACAATGGTGTTGAGATTCCTGTTAAAATATAATAGTATATAAGCGAATGGTGATATGGAAATGAAAACGTCGGGAGGAATCAGAATGATTCACATTTCATAAGAGTATGTGAAAGCCGGCCTATGGAAAGGTGGCAGTGGACCCGTCCTTATGCCCAGAGCGGAAGCACAAAAAAGGATCTTCCGAATCATTATCAACCCACCGAAGACAACATCAAGCAGGGTCGGAATCCAAAGAAGATGAGGATGAACTTGGCCTTGTTCTCATAGTTAGCTCTTATGAGGAAGAAGATGGGAATGTGGACGAGCAAGAGGGAAGAACACCTCCAGAGGCTTGGGCTATTAGCTCCCATTGAGGCAAGGTCCCGATACCTTGGGGTATTGTTAAGACTTCAGGAAGACCTAGTATGACTCCTAGAAATCCAGAACCGAGCACACCCCCTCGGGAGCAGACGGTATCAGAGGCTGAGGAGTCAGGTGCGACCGCTCGAATTCCCAAGGACCCCTAGGACGAAACGTGGAGACCGAAATCCTTGCCAGAAACTCCTACAATCAGGAGCCCGCACAACCTACGAAGACCTGAAAATGACGGGATTGGAACGAAACCAGGTGCCTTTTCTCCCCTTCCTAACCTTTCCCTCGCTTTAATTACTGACCTAAGGCATCTAAAGATAATCGCTTTAGACATGGAAATCGCGAATAGTTTTCCCGTGAGAAATTAAGCGTAGGATAATAACCGCTAACAGGTGCTACTACAGCTTATCAAAAAACTTCAGGAGCCGCTATCTGTCAAGGAAGACAAAAATCAAGTTATATAAAACAATGATCCGGCCAGTCCTAATTTATGGCTCGGAGGCATGGGCTATTAAGAAGGCAGATGAAAAATGGCTCTTGGTGATCGAAAGGGGGATACTGAGGAGGATAAATGGTCCCTTCAAAATAGGAGAAGAAAAAACTGGAATTGTACGAACTCTTTGAAGATAACGAGATCTCCAAAATCATAAGATTGCGAAGACTTCGATGGGCTAGCCATTTAGACAGAATCGATAATGTCGAGCTTCCGAAGAAAGTGGCCACAGAAGAGATCTTTGGAACAAAGAGAGTTGGACGACCGAACGTAAGATGGATGGATGGTGTGACTGAAGACGCCATGACTCTTCTCAGCGTGCGGGACTGGAGGACTGCTGAACAGTATAGAGCCAGCTGGGTGAGGCTATATATTATTGTATTGTACATTTTTGATAAATGAATGTTTTGGGTTTATTTCTTTACCTACTTCCCATATGTGTACTCGACGATGCCATGTCCCCACCCAGACCATATTAGGTGTTCTCAGAAGAGAATGAACGCCGATCAGCTCCGACCAATACATCTTTAAGGGGGAGAAGATGTAGTATCCTCAAATGGCATTTGGGCATATGTTTTTGTTTTTCTTATCTTTTCTAAAACCTTCCCCCACCTTATATACCTTAGTTTTATTGACAAATTGTTCAGAGTATACTGTGCTCTGTGCTTGGTAACAACAAATGAATATATTTAGTTATGAATCTGTGTATGTGTTTTATGCCAAAAATTAATTTATAATTAAAATATACTATAGAAATAATAATAATAATCCAGCATATCACTGGTGGATGTGGAGTGTTGGCTGGCCCTGAATATCTACAGAGGCATAACAATATGGCCAAAATTTTGCATCAAGCCCTGGCCGTAAAATTCAGTCTTCTAGATGTAAAGGCACCATATTGTAAGTACCATCCCAATAGAATTCTACAAAAAGGTTTTAAGCTATATTGGGATGAAATCCACTTAAGCTATATTGGGATGAATTCGTTATAACAGACCATACAGTGCATCATAATAGACCACATATCCTCCTTATAAAGTCGAGTTAAAGGAAAGCAAGTATAATAGATATTGCGATCCCCAACGACAACAATGTAAATTCAACAGTTGGAGAGAAACTTCGAAAGTATCAAGAACTAGCGGCTGAGCTAAAGGAGCTATACCATATTGAAAGCGTGATGGTAACACCTATTATAATCTCTACGAATGGATTGGTGCCTAAATTCACGGTGGAGGGCATTAAGAATCTGGGAATTCCGGTCGAGGTTTTAAAGGAGGCTCAACAGGCAGTTCTCCTAGACACAGCCAGAATCGTCAGAAAATTTCTGAACGTTTGAAATATATAATAGGAAAATGTAATAGCAAAAACTAATAACTGCAGATGGCTGGACTTGTCCCCCATCTCTGGTTTGAATCCGCCAATGCGTGAAAAAATAGATGAGCATAATAATAATAGTAATGCCGCAAGAGGCAACTGGTCGGTGCAGTTGCTAGGGTTTTACGATCCCCCCAGTTTCTGAGTACAGCACACCATCCACAAGTACACACACCACAGTACTCAAAATCAAATACTCTGACACAAAGAACATCTATAGTACACACTCTAGTGTTAACTCACCTAGGAAGACCTGCCAGCAGCTATAAAATGCATTTACCCATCAAAATGGTGCGAACTAGAAGACAAATAGCCTCGGACGAATTCAGAGTGAGGGTTGCTCTGGAGATAATAGACCACCAGCCTTCAACGTCTTAGCGATGATTTTAAACGAGGCAGTAATGCAATCTAAAATTGATCATTTGAGGCAAAAAGAAGAGGAAAAAATGAGACAAGAGAAAATACGAAAGGAAATAAACAGAATGAACGAGCAAGTTCTAAATGATTTGGACAAAGAAAATGGAAAGGCAAAGTTGGCTGATTTGAAGATTCAAGTATTAATGAAGAAGAAAGCTGAGTAAGAGCAAAAAAGAGAAGAAGAGCTTTTAAGAGTAAAAAGAGAAGAAGAAATGAAACTAGCGAAAAGGAGAAAAGCTCAGCAACTACGCTCAGACGGTATAGAAAGGAGAGAAGCAGCCAGGGCTAAAATAATTCAAGAGCAATATGAAGAACAGTGGTGGAAAAAGGAAAGGAAAGAGTATGAAGATTTTTGTGTGTAGTATGGTGAAATACTTAGTGTATTATACACTAAGTGAAAAGAGCCGACTACAGTCACCTCTTTTGGAAAGGAGGGAGTGTTGTGACAAACTAAATAAAAAGATCAATTAAATCGTAATTTGGATTAAGAAATTATATTGTTAAGGCTCACATATGTGGTAGAGACGTGCTTAGTAGCGCTCCGGCAGTCGTAGGAAGAGGACCTGCTACTGGGAAGCTCCCGGCGATTAACCCCACTCTTACAGAGGAAAATCGAGCTCAGTCGCTCATAGCTACCGAGCAGGTAAGAAGTGTTTCCAAAGCTAATTGTAGTTTCCAATACTGTAATTCCAATAAGTGCGCTGGATTGTCAGTTAGTGTGTGATTGCGACCCGAGGGACACTCGTGCAATTCGGGACTCTCCCGGACAGGAGATGATCAAAAATGTTTTGATTTTTGAAAACCGAAAAAAAATTTCAAAAAACATTTTTTTGGAAAAAAATAAAAAAAATATTTCGGTGTAAAAATACCTAAAAGTTGAGATCCGGAAAATGGACTCAAAAAAAGTTGAAAAAATGGACGAAAATATAGCCAGAAACAAAGATGAGGGACCACAGTCAGGAGACCTCAATACCGGAAAGGAGAGGAAAAGCCCCTCCAAGGGAGCTTACATAATACAATGGTGGGACAGGTAAGCCCCGGAAAACAACAGGCAGAGTCAGGAGGCGTAATTACCCTCTCCAGGTTTTTTACAAGGTACTGGAGCCGGTTAAGGCAGGGGTGAAGGTTAAACTTCCCCCGAATAGTGACCTGAACGAGGCAAAGGAGAGGGCCCAGGACTTCAGCCCGGAGTCAAAAAAAGGAGAAGAGGAAGGAGAGGGAGTACCCCCCCCCCCCTCATGCCTATAGTGAAGGCAGCCCAGCGGATCAAGCTCGTGATATACAAAAAAGTACGAGGGAATATATGGAGAGGTATAGAAGTACCATCTCCAAGGAGAAAAGGAACTATGTAAATACGAATATCGAAAAACTCCGGGACATCATCCTAAGACTAGAAGGAGAGAGGAGGTTGATACGGGATATAGTTAAGCACGTGGTCAGGGAGATACTGAGCACGGAGGAGCTGCACCGTATGGTCGCTGAGAGGGTGGCAGACATAGTGGGTCCAATAGTTGTAAGCGGGCTGCCAAAGCAGCAAAGGGAAGGACGAAGAATACTCAGGCAACAGGAGCCGGGCCCGTCGGTGACCCCCCAGGACCAGAAACCAGCCCCTAAGCTGATGGAACCGGAGCCCTCGACGAGCAGATTTTGGGGTGCACCACCAGCTGAGATGTCTCAAAGGCAAAGTGCCACACCAATCGTGAGGGGTAGATTAGGACCGCCAGAGGAGGAAGAAGCCCCATACACTGTAGTGATGTGGAAGAAGAAAAAAAAAGGGCCAAAGGAAAACCCTGAGCTTTCCAACTTTGGCCCGGAAGGAAAAACAAAATAAGGCACCGACGATGGCGGATATCGGCAAGAAGCTCCCCTCAAAGCCTAGTGATGTAAAGGCCCCGTCGTTCGTCACAATTAGGGCTGAGGGGAAAACCCCCACTGAAATTCTCGACCAACTCCCGTCACCGGCAGAGTTGGGTGTGGGGGTAAAAGTGATAAGGGCCACCAAGGACGATGGTGTACTCATTAAAGTCCAGGATAGGCAGGCCGGTGAGAGGTTGGTGGCCTGGCAGAGGTTAAAAGAGCAGGGCCTGCAGGCCAAAGAAGCAAGCCGAAGATGGCCAAAAATAGAGGTGAGGGGCGTGCCTAATGGATGGATGGAACCCAAGCTAAAAGAGGAGATAAAGGCGTACCTTGAGAGGAAAGCAGTCAAGGTTCATAAGGGTCAGGTCCGTGTCCTGCACTGAAGGAAAGATAGGACAGGACTGGCTAAGACATGAATCCTCGAGATGGACCCGCAAATCAAGTACGCCCTGAACGAAGTGGTTGTCGGCGGGTGGTGGTGCCTCACATTCGTGGACGCCCTTGACGTCCTGAGGTGCCTGCAGTGCCAGGGATATGGACACTCCCGGGCGACCTGCAAGGAAAGAGAGGTGACGTGCTGGTGGTGTGCGGGGGCACATAGCTAGGGACTGCCCTAAGAAAAGTACCGGGGGACCCACCTGCACAAACTTTGTGAGAGGAAAACTTCCCAATACAAAGCAACTGGAGTGCCCGGTGCACGTCAGAGAGTCCCAGCGACTTGCACGAAGGACCCGCTATGATGGTCCTCCAGTTAAACATGGGGCGGCGGCGTATGGTGGTGGAGGACCACACCACAGCGGACATGGCCTCGAGCCTGATAAAGTGGAGAGGTATGACATTCGCGTTAATGTCCTCTCCGACAGGATCAATATAGAGGAGGGTATTGAGGCCATGCAAGGAGTGGCTGCTGCATACAGGAATGTGATCATCTGCTCCGACACCAACGCCTGGAACACGGTCTGGGGGTCTACTAGAACAGATCGGCTAGGAGAGAGCCTTGGTGGGTTCGTCAGTGGTCACCAGTTGGTGGTCCTTAACGAGCCCTCTGATACACCAACGTTCAGGGGGCACAGCTGGATTAACGTGACAGTTGCGTCGCCCGCCATGGCAAGATACGTCAGGGGGTGGACCCTCTGATCAGAGACGAGTTCCGACCACGCGGCCGTAGCCTTCGGCCTCACTAGGGATGAGGCCGACGAACCATCGTTCCACGGTGGGGAACAGGGCTATGTCACGAAAAGGGTAAACTGGACCGTCTATAGGAGTCATCTGGAGGGTTTGATGAGTGGGAGCGGATGATGTTGGATCGGGACGGATCCATTGATGCCGAGGTCAGTCGGCTCACTGACGTCATCCGGGACGCGGCGGATCAATCCCTCCGAAGGAAGACAATGGTGAGAAAACCGGTCCCATGGTGGACGCCAGGCCTAACCACACTCAAGATACAGTTCTACAGGGCCCGGCGGTTATACCAGAAGTTCAGATGCGAGGAGAGACGCACTACACTTCGGGATGAGTACAGGTGCAGGTTGGCTACCTATCAGAATGTGGTCCGTACGGAAAGAGGAAATCCTGGGAGGAGTATGTAGCTGAAGAGACTCAAAAGAATCCCTTGGGTTCAGGGTCGCTTTGGGCAAGCTCTCGCCCATCCAGACGATAGCGGCCCTGAGGATTGGTGAGGAAAGAGCGGTCTTCACGGGACGCGCTCCAGAACTGGACAAGGTGGACGCCTCTATGCTGAAGGAAGCTATCCCTCTCATCGAGGAACGGCTCCTCAGGATATACAATGCTTGCTTGGATGAGGGATACTTTCCGAGGCATTGGAGGAATGCGGATTTGAGATTGCTCTACAAAGGAAGAGGCAAAGATAAGGAACTACCTAGCTCCTACAGGCCTATCTGCCTTCTCCCTGTGATGAGTAAAGTCCTGGAGGGCCTCATGATGACCAGCCTGCGACCCACACTCAGCAGTCCTGCAGCAGCTCCAGAGGCACGAGGCGCTGAGCAATATCTTCGCCCTGGTGAAGAGCTACCTCGAGAATAGACAAGTAACGGTCCGAGGTAGCTACCACAGGCACGAGGAGAGGGTGGAGCGAGGATGCCCACAGGGTTCGGTCTTAGGACCGGCCATGTGGAAGCTAGTTTTCGACGAGTTGCTCGGCGTCCTGGAGGAAGAGCGGTTCCCTGCCACGGCGTACGTGGATGACCTCGTTACTTTTTTCTTGATTTTTACTAATCTTTGCATGATTAGCTTTTAATAAAAATACAAAATAGTGTACTATAAATTTCCTCTGTTACAAATATAACGGTGTAAATATAGTGTTTTCAATTCTTATAAAGACGCAATTCGAAATGTAGAGATTATGAACTTGGTACTTAAGAAGTTAAACAAACCGGGAGATTAAAGAATTAAATTGAAGGGTTCACTGGTCATGGACCTGCCAAGTTAGATTATTACCCTAGAATATTGAGACTAAATATAGAATATTTTCTATATATAGAAGTGACTAAAAGCAGAAGAGTTTCGCAGAAAGTGGGAAGAGGGAGGGGCATTTATATTGCAATTGAATATAAACTCCTATCAAAATATTCTTAAGGTGTTGCAATACTCGTACTTACATTTAAAAAGCTTTTCAAATTAATAAAAAATTATCATTACAACACCGTTTAGACTAAACATTTTTCAAGGTTCCACATCTTAATTCACTTCTTATTAATTAACTTCTTATAATTCAAGAGTGTTAATTTAATTGCAATAAGAAAATAATGCAGATTTTAATAAAATGAAATCCCTAATTATTTATATCCTATTAAGGCTTCGTTCTTTTTCACTTTTATAATTTTTTAACCTTATTCTGAATGTAATGTCTTTTTTGAAGGAATGTATATATATGTGCCATAGAATTACTTGGCAATATATAATTTTTGGCGCTATGAGTGAATTTTTGAGAAAATCAGTAAGATAACTGTTGTGAAACAAGCTTGCCCTCCACCTTAAGGTGTTTTCTTATCGGGCAAGTCGAGGTCAGCATAGTCAATAAAGTATAATAAACATACTCCAACTAAACAATAGTAATACACACCTAATTTTGAAATAATAATAATACATTACTATATCTGTGTAAAGTAAAATATAATAACTCACTTTTAATATTACGGACTCGTCCTGTTTAGATTTGTGTTCAGCTTTCTTTTCTTCATGCTCTTTTCTTTCTTCGTGGAGTTCCGAATCTTCCTTGTACGCATTAAATAATGCTTTGATTAGTTCGCGTGTTTCATTTAAATCTTCATCTGTTGTACTTTCACGATTTGCCCTTTTATCTTGACAATGGTGTTGAGATTCCTGTTAAAATATAATAGTATATAAGCGAATGGTGATATGGAAATGAAAACGTCGGGAGGAATCAGAATGATTCACATTTCATAAGAGTATGTGAAAGCCGGCCTATGGAAAGGTGGCAGTGGACCCGTCCTTATGCCCAGAGCGGAAGCACAAAAAAGGATCTTCCGAATCATTATCAACCCACCGAAGACAACATCAAGCAGGGTCGGAATCCAAAGAAGATGAGGATGAACTTGGCCTTGTTCTCATAGTTAGCTCTTATGAGGAAGAAGATGGGAATGTGGACGAGCAAGAGGGAAGAACACCTCCAGAGGCTTGGGCTATTAGCTCCCATTGAGGCAAGGTCCCGATACCTTGGGGTATTGTTAAGACTTCAGGAAGACCTAGTATGACTCCTAGAAATCCAGAACCGAGCACACCCCCTCGGGAGCAGACGGTATCAGAGGCTGAGGAGTCAGGTGCGACCGCTCGAATTCCCAAGGACCCCTAGGACGAAACGTGGAGACCGAAATCCTTGCCAGAAACTCCTACAATCAGGAGCCCGCACAACCTACGAAGACCTGAAAATGACGGGATTGGAACGAAACCAGGTGCCTTTTCTCCCCTTCCTAACCTTTCCCTCGCTTTAATTACTGACCTAAGGCATCTAAAGATAATCGCTTTAGACATGGAAATCGCGAATAGTTTTCCCGTGAGAAATTAAGCGTAGGATAATAACCGCTAACAGGTGCTACTACAGCTTATCAAAAAACTTCAGGAGCCGCTATCTGTCAAGGAAGACAAAAATCAAGTTATATAAAACAATGATCCGGCCAGTCCTAATTTATGGCTCGGAGGCATGGGCTATTAAGAAGGCAGATGAAAAATGGCTCTTGGTGATCGAAAGGGGGATACTGAGGAGGATAAATGGTCCCTTCAAAATAGGAGAAGAAAAAACTGGAATTGTACGAACTCTTTGAAGATAACGAGATCTCCAAAATCATAAGATTGCGAAGACTTCGATGGGCTAGCCATTTAGACAGAATCGATAATGTCGAGCTTCCGAAGAAAGTGGCCACAGAAGAGATCTTTGGAACAAAGAGAGTTGGACGACCGAACGTAAGATGGATGGATGGTGTGACTGAAGACGCCATGACTCTTCTCAGCGTGCGGGACTGGAGGACTGCTGAACAGTATAGAGCCAGCTGGGTGA
This sequence comes from Arma custos, assembly GCA_037127475.1. Classification (NCBI taxonomy): domain Eukaryota; kingdom Metazoa; phylum Arthropoda; class Insecta; order Hemiptera; family Pentatomidae; genus Arma; species Arma custos. The sequence goes on along the minus strand of CM073761.1, from coordinate 3,293,387 downwards.
GGCTATATATTATTGTATTGTACATTTTTGATAAATGAATGTTTTGGGTTTATTTCTTTACCTACTTCCCATATGTGTACTCGACGATGCCATGTCCCCACCCAGACCATATTAGGTGTTCTCAGAAGAGAATGAACGCCGATCAGCTCCGACCAATACATCTTTAAGGGGGAGAAGATGTAGTATCCTCAAATGGCATTTGGGCATATGTTTTTGTTTTTCTTATCTTTTCTAAAACCTTCCCCCACCTTATATACCTTAGTTTTATTGACAAATTGTTCAGAGTATACTGTGCTCTGTGCTTGGTAACAACAAATGAATATATTTAGTTATGAATCTGTGTATGTGTTTTATGCCAAAAATTAATTTATAATTAAAATATACTATAGAAATAATAATAATAATCCAGCATATCACTGGTGGATGTGGAGTGTTGGCTGGCCCTGAATATCTACAGAGGCATAACAATATGGCCAAAATTTTGCATCAAGCCCTGGCCGTAAAATTCAGTCTTCTAGATGTAAAGGCACCATATTGTAAGTACCATCCCAATAGAATTCTACAAAAAGGTTTTAAGCTATATTGGGATGAAATCCACTTAAGCTATATTGGGATGAATTCGTTATAACAGACCATACAGTGCATCATAATAGACCACATATCCTCCTTATAAAGTCGAGTTAAAGGAAAGCAAGTATAATAGATATTGCGATCCCCAACGACAACAATGTAAATTCAACAGTTGGAGAGAAACTTCGAAAGTATCAAGAACTAGCGGCTGAGCTAAAGGAGCTATACCATATTGAAAGCGTGATGGTAACACCTATTATAATCTCTACGAATGGATTGGTGCCTAAATTCACGGTGGAGGGCATTAAGAATCTGGGAATTCCGGTCGAGGTTTTAAAGGAGGCTCAACAGGCAGTTCTCCTAGACACAGCCAGAATCGTCAGAAAATTTCTGAACGTTTGAAATATATAATAGGAAAATGTAATAGCAAAAACTAATAACTGCAGATGGCTGGACTTGTCCCCCATCTCTGGTTTGAATCCGCCAATGCGTGAAAAAATAGATGAGCATAATAATAATAGTAATGCCGCAAGAGGCAACTGGTCGGTGCAGTTGCTAGGGTTTTACGATCCCCCCAGTTTCTGAGTACAGCACACCATCCACAAGTACACACACCACAGTACTCAAAATCAAATACTCTGACACAAAGAACATCTATAGTACACACTCTAGTGTTAACTCACCTAGGAAGACCTGCCAGCAGCTATAAAATGCATTTACCCATCAAAATGGTGCGAACTAGAAGACAAATAGCCTCGGACGAATTCAGAGTGAGGGTTGCTCTGGAGATAATAGACCACCAGCCTTCAACGTCTTAGCGATGATTTTAAACGAGGCAGTAATGCAATCTAAAATTGATCATTTGAGGCAAAAAGAAGAGGAAAAAATGAGACAAGAGAAAATACGAAAGGAAATAAACAGAATGAACGAGCAAGTTCTAAATGATTTGGACAAAGAAAATGGAAAGGCAAAGTTGGCTGATTTGAAGATTCAAGTATTAATGAAGAAGAAAGCTGAGTAAGAGCAAAAAAGAGAAGAAGAGCTTTTAAGAGTAAAAAGAGAAGAAGAAATGAAACTAGCGAAAAGGAGAAAAGCTCAGCAACTACGCTCAGACGGTATAGAAAGGAGAGAAGCAGCCAGGGCTAAAATAATTCAAGAGCAATATGAAGAACAGTGGTGGAAAAAGGAAAGGAAAGAGTATGAAGATTTTTGTGTGTAGTATGGTGAAATACTTAGTGTATTATACACTAAGTGAAAAGAGCCGACTACAGTCGCCTCTTTTGGAAAGGAGGGAGTGTTGTGACAAACTAAATAAAAAGATCAATTAAATCGTAATTTGGATTAAGAAATTATATTGTTAAGGCTCACATATGTGGTAGAGACGTGCTTAGTAGCGCTCCGGCAGTCGTAGGAACTGGACCTGCTACTGGGAAGCTCCCGGCGATTAACCCCACTCTTACAGAGGAAAATCGAGCTCAGTCGTCTCATAGCTACCGAGCAGGTAAGAAGTGTTTCCAAAGCTAATTGTAGTTTCCAATACTGTAATTCCAATAAGTGCGCTGGATTGTCAGTTAGTGTGTGATTGCGACCCGAGGGACACTCGTGCAATTCGGGACTCTCCCGGACAGGAGATGATCAAAAATGTTTTGATTTTTGAAAACCGAAAAAAAATTTCAAAAAACATTTTTTTGGAAAAAAATAAAAAAAATATTTCGGTGTAAAAATACCTAAAAGTTGAGATCCGGAAAATGGACTCAAAAAAAGTTGAAAAAATGGACGAAAATATAGCCAGAAACAAAGATGAGGGACCACAGTCAGGAGACCTCAATACCGGAAAAGGAGAGGAAAAGCCCCTCCAAGGGAGCTTAGATAATACAATGGTGGGACAGGTAAGCCCCGGAAAACAACATGCAGAGTCAGGAGGCGTAATTACCCTCTCCAGGTTTTTTACAAGGTACTGGAGCCGGTTAAGGCAGGGGTGAAGGTTAAACTTCCCCCGAATAGTGACCTGAACGAGGCAAAGGAGAGGGCCCAGGACTTCAGCCCGGAGTCAAAAAAAGGAGAAGAGGAAGGAGAGGGAGTACCCCCCCCCTCATGCCTATAGTGAAGGCAGCCCAGCGGATCAAGCTCGTGATATACAAAAAAGTACGAGGGAATATATGGAGAGGTGTAGAAGTACCATCTCCAAGGAGAAAAGGAACTATGTAAATACGAATATCGAAAAACTCCGGGACATCATCCTAAGACTAGAAGGAGAGAGGAGGTTGATACGGGATATAGTTAAGCACGTGGTCAGGGAGATACTGAGCACGGAGGAGCTGCACCGTATGGTCGCTGAGAGGGTGGCAGACATAGTGGGTCCAATAGTTGTAAGCGGGCTGCCAAAGCAGCAAAGAGAAGAACGAAGAATACTCAGGCAACAGGTGCCGGGCCCGTCGGTGACCCCCCAGGACCAGAAACCAGCCCCTAAGCTGATGGAACCGGAGCCCTCGAAGAGCAGATTTTGGGGTGCACCGCCAGCTGAGATGCCTCAAAGGCAAAGTGCCACACCAATCGTGAGGGGTAGATTAGGACCGCCAGAGGAGGAAGAAGCCCCATACACTGTAGTGATGTGGAAGAAGAAAAAAAAGGGCCAAAGGAAAACCCTGAGCTTTCCAACTTTGGCCCGGAAGGAAAAACAAAATAAGGCACCGACGATGGCGGATATCGTCAAGAAGATCCCCTCAAAGCCTAGTGATGTAAAGGCCCCGTCGTTCGTCACAATTAGGGCTGAGGGGAAAACCCCCACTGAAATTCTCGACCAACTCCTGTCACCGGCAGAGTTGGGTGTGGGGGTAAAAGTGATAAGGGCCACCAAGGACGATGGTGTACTCATTAAAGTCCAGGATAGGCAGGCCGGTGAGAGGTTGGTGGCCTGGCAGAGGTTAAAAGAGCAGGGCCTGCAGGCCTAAGAAGCAAGCCGAAGATGGCCAAAAATAGAGGTGAGGGGCGTTCCTAATCGATGGATGGAACCCAAGCTAAAAGAGGAGATAAAGGCGTACCTTGAGAGGAAAGCAGTCAAGGTTCATAAGGGTCAGGTCCGTGTCCTGCACTGAAGGAAAGATAGGACAGGACTGGCTAAGACATGGATCCTCGAGATGGACCCGCAAATCAAGTACGCCCTGAACGAAGTGGTTGTCGGCGGGTGGTGAAGCCTCACATTCGTGGACGCCCTTGACGTCCTGAGGTGCCTGCAGTGCCAGGGATATGGACACTCCCGGGCGACCTGCAAGGAAAGAGAGGTGACGTGCTGGTGGTGTGCGGGGGCACATAGCTAGGGACTGCCCTAAGAAAAGTACCGGGGGACCCACCTGCACAAACTTTGTGAGAGGAAAACTTCCCAATACAAAGCAACTGGAGTGCCCGGTGCACGTCAGAGAGTCCCAGCGACTTGCACGAAGGACCCGCTATGATGGTCCTCCAGTTAAACATGGGGCGGCGGCGTATGGTGGTGGAGGACCACACCACAGCGGACATGGCCTCGAGCCTGATAAAGTGGAGAGGTATGACATTCGCGTTAATGTCCTCTCCGACAGGATCAATATAGAGGAGGGTATTGAGGCCATGCAAGGAGTGGCTGCTGCATACAGGAATGTGATCATCTGCTCCGACACCAACGCCTGGAACACGGTCTGGGGGTCTACTAGAACAGATCGGCTAGGAGAGAGCCTTGGTGGGTTCGTCAGTGGTCACCAGTTGGTGGTCCTTAACGAGCCCTCTGATACACCAACGTTCAGGGGGCACAGCTGGATTAACGTGACGGTTGCGTCGCCCGCCATGGCAAGATACGTCAGGGGGTGGACCCTCTGATCAGAGACGAGTTCCGACCACGCGGCCGTAGCCTTCGGCCTCACTAGGGATGAGGCCGACGAACCATCGTTCCACGGTGGGGAACAGGGCTATGTCACGAAAAGGGTAAACTGGACCGTCTATAGGAGTCATCTGGAGGGTTTGATGAGTGGGAGCGGATGATGTTGGATCGGGACGGATCCATTGATGCCGAGGTCAGTCGGCTCACTGACGTCATCCGGGACGCGGCGGATCAATCCCTCCGAAGGAAGACAATGGTGAGAAAACCGGTCCCATGGTGGACGCCAGGCCTAACCACACTCAAGATACAGTTCTACAGGGCCCGGCGGTTATACCAGAAGTTCAGATGCGAGGAGAGACGCACTACACTTCGGGATGAGTACAGGTGCAGGTTGGCTACCTATCAGAATGTGGTCCGTACGGAAAGAGGAAATCCTGGGAGGAGTATGTAGCTGAAGAGACTCAAAAGAATCCCTTGGGTTCAGGGTCGCTTTGGGCAAGCTCTCGCCCATCCAGACGATAGCGGCCCTGAGGATTGGTGAGGAAAGAGCGGTCTTCACGGGACGCGCTCCAGAACTGGACAAGGTGGACGCCTCTATGCTGAAGGAAGCTATCCCTCTCATCGAGGAACGGCTCCTCAGGATATACAATGCTTGCTTGGATGAGGGATACTTTCCGAGGCATTGGAGGAATGCGGATTTGAGATTGCTCTACAAAGGAAGAGGCAAAGATAAGGAACTACCTAGCTCCTACAGGCCTATCTGCCTTCTCCCTGTGATGAGTAAAGTCCTGGAGGGCCTCATGATGACCAGCCTGCGACCCACACTCAGCAGTCCTGCAGCAGCTCCAGAGGCACGAGGCGCTGAGCAATATCTTCGCCCTGGTGAAGAGCTACCTCGACAATAGACAAGTAACGGTCCGAGGTAGCTACCACAGGCACGAGGAGAGGGTGGAGCGAGGATGCCCACAGGGTTCGGTCTTAGGACCGGCCATGTGGAAGCTAGTTTTCGACGAGTTGCTCGGCGTCCTGGAGGAAGAGCGGTTCCCTGCCACGGCGTACGTGGATGACCTCGTTACTTTTTTCTTGATTTTTACTAATCTTTGCATGATTAGCTTTTAATAAAAATACAAAATAGTGTACTATAAATTTCCTCTGTTACAAATATAACGGTGTAAATATAGTGTTTTCAATTCTTATAAAGACGCAATTCGAAATGTAGAGATTATGAACTTGGTACTTAAGAAGTTAAACAAACCGGGAGATTAAAGAATTAAATTGAAGGGTTCACTGGTCATGGACCTGCCAAGTTAGATTATTACCCTAGAATATTGAGACTAAATATAGAATATTTTCTATATATAGAAGTGACTAAAAGCAGAAGAGTTTCGCAGAAAGTGGGAAGAGGGAGGGGCATTTATATTGCAATTGAATATAAACTCCTATCAAAATATTCTTAAGGTGTTGCAATACTCGTACTTACATTTAAAAAGCTTTTCAAATTAATAAAAAATTATCATTACAACACCGTTTAGACTAAACATTTTTCAAGGTTCCACATCTTAATTCACTTCTTATTAATTAACTTCTTATAATTCAAGAGTGTTAATTTAATTGCAATAAGAAAATAATGCAGATTTTAATAAAATGAAATCCCTAATTATTTATATCCTATTAAGGCTTCGTTCTTTTTCACTTTTATAATTTTTTAACCTTATTCTGAATGTAATGTCTTTTTTGAAGGAATGTATATATATGTGCCATAGAATTACTTGGCAATATATAATTTTTGGCGCTATGAGTGAATTTTTGAGAAAATCAGTAAGATAACTGTTGTGAAACAAGCTTGCCCTCCACCTTAAGGTGTTTTCTTATCGGGCAAGTCGAGGTCAGCATAGTCAATAAAGTATAATAAACATACTCCAACTAAACAATAGTAATACACACCTAATTTTGAAATAATAATAATACATTACTATATCTGTGTAAAGTAAAATATAATAACTCACTTTTAATATTACGGACTCGTCCTGTTTAGATTTGTGTTCAGCTTTCTTTTCTTCATGCTCTTTTCTTTCTTCGTGGAGTTCCGAATCTTCCTTGTACGCATTAAATAATGCTTTGATTAGTTCGCGTGTTTCATTTAAATCTTCATCTGTTGTACTTTCACGATTTGCCCTTTTATCTTGACAATGGTGTTGAGATTCCTGTTAAAATATAATAGTATATAAGCGAATGGTGATATGGAAATGAAAACGTCGGGAGGAATCAGAATGATTCACATTTCATAAGAGTATGTGAAAGCCGGCCTATGGAAAGGTGGCAGTGGACCCGTCCTTATGCCCAGAGCGGAAGCACAAAAAAGGATCTTCCGAATCATTATCAACCCACCGAAGACAACATCAAGCAGGGTCGGAATCCAAAGAAGATGAGGATGAACTTGGCCTTGTTCTCATAGTTAGCTCTTATGAGGAAGAAGATGGGAATGTGGACGAGCAAGAGGGAAGAACACCTCCAGAGGCTTGGGCTATTAGCTCCCATTGAGGCAAGGTCCCGATACCTTGGGGTATTGTTAAGACTTCAGGAAGACCTAGTATGACTCCTAGAAATCCAGAACCGAGCACACCCCCTCGGGAGCAGACGGTATCAGAGGCTGAGGAGTCAGGTGCGACCGCTCGAATTCCCAAGGACCCCTAGGACGAAACGTGGAGACCGAAATCCTTGCCAGAAACTCCTACAATCAGGAGCCCGCACAACCTACGAAGACCTGAAAATGACGGGATTGGAACGAAACCAGGTGCCTTTTCTCCCCTTCCTAACCTTTCCCTCGCTTTAATTACTGACCTAAGGCATCTAAAGATAATCGCTTTAGACATGGAAATCGCGAATAGTTTTCCCGTGAGAAATTAAGCGTAGGATAATAACCGCTAACAGGTGCTACTACAGCTTATCAAAAAACTTCAGGAGCCGCTATCTGTCAAGGAAGACAAAAATCAAGTTATATAAAACAATGATCCGGCCAGTCCTAATTTATGGCTCGGAGGCATGGGCTATTAAGAAGGCAGATGAAAAATGGCTCTTGGTGATCGAAAGGGGGATACTGAGGAGGATAAATGGTCCCTTCAAAATAGGAGAAGAAAAAACTGGAATTGTACGAACTCTTTGAAGATAACGAGATCTCCAAAATCATAAGATTGCGAAGACTTCGATGGGCTAGCCATTTAGACAGAATCGATAATGTCGAGCTTCCGAAGAAAGTGGCCACAGAAGAGATCTTTGGAACAAAGAGAGTTGGACGACCGAACGTAAGATGGATGGATGGTGTGACTGAAGACGCCATGACTCTTCTCAGCGTGCGGGACTGGAGGACTGCTGAACAGTATAGAGCCAGCTGGGTGAGGCTATATATTATTGTATTGTACATTTTTGATAAATGAATGTTTTGGGTTTATTTCTTTACCTACTTCCCATATGTGTACTCGACGATGCCATGTCCCCACCCAGACCATATTAGGTGTTCTCAGAAGAGAATGAACGCCGATCAGCTCCGACCAATACATCTTTAAGGGGGAGAAGATGTAGTATCCTCAAATGGCATTTGGGCATATGTTTTTGTTTTTCTTATCTTTTCTAAAACCTTCCCCCACCTTATATACCTTAGTTTTATTGACAAATTGTTCAGAGTATACTGTGCTCTGTGCTTGGTAACAACAAATGAATATATTTAGTTATGAATCTGTGTATGTGTTTTATGCCAAAAATTAATTTATAATTAAAATATACTATAGAAATAATAATAATAATCCAGCATATCACTGGTGGATGTGGAGTGTTGGCTGGCCCTGAATATCTACAGAGGCATAACAATATGGCCAAAATTTTGCATCAAGCCCTGGCCGTAAAATTCAGTCTTCTAGATGTAAAGGCACCATATTGTAAGTACCATCCCAATAGAATTCTACAAAAAGGTTTTAAGCTATATTGGGATGAAATCCACTTAAGCTATATTGGGATGAATTCGTTATAACAGACCATACAGTGCATCATAATAGACCACATATCCTCCTTATAAAGTCGAGTTAAAGGAAAGCAAGTATAATAGATATTGCGATCCCCAACGACAACAATGTAAATTCAACAGTTGGAGAGAAACTTCGAAAGTATCAAGAACTAGCGGCTGAGCTAAAGGAGCTATACCATATTGAAAGCGTGATGGTAACACCTATTATAATCTCTACGAATGGATTGGTGCCTAAATTCACGGTGGAGGGCATTAAGAATCTGGGAATTCCGGTCGAGGTTTTAAAGGAGGCTCAACAGGCAGTTCTCCTAGACACAGCCAGAATCGTCAGAAAATTTCTGAACGTTTGAAATATATAATAGGAAAATGTAATAGCAAAAACTAATAACTGCAGATGGCTGGACTTGTCCCCCATCTCTGGTTTGAATCCGCCAATGCGTGAAAAAATAGATGAGCATAATAATAATAGTAATGCCGCAAGAGGCAACTGGTCGGTGCAGTTGCTAGGGTTTTACGATCCCCCCAGTTTCTGAGTACAGCACACCATCCACAAGTACACACACCACAGTACTCAAAATCAAATACTCTGACACAAAGAACATCTATAGTACACACTCTAGTGTTAACTCACCTAGGAAGACCTGCCAGCAGCTATAAAATGCATTTACCCATCAAAATGGTGCGAACTAGAAGACAAATAGCCTCGGACGAATTCAGAGTGAGGGTTGCTCTGGAGATAATAGACCACCAGCCTTCAACGTCTTAGCGATGATTTTAAACGAGGCAGTAATGCAATCTAAAATTGATCATTTGAGGCAAAAAGAAGAGGAAAAAATGAGACAAGAGAAAATACGAAAGGAAATAAACAGAATGAACGAGCAAGTTCTAAATGATTTGGACAAAGAAAATGGAAAGGCAAAGTTGGCTGATTTGAAGATTCAAGTATTAATGAAGAAGAAAGCTGAGTAAGAGCAAAAAAGAGAAGAAGAGCTTTTAAGAGTAAAAAGAGAAGAAGAAATGAAACTAGCGAAAAGGAGAAAAGCTCAGCAACTACGCTCAGACGGTATAGAAAGGAGAGAAGCAGCCAGGGCTAAAATAATTCAAGAGCAATATGAAGAACAGTGGTGGAAAAAGGAAAGGAAAGAGTATGAAGATTTTTGTGTGTAGTATGGTGAAATACTTAGTGTATTATACACTAAGTGAAAAGAGCCGACTACAGTCGCCTCTTTTGGAAAGGAGGGAGTGTTGTGACAAACTAAATAAAAAGATCAATTAAATCGTAATTTGGATTAAGAAATTATATTGTTAAGGCTCACATATGTGGTAGAGACGTGCTTAGTAGCGCTCCGGCAGTCGTAGGAACTGGACCTGCTACTGGGAAGCTCCCGGCGATTAACCCCACTCTTACAGAGGAAAATCGAGCTCAGTCGTCTCATAGCTACCGAGCAGGTAAGAAGTGTTTCCAAAGCTAATTGTAGTTTCCAATACTGTAATTCCAATAAGTGCGCTGGATTGTCAGTTAGTGTGTGATTGCGACCCGAGGGACACTCGTGCAATTCGGGACTCTCCCGGACAGGAGATGATCAAAAATGTTTTGATTTTTGAAAACCGAAAAAAAATTTCAAAAAACATTTTTTTGGAAAAAAATAAAAAAAATATTTCGGTGTAAAAATACCTAAAAGTTGAGATCCGGAAAATGGACTCAAAAAAAGTTGAAAAAATGGACGAAAATATAGCCAGAAACAAAGATGAGGGACCACAGTCAGGAGACCTCAATACCGGAAAAGGAGAGGAAAAGCCCCTCCAAGGGAGCTTAGATAATACAATGGTGGGACAGGTAAGCCCCGGAAAACAACATGCAGAGTCAGGAGGCGTAATTACCCTCTCCAGGTTTTTTACAAGGTACTGGAGCCGGTTAAGGCAGGGGTGAAGGTTAAACTTCCCCCGAATAGTGACCTGAACGAGGCAAAGGAGAGGGCCCAGGACTTCAGCCCGGAGTCAAAAAAAGGAGAAGAGGAAGGAGAGGGAGTACCCCCCCCCTCATGCCTATAGTGAAGGCAGCCCAGCGGATCAAGCTCGTGATATACAAAAAAGTACGAGGGAATATATGGAGAGGTGTAGAAGTACCATCTCCAAGGAGAAAAGGAACTATGTAAATACGAATATCGAAAAACTCCGGGACATCATCCTAAGACTAGAAGGAGAGAGGAGGTTGATACGGGATATAGTTAAGCACGTGGTCAGGGAGATACTGAGCACGGAGGAGCTGCACCGTATGGTCGCTGAGAGGGTGGCAGACATAGTGGGTCCAATAGTTGTAAGCGGGCTGCCAAAGCAGCAAAGGGAAGGACGAAGAATACTCAGGCAACAGGAGCCGGGCCCGTCGGTGACCCCCCAGGACCAGAAACCAGCCCCTAAGCTGATGGAACCGGAGCCCTCGACGAGCAGATTTTGGGGTGCACCACCAGCTGAGATGTCTCAAAGGCAAAGTGCCACACCAATCGTGAGGGGTAGATTAGGACCGCCAGAGGAGGAAGAAGCCCCATACACTGTAGTGATGTGGAAGAAGAAAAAAAAAGGGCCAAAGGAAAACCCTGAGCTTTCCAACTTTGGCCCGGAAGGAAAAACAAAATAAGGCACCGACGATGGCGGATATCGTCAAGAAGCTCCCCTCAAAGCCTAGTGATGTAAAGGCCCCGTCGTTCGTCACTGAAATTCTCGACCAACTCCTGTCACCGGCAGAGTTGGGTGTGGGGGTAAAAGTGATAAGGGCCACCAAGGACGATGGTGTACTCATTAAAGTCCAGGATAGGCAGGCCGGTGAGAGGTTGGTGGCCTGGCAGAGGTTAAAAGAGCAGGGCCTGCAGGCCAAAGAAGCAAGCCGAAGATGGCCAAAAATAGAGGTGAGGGGCGTGCCTAATGGATGGATGGAACCCAAGCTAAAAGAGGAGATAAAGGCGTACCTTGAGAGGAAAGCAGTCAAGGTTCATAAGGGTCAGGTCCGTGTCCTGCACTGAAGGAAAGATAGGACAGGACTGGCTAAGACATGAATCCTCGAGATGGACCCGCAAATCAAGTACGCCCTGAACGAAGTGGTTGTCGGCGGGTGGTGGTGCCTCACATTCGTGGACGCCCTTGACGTCCTGAGGTGCCTGCAGTGCCAGGGATATGGACACTCCCGGGCGACCTGCAAGGAAAGAGAGGTGACGTGCTGGTGGTGTGCGGGGGCACATAGCTAGGGACTGCCCTAAGAAAAGTACCGGGGGACCCACCTGCACAAACTTTGTGAGAGGAAAACTTCCCAATACAAAGCAACTGGAGTGCCCGGTGCACGTCAGAGAGTCCCAGCGACTTGCACGAAGGACCCGCTATGATGGTCCTCCAGTTAAACATGGGGCGGCGGCGTATGGTGGTGGAGGACCACACCACAGCGGACATGGCCTCGAGCCTGATAAAGTGGAGAGGTATGACATTCGCGTTAATGTCCTCTCCGACAGGATCAATATAGAGGAGGGTATTGAGGCCATGCAAGGAGTGGCTGCTGCATACAGGAATGTGATCATCTGCTCCGACACCAACGCCTGGAACACGGTCTGGGGGTCTACTAGAACAGATCGGCTAGGAGAGAGCCTTGGTGGGTTCGTCAGTGGTCACCAGTTGGTGGTCCTTAACGAGCCCTCTGATACACCAACGTTCAGGGGGCACAGCTGGATTAACGTGACGGTTGCGTCGCCCGCCATGGCAAGATACGTCAGGGGGTGGACCCTCTGATCAGAGACGAGTTCCGACCACGCGGCCGTAGCCTTCGGCCTCACTAGGGATGAGGCCGACGAACCATCGTTCCACGGTGGGGAACAGGGCTATGTCACGAAAAGGGTAAACTGGACCGTCTATAGGAGTCATCTGGAGGGTTTGATGAGTGGGAGCGGATGATGTTGGATCGGGACGGATCCATTGATGCCGAGGTCAGTCGGCTCACTGACGTCATCCGGGACGCGGCGGATCAATCCCTCCGAAGGAAGACAATGGTGAGAAAACCGGTCCCATGGTGGACGCCAGGCCTAACCACACTCAAGATACAGTTCTACAGGGCCCGGCGGTTATACCAGAAGTTCAGATGCGAGGAGAGACGCACTACACTTCGGGATGAGTACAGGTGCAGGTTGGCTACCTATCAGAATGTGGTCCGTACGGAAAGAGGAAATCCTGGGAGGAGTATGTAGCTGAAGAGACTCAAAAGAATCCCTTGGGTTCAGGGTCGCTTTGGGCAAGCTCTCGCCCATCCAGACGATAGCGGCCCTGAGGATTGGTGAGGAAAGAGCGGTCTTCACGGGACGCGCTCCAGAACTGGACAAGGTGGACGCCTCTATGCTGAAGGAAGCTATCCCTCTCATCGAGGAACGGCTCCTCAGGATATACAATGCTTGCTTGGATGAGGGATACTTTCCGAGGCATTGGAGGAATGCGGATTTGAGATTGCTCTACAAAGGAAGAGGCAAAGATAAGGAACTACCTAGCTCCTACAGGCCTATCTGCCTTCTCCCTGTGATGAGTAAAGTCCTGGAGGGCCTCATGATGACCAGCCTGCGACCCACACTCAGCAGTCCTGCAGCAGCTCCAGAGGCACGAGGCGCTGAGCAATATCTTCGCCCTGGTGAAGAGCTACCTCGAGAATAGACAAGTAACGGTCCGAGGTAGCTACCACAGGCACGAGGAGAGGGTGGAGCGAGGATGCCCACAGGGTTCGGTCTTAGGACCGGCCATGTGGAAGCTAGTTTTCGACGAGTTGCTCGGCGTCCTGGAGGAAGAGCGGTTCCCTGCCACGGCGTACGTGGATGACCTCGTTACTTTTTTCTTGATTTTTACTAATCTTTGCATGATTAGCTTTTAATAAAAATACAAAATAGTGTACTATAAATTTCCTCTGTTACAAATATAACGGTGTAAATATAGTGTTTTCAATTCTTATAAAGACGCAATTCGAAATGTAGAGATTATGAACTTGGTACTTAAGAAGTTAAACAAACCGGGAGATTAAAGAATTAAATTGAAGGGTTCACTGGTCATGGACCTGCCAAGTTAGATTATTACCCTAGAATATTGAGACTAAATATAGAATATTTTCTATATATAGAAGTGACTAAAAGCAGAAGAGTTTCGCAGAAAGTGGGAAGAGGGAGGGGCATTTATATTGCAATTGAATATAAACTCCTATCAAAATATTCTTAAGGTGTTGCAATACTCGTACTTACATTTAAAAAGCTTTTCAAATTAATAAAAAATTATCATTACAACACCGTTTAGACTAAACATTTTTCAAGGTTCCACATCTTAATTCACTTCTTATTAATTAACTTCTTATAATTCAAGAGTGTTAATTTAATTGCAATAAGAAAATAATGCAGATTTTAATAAAATGAAATCCCTAATTATTTATATCCTATTAAGGCTTCGTTCTTTTTCACTTTTATAATTTTTTAACCTTATTCTGAATGTAATGTCTTTTTTGAAGGAATGTATATATATGTGCCATAGAATTACTTGGCAATATATAATTTTTGGCGCTATGAGTGAATTTTTGAGAAAATCAGTAAGATAACTGTTGTGAAACAAGCTTGCCCTCCACCTTAAGGTGTTTTCTTATCGGGCAAGTCGAGGTCAGCATAGTCAATAAAGTATAATAAACATACTCCAACTAAACAATAGTAATACACACCTAATTTTGAAATAATAATAATACATTACTATATCTGTGTAAAGTAAAATATAATAACTCACTTTTAATATTACGGACTCGTCCTGTTTAGATTTGTGTTCAGCTTTCTTTTCTTCATGCTCTTTTCTTTCTTCGTGGAGTTCCGAATCTTCCTTGTACGCATTAAATAATGCTTTGATTAGTTCGCGTGTTTCATTTAAATCTTCATCTGTTGTACTTTCACGATTTGCCCTTTTATCTTGACAATGGTGTTGAGATTCCTGTTAAAATATAATAGTATATAAGCGAATGGTGATATGGAAATGAAAACGTCGGGAGGAATCAGAATGATTCACATTTCATAAGAGTATGTGAAAGCCGGCCTATGGAAAGGTGGCAGTGGACCCGTCCTTATGCCCAGAGCGGAAGCACAAAAAAGGATCTTCCGAATCATTATCAACCCACCGAAGACAACATCAAGCAGGGTCGGAATCCAAAGAAGATGAGGATGAACTTGGCCTTGTTCTCATAGTTAGCTCTTATGAGGAAGAAGATGGGAATGTGGACGAGCAAGAGGGAAGAACACCTCCAGAGGCTTGGGCTATTAGCTCCCATTGAGGCAAGGTCCCGATACCTTGGGGTATTGTTAAGACTTCAGGAAGACCTAGTATGACTCCTAGAAATCCAGAACCGAGCACACCCCCTCGGGAGCAGACGGTATCAGAGGCTGAGGAGTCAGGTGCGACCGCTCGAATTCCCAAGGACCCCTAGGACGAAACGTGGAGACCGAAATCCTTGCCAGAAACTCCTACAATCAGGAGCCCGCACAACCTACGAAGACCTGAAAATGACGGGATTGGAACGAAACCAGGTGCCTTTTCCCCCCTTCCTAACCTTTCCCTCGCTTTAATTACTGACCTAAGGCATCTAAAGATAATCGCTTTAGACATGGAAATCGCGAATAGTTTTCCCGTGAGAAATTAAGCGTAGGATAATAACCGCTAACAGGTGCTACTACAGCTTATCAAAAAACTTCAGGAGCCGCTATCTGTCAAGGAAGACAAAAATCAAGTTATATAAAACAATGATCCGGCCAGTCCTAATTTATGGCTCGGAGGCATGGGCTATTAAGAAGGCAGATGAAAAATGGCTCTTGGTGATCGAAAGGGGGATACTGAGGAGGATAAATGGTCCCTTCAAAATAGGAGAAGAAAAAACTGGAATTGTACGAACTCTTTGAAGATAACGAGATCTCCAAAATCATAAGATTGCGAAGACTTCGATGGGCTAGCCATTTAGACAGAATCGATAATGTCGAGCTTCCGAAGAAAGTGGCCACAGAAGAGATCTTTGGAACAAAGAGAGTTGGACGACCGAACGTAAGATGGATGGATGGTGTGACTGAAGACGCCATGACTCTTCTCAGCGTGCGGGACTGGAGGACTGCTGAACAGTATAGAGCCAGCTGGGTGAGGCTATATATTATTGTATTGTACATTTTTGATAAATGAATGTTTTGGGTTTATTTCTTT
The DNA here is from genome assembly GCA_037127475.1 of Arma custos. Classification (NCBI taxonomy): domain Eukaryota; kingdom Metazoa; phylum Arthropoda; class Insecta; order Hemiptera; family Pentatomidae; genus Arma; species Arma custos. Next base: position 3,277,722 of record CM073761.1, on the reverse strand, counting down.
ACCTACTTCCCATATGTGTACTCGACGATGCCATGTCCCCACCCAGACCATATTAGGTGTTCTCAGAAGAGAATGAACGCCGATCAGCTCCGACCAATACATCTTTAAGGGGGAGAAGATGTAGTATCCTCAAATGGCATTTGGGCATATGTTTTTGTTTTTCTTATCTTTTCTAAAACCTTCCCCCACCTTATATACCTTAGTTTTATTGACAAATTGTTCAGAGTATACTGTGCTCTGTGCTTGGTAACAACAAATGAATATATTTAGTTATGAATCTGTGTATGTGTTTTATGCCAAAAATTAATTTATAATTAAAATATACTATAGAAATAATAATAATAATCCAGCATATCACTGGTGGATGTGGAGTGTTGGCTGGCCCTGAATATCTACAGAGGCATAACAATATGGCCAAAATTTTGCATCAAGCCCTGGCCGTAAAATTCAGTCTTCTAGATGTAAAGGCACCATATTGTAAGTACCATCCCAATAGAATTCTACAAAAAGGTTTTAAGCTATATAGGGATGAAATCCACTTAAGCTATATTGGGATGAATTCGTTATAACAGACCATACAGTGCATCATAATAGACCACATATCCTCCTTATAAAGTCGAGTTAAAGGAAAGCAAGTATAATAGATATTGCGATCCCCAACGACAACAATGTAAATTCAACAGTTGGAGAGAAACTTCGAAAGTATCAAGAACTAGCGGCTGAGCTAAAGGAGCTATACCATATTGAAAGCGTGATGGTAACACCTATTATAATCTCTACGAATGGATTGGTGCCTAAATTCACGGTGGAGGGCATTAAGAATCTGGGAATTCCGGTCGAGGTTTTAAAGGAGGCTCAACAGGCAGTTCTCCTAGACACAGCCAGAATCGTCAGAAAATTTCTGAACGTTTGAAATATATAATAGGAAAATGTAATAGCAAAAACTAATAACTGCAGATGGCTGGACTTGTCCCCCATCTCTGGTTTGAATCCGCCAATGCGTGAAAAAATAGATGAGCATAATAATAATAGTAATGCCGCAAGAGGCAACTGGTCGGTGCAGTTGCTAGGGTTTTACGATCCCCCCAGTTTCTGAGTACAGCACACCATCCACAAGTACACACACCACAGTACTCAAAATCAAATACTCTGACACAAAGAACATCTATAGTACACACTCTAGTGTTAACTCACCTAGGAAGACCTGCCAGCAGCTATAAAATGCATTTACCCATCAAAATGGTGCGAACTAGAAGACAAATAGCCTCGGACGAATTCAGATTGAGGGTTGCTCTGGAGATAATAGACCACCAGCCTTCAACGTCTTAGCGATGATTTTAAACGAGGCAGTAATGCAATCTAAAATTGATCATTTGAGGCAAAAAGAAGAGGAAAAAATGAGACAAGAGAAAATACGAAAGGAAATAAACAGAATGAACGAGCAAGTTCTAAATGATTTGGACAAAGAAAATGGAAAGGCAAAGTTGGCTGATTTGAAGATTCAAGTATTAATGAAGAAGAAAGCTGAGTAAGAGCAAAAAAGAGAAGAAGAGCTTTTAAGAGTAAAAAGAGAAGAAGAAATGAAACTAGCGAAAAGGAGAAAAGCTCAGCAACTACGCTCAGACGGTATAGAAAGGAGAGAAGCAGCCAGGGCTAAAATAATTCAAGAGCAATATGAAGAACAGTGGTGGAAAAAGGAAAGGAAAGAGTATGAAGATTTTTGTGTGTAGTATGGTGAAATACTTAGTGTATTATACACTAAGTGAAAAGAGCCGACTACAGTCACCTCTTTTGGAAAGGAGGGAGTGTTGTGACAAACTAAATAAAAAGATCAATTAAATCGTAATTTGGATTAAGAAATTATATTGTTAAGGCTCACATATGTGGTAGAGACGTGCTTAGTAGCGCTCCGGCAGTCGTAGGAAGAGGACCTGCTACTGGGAAGCTCCCGGCGATTAACCCCACTCTTACAGAGGAAAATCGAGCTCAGTCGCTCATAGCTACCGAGCAGGTAAGAAGTGTTTCCAAAGCTAATTGTAGTTTCCAATACTGTAATTCCAATAAGTGCGCTGGATTGTCAGTTAGTGTGTGATTGCGACCCGAGGGACACTCGTGCAATTCGGGACTCTCCCGGACAGGAGATGATCAAAAATGTTTTGATTTTTGAAAACCGAAAAAAAATTTCAAAAAACATTTTTTTGGAAAAAAATAAAAAAAATATTTCGGTGTAAAAATACCTAAAAGTTGAGATCCGGAAAATGGACTCAAAAAAAGTTGAAAAAATGGACGAAAATATAGCCAGAAACAAAGATGAGGGACCACAGTCAGGAGACCTCAATACCGGAAAGGAGAGGAAAAGCCCCTCCAAGGGAGCTTAGATAATACAATGGTGGGACAGGTAAGCCCCGGAAAACAACAGGCAGAGTCAGGAGGCGTAATTACCCTCTCCAGGTTTTTTACAAGGTACTGGAGCCGGTTAAGGCAGGGGTGAAGGTTAAACTTCCCCCGAATAGTGACCTGAACGAGGCAAAGGAGAGGGCCCAGGACTTCAGCCCGGAGTCAAAAAAAGGAGAAGAGGAAGGAGAGGGAGTACCCCCCCCCCCTCATGCCTATAGTGAAGGCAGCCCAGCGGATCAAGCTCGTGATATACAAAAAAGTACGAGGGAATATATGGAGAGGTATAGAAGTACCATCTCCAAGGAGAAAAGGAACTATGTAAATACGAATATCGAAAAACTCCGGGACATCATCCTAAGACTAGAAGGAGAGAGGAGGTTGATACGGGATATAGTTAAGCACGTGGTCAGGGAGATACTGAGCACGGAGGAGCTGCACCGTATGGTCGCTGAGAGGGTGGCAGACATAGTGGGTCCAATAGTTGTAAGCGGGCTGCCAAAGCAGCAAAGGGAAGGACGAAGAATACTCAGGCAACAGGAGCCGGGCCCGTCGGTGACCCCCCAGGACCAGAAACCAGCCCCTAAGCTGATGGAACCGGAGCCCTCGACGAGCAGATTTTGGGGTGCACCACCAGCTGAGATGTCTCAAAGGCAAAGTGCCACACCAATCGTGAGGGGTAGATTAGGACCGCCAGAGGAGGAAGAAGCCCCATACACTGTAGTGATGTGGAAGAAGAAAAAAAAAGGGCCAAAGGAAAACCCTGAGCTTTCCAACTTTGGCCCGGAAGGAAAAACAAAATAAGGCACCGACGATGGCGGATATCGTCAAGAAGCTCCCCTCAAAGCCTAGTGATGTAAAGGCCCCGTCGTTCGTCACAATTAGGGCTGAGGGGAAAACCCCCACTGAAATTCTCGACCAACTCCCGTCACCGGCAGAGTTGGGTGTGGGGGTAAAAGTGATAAGGGCCACCAAGGACGATGGTGTACTCATTAAAGTCCAGGATAGGCAGGCCGGTGAGAGGTTGGTGGCCTGGCAGAGGTTAAAAGAGCAGGGCCTGCAGGCCAAAGAAGCAAGCCGAAGATGGCCAAAAATAGAGGTGAGGGGCGTGCCTAATGGATGGATGGAACCCAAGCTAAAAGAGGAGATAAAGGCGTACCTTGAGAGGAAAGCAGTCAAGGTTCATAAGGGTCAGGTCCGTGTCCTGCACTGAAGGAAAGATAGGACAGGACTGGCTAAGACATGAATCCTCGAGATGGACCCGCAAATCAAGTACGCCCTGAACGAAGTGGTTGTCGGCGGGTGGTGGTGCCTCACATTCGTGGACGCCCTTGACGTCCTGAGGTGCCTGCAGTGCCAGGGATATGGACACTCCCGGGCGACCTGCAAGGAAAGAGAGGTGACGTGCTGGTGGTGTGCGGGGGCACATAGCTAGGGACTGCCCTAAGAAAAGTACCGGGGGACCCACCTGCACAAACTTTGTGAGAGGAAAACTTCCCAATACAAAGCAACTGGAGTGCCCGGTGCACGTCAGAGAGTCCCAGCGACTTGCACGAAGGACCCGCTATGATGGTCCTCCAGTTAAACATGGGGCGGCGGCGTATGGTGGTGGAGGACCACACCACAGCGGACATGGCCTCGAGCCTGATAAAGTGGAGAGGTATGACATTCGCGTTAATGTCCTCTCCGACAGGATCAATATAGAGGAGGGTATTGAGGCCATGCAAGGAGTGGCTGCTGCATACAGGAATGTGATCATCTGCTCCGACACCAACGCCTGGAACACGGTCTGGGGGTCTACTAGAACAGATCGGCTAGGAGAGAGCCTTGGTGGGTTCGTCAGTGGTCACCAGTTGGTGGTCCTTAACGAGCCCTCTGATACACCAACGTTCAGGGGGCACAGCTGGATTAACGTGACGGTTGCGTCGCCCGCCATGGCAAGATACGTCAGGGGGTGGACCCTCTGATCAGAGACGAGTTCCGACCACGCGGCCGTAGCCTTCGGCCTCACTAGGGATGAGGCCGACGAACCATCGTTCCACGGTGGGGAACAGGGCTATGTCACGAAAAGGGTAAACTGGACCGTCTATAGGAGTCATCTGGAGGGTTTGATGAGTGGGAGCGGATGATGTTAGATCGGGATGGATCCATTGATGCCGAGGTCAGTCGGCTCACTGACATCATACTGGACGCGGCGGAGTAATCTAATCCCTCCGAAGGAAGACAAAGGTGAGAAGACCGGTCCCATGGTGGACGCCGGGCCTAACCAGCCTCAAGAGACAGCTCTACAGGGCCCGGCGGTTGTACCAGAAGTGCAGATGCGAGGAGAGGCGCACTGCACTTCGGAATGAGTACAGGCGCAGGTTGGTTGCCTATTGGAACGTAGTCCGTGCGGAAAAGAGGAAATCCTGGGAGGAGTTTGTAGCTGAAGAGACTCAAAAGAATCCCTGGGGTCTTCTTTTGAGTCTCTTCAGCTCAAGTGACGATAGCGGCCCTGAGAATTGGTGAGGAAAGAGTGGTATCTATGGAGGAGGCCGCTCAGATATTTATCAGGAGTACATACCTCAGGGATGACTCTAGTAAGGACTCCCAGGAACAGGAGATGATCCGGCGGACCACGGAATACCCACCGGGTACTGACCTGTGCCCACCATGGGACATCTGGGACCTCCGTACGGCCGTGGGAAAATAACGCACGGGACGCGTTCCAGGACTGGACAAGGTGGACGCCTCCATGCTGAGGGAAGCTATCCCTCTCATCGAGGAACGGCTCCTAAGGATATACAATACCTGCTTGGATGAGGGATACTTCCTGAGGAAATGGAGCAATTCGGACCTGAGATTGCTCTACAAGGGAGGGGGAAAAGATAAGGAACTACCTAGCTCATACAGGCCTATCTCCCTTATTCCCGCAATGAGTAAAGTCCTGGAGGGCCCCATGATGACCAGCCTGCGACCCACACTCAGCAGGGCTGGTCATCCACGGCAGTATGGGTTCACCAAAGGCAGGGTAACCGGTGACGCGCTGCTGCAGGTACGTAACGACGCTGAAGCGAGGGCGGGAAATTATGTCACGTTAGTCCTCTTTGACATATTATCCGCCTTCGACAGTGTTTCGTGGTCGAGCGTCCTGCAGCAGCTCCAGAGGCACGAGGCGCAGAGCAATATCTTCGCCCTGGTGAAGAGCTACCTCGAGGACAGACGAGTCACGGTCCGAGGTAGCTACCACAGGCACGAGGACAGGGTGGAGCGAGGATGCCCACAGGGTTCGGTCCTAGGACCGGCCATGTGGAAGCTAATTTTCGACGAGTTGCTCGCGGTTCCCTGCTACGGCTTACGTGGATGACCTCGCTGCGATTGTCTACTCGAACAGCAGAGCCGGGATCTCGGTGGAGGCCGAGAGATGTGCCAGCTTGGTGAGTGCCTGGTGTGGGAGGAAGGCGCTAAGGATGGCAGCCGCCAAGACACAGGCCGGTTTATTGCGAGGAAGAACGGATAGGACTCACCCTATCAGCTTCAATATAAATCAACAAAGAATAAGGGCAAGTAAGGTGGTCACTTACCTTGGAGTCAGGATAGGAAGGAACTTGGAGGTGACCCCTCACTTAGACCACCTAGCGACGAGTATGAGATGGACGATGAACGACCTCTGTTGGATTGCCGGAGCCTTTTGGGTTCTCAGGTACCCAGTCGGGAGGTGTGCCTGTAGAATAAGGGTGAAGATGCTACTAAGCATGACGTGAAGAGAAGAGGCTTGGCAGCCTTTCCGGAGCGAATCCAGGAGAGGATCCGTGCGAACCCGAACAGATGGAAGGACGAGCTCAGGAAGGACTCACTGATGGAGTGGAATGGACGGTGGGTGGCATCCGAAAAAGGGAGCACCCTTAGGAAGTACTTCCCCACCGTCGAGTCGAGAATAAAGGCTAGTGGGTTCTTCCTGACTACTGGATGTCGCAGGTCCTCACAGGGCATGGGGATTCAGATGGAAGCTAAGCCAGCACGGATATGATCTGGACCCCAACTGCCGCAGCTGTGGAGTTCCGGAAACTACCGAGCATGTAATAACATCATGCACCGCATACGACGCCCTGCGCGCGAGGTTATCCATGAAAACAGGCATCTACGGAGTTACCGAGGACGTGTTCCCTGAACTTGTGGAGGAGGAGAACTACGCAAGTTTCAGGGAGTACGTGTACGGATGGAAGGAGACCGTGGGCCCGGCCCACTTCATGTTTACACGGAGAGGACGGGCATCGGTAAGACCGCCGGAGGTCTCTTGGAGGACGCCGAGAAGGACGAATGACAGGTGTGAAGGAGGAAGAAGACGTGGAAAAGGATAAGATGTAGCCCTAAGGTGCACAACCGTGCACCGGGCTACACCATAGTTCCAGTTGGTTTTAAAAATAAAGAGAAAAAACAGAATAAAGTTCCAGATTTGTACCGATTTGGGGGTTCACCACTGGAGGTGACCCTGTACGCCTCACAGGCAGGGAAGGGGAGGAAAAAAAAAAGGTAGAGACGTGCTTACTAGTCATTTCTCTTGCCCAACTCTGGTAACAAACGCCAGTTATAACTCAGGATGTTTTTCTAATTTCTAGAACAATTGATTAATTTACATTCTTCTTCAAGAATGTCCTACCTACTCTGTCCGCAAGGAGGCAGCACATCCCGGACACAAGGGTAAAAATGTTTATGTTAGCTCGAATGAGGCCTTTTGAACTTGTTCCTTGTCCCCTATAAGTCAGAGTTGAAAACTGGTACTGTCTTGGTCGTGGTCCAACCGGAAGGAAGATGAAATGTGAAGGTATGAGCCCCTAATTTTCTTCGATTTTGCGGTGTAGCCAGATGGTAGTTCAGTTGTTGATAGAGCCAATACAATCTGACAATTAAGCATTTTATTTTTCTTCTCTGCTTTTGATCACGAAACAGACTGGAGATATTTTATTTAAGTTGTAATTATTATTGGTATTAGTGCGTATATGACTATGGTTATGAAGGATGGATCTTGTTTTAAATTGTAATTATTATAAGTGCCTAAATGATTATGGTTATGGATGAATGATCTTGTTTTAAATTGAAAGTATTATTGTAATTGCGGTTTTAGGGATTATGATTATTGATGGTGAATCTTGTTCTATGTTGTATTTATTATTTATCTTAATTCCTTTAGGACTATTATTAGATGATAGGTGTAACTTTTTTTTTGGATTATTACATTATATCCTCGAGGAGGCTGCAAGAAGGTTTGGATTAAAAGTTAACCAGCAAAACACTAAGTATATGCAGGTTGGAGGGCTAGGAAACCACGAGGCGTACTTTGAGGTTGGACAGTATAGTTTCCAGGTGGTCTACAACTTTATCTACTTGGGAAGCGAAATAATCTAACAAAACGATATCACCCAAGCAATTAAGCGTAGGATAATAATCGCTAACAGGTGCTACTACAGCTTATAAAAAAACTTCAGGAGCCGCTATCTGTCAAGGAAGACAAAAATCAAGCTATATAAAACAATGATCCGGCTAGTCCTAATTTATGGCTCGGAGGCATGGGCTATTAAGAAGGCAGTTAAAAAACGGCTCTTGGTGATTGAAAGGGTGATTGGTGATTGGCTCTTGGCGATGAAAGGGGGATACTGAGGAGGATAAATGGACCCATCAAAATAGGAGACAAAAACAACTGGAATTGTACATACTCGTTGAAGATAACGAGATCTCCAAAATCATAAAATTGGGAAGACTTCGATGGGCTGGCCATCTAGCCAGAATGGAGAGGGGAGATTTCAAGGAAGAAGACCGACTTGTAACCTAATCTACTCTTGCCCACAGATAAGTTTAATTTATTTCCTGTTAGGCATTTTATGGCAATTCTTTTTATATATATTAAATCTGAATCATTAACCTAGTTGAAATTAAATAAATAACCGATCCTTATTGTAATTCTTTTGGTTCTTACATACCCCAGATACACTATTTATGTATAAATAATATATTGAAGGTATAATAGATAAGTAAATTGGTAAAACACAAGGATAGACCTTTGGAAAGGAACCCAATTAAGATTAAGAAATATTAATAATAATTTGAGTACTCATCCTAAATGAGACTCTGGTATCCCAAATACCAATATATATATTGAAAATATATTTAAGAGTAGGAACATAGCAATATAATAGCAAAATGTAATAGCAAAAACTAATAACTGCAGATGGCTGGACTTGTCCCCCATCTCTGGTTTGAACCCGCAAATGCGTGAAAAAATAGATGAGCATCATAATAATAATAAATTAAATGATAGCTCCATTGACAAGGAGATGTCCGTTGATTGGTTAAAGGCTGGCAAGATATTCTCCGAGACAGAGGGGTTTGTGATCGCAATTCAAGACTAAGTTATCGCCACCAGATCATATAGAAGGCATGTTCTAAAAGACGAATCAACGCCGGATAAATGTCGGCTATGCTCGGCTACATTGGAGTCAATCCAGCATAACACTGGTGGATGTTGAGTGTTGGCTGGCACTGAATATCTACAGAGGCATAATAATGTGGCCAAAATTTTGCATCATGCCCTGGAGGTGAAATACAATCTTCTAGATGTAAAGGCACCACGTTGTAAGTACCACCCCTATAGAATTCTACAAAAAGGTCCCCTCAAGCTATATTGGGATGAATCCGTTATAACAGACCATAAAGTGCATCCAAATAGACCAGATATCCTCCTTATAAAGTCGAGTGAGAGGAAAGCAAGTATAATAGATATTGCGATCCCCACCGACAACAAAGTAAATTCAACAGTTGGAGAGAAACTTCGAAAGAATCAAGAACTAGCGGCTGAGCTAAAGGAGCTATACCATATGGAAAGCGTGATGGTAACACCTATTAAAATCGCCACGAATGCCTATATGGTGCCTAAATCCACGGTGGACTTGAACTTGTCGTCCATCTCTGGTTTGAACACGCAAATGCGTGAAAAAATAGATGAGCATAATAATAATAAGGACCTTCAACTTCCAATCCCGAATCGAGCTTGGAACCTCCCATTGAGCATCCCGAAGAATGGTGACAAACCGCCAACGAAATGTGCAGTCACGGATGAAGTGGATCTACAATATGAATATTGCTGTAATCCCAGCATATTTCTTGGCTACAAAATCGGAAAAGGAAAAAACTGGATATCGCAGTAGAATAACCGAGTATTGGCATGCACAGTTCCCAGATATAGAGGTCACATCTCAAAGGCTTGCTGACCAAGTTAAACAAATAATGAAGCGGAAATTTCTCTCTGCTGTGGAAATCATTGCAGGAGGTTGCAGGAACATTAAATATTTTGCCTGATATTGCTCAGGAATCCAATGATGTTGACCCGCAAACTGAAATACAGCACGAAACTCCCGATCAGCTAAGAATAGGAAATTATGATCAAAGAGCACATGAAATATGAGGGCATACCGCTAAAACAAAGAGCTGCATTACCTTGGTCCCGTATGGCAAAGCGACATTAAAAGTGGTGAAAAGGGTAGATCAAGTCTTCAAAACAAAACACATGGATAACTTGAAAATAAAATTGGCAGTCGTCGCGAACAGGGTGAGGAGATATACTGAGGCCGCTTAAAGGAGAAAACAAAACGATACTTTCACAAAGATGGAAAAACTTTTTTATAGACGATTGTCCTCCCAAAAACGTGAGGCAAGCAACATTTACCCAAGCAATGCGCTTGTGATCGATCATTGGAAAAATATATAGAGTACAGTTAAATCGTATAAGAAGGATGCAGGATGGCCTAAGGAGGTGCAGGATAGCCTGAGTGATGTACCAATGATGCCAGTTATCACAATACAGGAAAATGACATAGCTAAGGCTCTGAAAAAGATGCGAAATTGGAAAGCAACTGGGCCTGATAAACTGCATAATTATCGGCTGAAAAACTTTAAAAGTGCCTACCTACCACTGTCAGTTTACTTTCAAAAACTAGTAAGCAATAAAGTTGACATTCCTGAAGATTTCTGTACCGGTCGTACTTTTTTTATACCAAAAGGGGAAAAGCAGAAACTCGAACCTAAGGATTTTAGACCGATTGTATGTCTAAATGGAACATACAAGTAGTTAACAACAGTGATTAATAATAAGCTAAAAGCTTATGTGACGGTACATAAATTAATAGCTGATGAACAGTTAGGAACCAGAGAAAATACAAAGGGTTGCAAAGAATTGCTTGTCATTGATAGTTTCATAGCTTCACAAGTAAAATGCAGACAGCGCAACATATCCATAGCGTGGATTGACTACCAAAAAGCGTATGACTCAGTGCCCCATGACTGGCTTCTAGAATGTATAAATATCTATAAGGTAAACAAAACCAAATTGGTCAGTTAGAGCGCCTAATGAAGCTTTGGAAAGTGTCGTTTAACTTGCTTGGTAGTAAAGCACCATTATCTAGCGAAGAAATAACAATGAGTAGAGGAATTTTCCAAGGTGACTCTCTGAGTCCTCTCTGGTTCTGCTTGGCGATCAACACTTTAAGCTTCTTATTAAATTCAACAGGCAATGGTTATCATTTGTCCCAGGAAACAATAGTTTGCCATTCTCTTTACATGGAGGATGTCAAATTGTATGCCAAGAATGAAAACGATTCGAGAAATCTTGAAACAGTCAGAGTCTTCAGTGAAGATATTCATATGAAAATGGGAGTAGACAAATGTGTGGTGCTCCATATAAAGAAGGGTAAAATAAAAGAATCAAGTAATTTGGAATTATCAAATAATTCAGTCATTAACAGACTCAACAAAAATTACTCATACAAATATCTAGGAATAAACCAGCTTCTGGAATTTAAGAAGGACATAAAAAAGGTATTCCAGGATAAATTAAAACAGCGAGTAAAAACCGTGCTTGGAACATATCTTTCGGGGAAGAATATTATAAAAGCTCTGAATACCTGGGCAATACCAGCATTGTCTTACTCCTTTGGAGTTATAAAATGGACCGACACAGACCTAGACGCTATGGACTCGTATCAAAGAGTACAATTAGTGCATTCGAGAAAACGGCACCCTAAATCATCGATTGTAAGGATGTATCTTCCACGAAAAGTAGGAGGGCGAGGCTTATCAAACTTGCGAAAAGCATGCCGGCGAGAGGAAGAACAACTTCGTAACTATTTTAGAAGCAATGAATTTTCAAGAGTAATTCAACAATTATGACATTGGACCGTTATAAACTTACGAAGTGAGAACTTTTCCACACCTGTTAACCAAGAAAACCTTCTCAATGAGTGGAAATTCTAAAGAGCTCCACGGAAGGTTTTATCATAGTCTGGCGGCAGAAGGCGTTGACAAGGAAGCATCATTAATGTGGCTACATAAAGGGAAATTATTTCCTCAAACCGAAGGTTTTGTTCTAGCCATTCAGGACCAGGTGATTGCTACGAAGACCTATAAGCGCCCCATATGTGGAGAATTCATTTCAGATATTTTTCGACTGGGCAAAACAACCACAGAATCAATCCAGCATATTACATCCGGGTGTCAGGTTCTTGCTGGCAAGGAGTATTTGCTGAGACACAACAATGTGGCAAAAATTGTACATCAAGAATTGTCAATGAAATTTAATATTGTGGACAAGACCTACCCTTATTACAGATACAGTCCTCAGCCAATAATTGATAAAGGGCATGTCAGTTGTATGTTGAACGTCTTGGTCGTGGGGTGCTGTCTCATGTTTGGAGCCTGTTTGGGCTGATGATCGTTGGGATGTATTGCACCTTTTTCTTCGATATGTGATTCACATAACCCTTTTTGGTTTTTGTGTCTTGATAATGCCTGAATAGGCGAAACGTCGACTGGTAAGTAGGTGTATTACTGGATTTGAAACATAAGGCTTTGCATTGTGGTTTTTCCCAATTGAATTATAAAAAAAGTGTAAATAATAAAGAAATAGGAGTACCGGCAGATGAGAACCTCCACAAGGTGGTCGCCGAAAAAATTAGGAAATATCAGGACCTGGCAGAGGAATTGAATCAGTTATACAAGCTTGATAAAGCAAAATTGTTGCCATTGGTTATAATGGATTGGCAGCATAAAGGAATTGGACCTTAATTCCAATATTCTGGATGAAATGCAAAAAGTGGTCTTGCTCGGAGCTGCGAGTATTGTTCGAAAAGTTATGAATATTTGTATTTAATTCTCTAGGTAAGAAACCGAAAAAAACAAATAAAAAATAATAATAATAATGCATTACTATATCTGTGCAAAATAAAAAATAATATCTCGCCTGTAGTATATGGTTTTCGCTATTTATATTGTTATCGTGGGTTTCATCTTCGCTTTCAGACCATTCATTTGTTTCTTCTTCTTTATAGCGTCTTGCAGATGCCTGTTAAAATATTATATTTTATATGTGTATTAAAGTTAAGAGCCTGACCATTGCAATTTTTGAACTTAATCCTATTTGACTAAACAAAAAAATCTCTACATTAAATAAAAATTTTAATTCATTACATTTTTATTAAAATTGTTTTAATCTTTAAATAAAAAAAAATATAAATAAAATACTCACAACCCTCGATCTTCCATGTTTCATGTTCGAACAAGAAGGCCGATGGCCAGAATTGAAATTGTCCTGCGTCTGATTTATAGGGCCTCGTGATCGAGATCGGAATTGGATGGTCTAGAAGAAAATATTGTGTTTATTTTTTTCTTGATTTTCACTAATCTTTGGATGATTAGCTTTTAATAAAAAGACAAAATAGTGTACTATAATTTCAAATATAACGATGTAAATATAGTGTTTTCAATTCTAATAAAGACACAATTCGAAATATAGAGATTTAGAACTTGGTACTTAAGAAGTTAAACAAACTGGGAGATTAAAGAATTAAATTGAAGGGTTCACTGGCCTTGGACCTGCCAAGTTAGATTATTACCCTAGAATATTGAGACTAAATATAGAATATTTAGTAATATTTTCTATATATAGAAAATATTGTGACTAAAAGCAGAAGAGTTTCGCAGAAAGTGGGAAGATGCATTTATATTGCAATTGAATATAAAATCCTATTAAAATATTCTTAAGGTGTTTGTCTTTTTTGAAGGAATGTATATATAAGTGCCATAGAATTACTTGGCAATATATACTTTTTGGCGCTATGAGTGAATTTTTGAGAAAATCAGTAAGATAACTGTTGTGAAATAAGCTTGCCCTCCACCTTAAGGTGTTTTCTTATCGGGCAAGTCGAGGTCAGCATAGTCAATAAAGTATAATAAACATAGTCCAACTAAACAATAGTAATACACACCTAATTTTGAAATAATAATAATACATTACTATATCAGTGTAAAGAAAAATATAATAACTCACTTTTAATATTACGAACTCGTCCTGTTTAGATTTTTGTTGAGCTTTCTTTTCTTCATGCTCTTTCCTTTCTTTGTGGAGTTCCGAATCTTTCTTGTAAGCATTAAGTAATGCTTTGATTAGTTCGCGTTTTGTTTTTAAATCTTCATCTGTTGTACTTTCGCGATTTGCCCTTTTATCTTGACAATGGTGTTGAGATTCCTGTTAAAATATAATAGTATATAAGCGAATAGTGATATGGAAATTAAAACGTCTGGAGGAATCAGAATGTTTCACATTTCATAAGAGTATGTGAAAGCCGGCCTATGGAAAGGTGGCAGTGGACTCGTCCTTATGCCCAGAGCGCAAGCACAAAAAAGGATCTTCCGAATCATTATCAACCCACCGAAGACAAAATCAAGCAGGGTCGGAATCCAAAGAAGATGAGGATGACCTTGGCCTTTTTCTAATAGCTAGCTCTTATGAGGAAGAAGATGGGAATGTGAACGAACAAGAAGAAAGAACACCTCCAGAGGCTTGGGCTGTTACTCCCATGGAGGCAGGGCCTCGACACCTTAGAAAGTTGAGATTTCAAGAAGACCCAGTATGATTCCTAGAAGCCTAGCACCGAACACATCCCCTAGGGGAGCCATTACAATTTTTGAAATTAATCCTTTTTTACACAAAAATCTCTACTTTAAATAAAAATTTTAATTCATTACATTTTTATTAAAATGGTTTTAATCAATCAATAAAAAAATTAAAAATAAAATACTCATAACTCTCGATCTTCCATGTCTCAAGCTTGAAAAAGAAGGACGTTGGCCATCTTTTAAATTGATCTGCGTCTGATTTATAGGTCATTGGGATCGAGATCGGAATTGGATGGTCTAGAAGAAAATATTGTTTTTCCTTTTTTCTTGACTTTAACTAATCTTTCATGCTTAATTAACACGATTGGCTGGATTCTGATTGTTCGGGCTTAGGTTGATTGACTTTTGATTTGTTTATCTCTTCTTGGTAAATCTGTTTTTTAGCCAATCGTGTTCATGGAAAAGTAGACTCCGTCCCAGAACATGAAGGGACCCGATCGACTAACGACGGGATCCGACAATTGACGAATGGACCCGAACGGACCCGAGTGGGTATATAAGGCCTAGAGCGCACGAATCATCCTCATCATTTATCATTCTATCGCCAGCAGCCGAAGAAGAAGGACACCCTGAAGACTCCAGAAGACTTCTGAAGATTTGTGCGCTGCTCTCCCCAGTCTCTCCTTGCTTAGCTCGCGCCTTAAGCTGACGAGGTCCACACATATCTAGTGGAACCAACCTCCAAGCTAAACGGGCAGCCTTGCGCTGGCAAGAGCCCCCCCTCATAGTGTCGTCGCTCCGGTCCGTCCGGTTCAGTAACACCAGTTCCGTCACGTCCTTCCCAGCTATGGCCACGGAAGCACAACCAATCGTAGACGACCTGATGGAAGTCACCGATGAGCTCAGAGGAGAGAAAAGAACTGCACTACCTGCTGAAGAAGATGGCTTCCAGCAGGTCCCTAAGAAGTTCAGTGCCAGACCACCTGCTTATAAGGGGTCTACACCCACCGCCGTCTCCAATAAGTATGCTACATTAGCAAACAAAACCTCGGAACCTAGCGCACCAGCGTCTACTTCTGCACCGACCAAGACGAGGCTCCCTCCACCAATAGTCATCAGGCCTCCGATCTCGCAGCGGGAACTCACCCAAAGGATGGACCATCTGAAGATATCTAACTATGTAACCAACTCCTCAGAATCGGAGCTGAGGGTGTATCTCTTCAACTACACAGACCATAACGCCATCAGAGACCTTCTCAACACGGACCCCGCCACCCAGTACCACACCTACGCACCTAGGGGCACAAAGAGGTCGAAGAAATTCGTCCTCTACGGCTACGACACCGACGTCGATATGGATCCCGTCGTCCTGGACCTGCAGAATGGCATCAATGGGTTCAAATCGGCTAAACAGCTGAAGCGCAAGGACCCCTCAGGCAAGCTCCTCCCCACCGAGGGAATATTAGTGATCACAGATCATACTGTGAAGCTCGAGGACCTCAAGAAACTGAAGTATGCCGGTCGTGTCAAATTTAACGCGACCGTTTTCAAAGAAGAGCGCGGCCCGTTACAATGCTACCAGTGCCAAGAATACGGTCACACCAGGCAATACTGCGGCCGTACATGTCATCGCGCATGGTGTGGTGAGCACCACCTATTCAACGAGTGCACAAACAGAGGCAAGAAGACCGCCATCTGTCACACTGTAAAGGCCCTCACCCGGCCTACTCCAAGGAATGCCCTAAGAGACAGGAACTCCTGAGGTCCAAGGCGAAGAAGAAGGAAGCCCTCGTAGCAGCCACCCCAACCCCAGCAGGAAGGAAACCGAGCCGCCTAGCATCCAAGATGACATCCTATTCAGAGCTCATCGGAGGATCTCCAGCACAGCAGCCGAGCAGCCCAGCAACCACGGGGACCAGCGACACCGAGCACACCCGAGGAACACCAACTCATCAGCCGAGCCAATCAGGTACGAGATCGCTCCCCCACTCCTCTCCTACCTCCCACCTCCTTTCCTTCCCCCTCCCCACACCTCAGCCACTAGGGACACAGCCCCTCCCAGTGCCACTAGCCCACCAGCCGGCACCGGGACAAGAAATCACCCTCTCCTGCCTCTTCGATCAACTCAATATGATGATGCAAATGATGACGCAGATGATATCACAAATGATGTCTATGGTGATGGATACCAGGCGACATGTCTGAACATCTCGTCATCAACTATAACATCAGAGGCCGGCCTGCCCTCGAAGCTGGCCGAAGTTGAAATCTTACTACAGCAGCATCGACCATCCGTGGTTGCGCTGACTGACACCCTTCTGTCCTCCTCTGCCAGAGTACGATTCAAGGGGTATACCATGTATAGAGAGGCCTGTGCTCTGGGGACCCTGGAAAGCGTCGCCATCCTAGTCCGGAACGATGTACCTTCTAGGAGGATTCCCAACCCAGTTTGTCCAACCGCCGGTACTCACATACTCACAGTTGATGTGCGGTTCAAGACCCGCTTCACGCTCAGCTGTGTCTATAGGAGACCGCGGGCTGTTCATACAGCCGTGAGGTTGCTGTTCCAGCACGCCCAGTCAGTCAGCCGGTATATAGTCTTGGGAGACTTTAATGCCAATCACACTGCCTGGCTGTGTAAAAACAATAACACACGGGACCTACATTACCAAGACTAGGCTGGAAGTTTTCCACCCCGGAGTTCATACCTTTCGGCATGAGTCCCGACCCGGATGTACCTCAACTCTAGACCTCCTCCTAACCAGGGATCTGCACACCGTAACGAGCTGTATAGCGCTTCCATTCGGACCGTCAGATCGTCGGCCGATTGTATATACTCTCTCTCTCTCTACCCCAGCAGCCCCGCCTGCGAGTAAGTACCTCCTAAACAAGGCCGACTGGAAGGGTTTCAGGGCTAGCATTGAGGAAGATCTACCCAAGATCGAACATCTCAATACCGAGGCAGAGGTGAACAGGGCGGTGGAAGTCATCACCACCACCATCCTGGCCTCAGCAAATCGAACGATCCCCAAGTTCAGCCCACGACCCAACGCCCTCAGGAAACCCCCTAAGCACATTCTTGCCCTCATCAGCCAAAGAAACAACCTGAGGAATATCTTCCATCGCTCCCGTGACTATGGGCTAAAACCGGCCATCAATGCGATGACCCGGCAGATAGCCAGCCTCATGCGAGACTGGAAAACATCCCTCTGGCATGAGCAAGTACGTAGGACTCATGGCGACCACCGCCAGTTCTGGCGACTCGTCAAGGGCCACGTTACTAAAAGGAGGACTGTGCATTTTACATCAGGAGGCGACCTGCTGACGCCTGGGGAACAAGCTGAGCTCCTAGCAAAAGCTTATGAGGCGATTGATTCTGCTCGGCTGGTAGATGCTCCACCAATCCCTGAGGGGCCGCTTCCGTGCCCTAATGAAAAAATCATGTTCTCCACCTTCAACCAACTTAAATCGGTACTAAGGCGCCTTAGAGGTAAAAAATCATCGGGGCTGGATGACGTCCCCTATGTGATGTTGAGGATGCTCCCTAGAAAGGGTAAAGCCTTCCTATTGAACATCTTCAACACCTGCATGAGGATCTCGTACTTCCCCGAAGCATGGAAACTTGCCGTCGTAGTGCCTATACTCAAGTCGGGGAAGCCCGGAAACCTACCCGAGCACTACCGGCCAATCAGCTTGCTCTCTCATATGAGTAAAGTATTCGAGAGCCTGGTCCACCATCACATGCTGAACCACTGTAGTCAGGAAAACATTATCCCACCGGAACAGACCGGTTTCCTTAAAGGTGTCTCCTGTGACCATCATCTAGCCAAGCTCCAAGCGCACACCATTGAGCAGATGGGTAGCAACAAAGCCACCGCTTTTATCTCCTTAGATTGCACTCAGGCCTTTGACAGTGTGTCTCACCCCCTGCTACTCCGACGCCTGGAAGAGTTTAGCTTCCCAGCCTCGCTATGTCGACTGATTCGAAGCTATCTTAGTGGAAGATCTTTCGTCGTACGAGTCGGGGACAGTTACTCGACTTCTGGCACCACCTCTTGTGGAGTACCTCAAGGGTCTGTGCTAGGGCCACTGATGTTCGTGATATACACAGCACCGGTGGTCTCTACCAAGCACGAAGGAGCGGTAGTAGCGGCCTTTGCGGACGATATTGGGATATACGCTTCCAGCGCCAACGCCCGGCATGCCCTTAAAAAGGCACAAAGGGCATCGGTCCCAATTGTTGATGATCTAAAGCTGAGTGGCATCAGGGTGAATCCGTCCAAGACGGACGCCATCGTGATGTCATATCAGCAAGGTAAGAAACGCCTACCAGCGACCTTCACTATTGAAGACGAAGATCGTCGCGTATCGAACAATTTGCTCTACCTTGGCGTTACTCTAGATAGGCACTTCACTCTCTCGAGTCACGTTAGGCAGAGGCTGAAGTTGGCCCGATATAAGTCCCATAGGCTCTACCACCTGCTCTGCTCTCAGCAGCTCTCGCTGCGGCTTAAGTGTCAGATATACAAATCTGTCATTAGACCCACGCTGCTCCATGGTGCGCCGCTACTTAAACACCTGTATAAAACCACCCTCAAAGCCCTTCAACAATTCCAGTCCTCTATTCTTAGGCGCATAGTGAGAGGCACTTCGCTTGAAAAGGCACGAAACGACATTTTGCACGAGGAACTCAAAGTTTCGACGGTTATTAATTACATTAGCCGGAGGCACCTAAAATTTTTTGAGAGGCTGAAGGCATGTGAAAATTCATTATTTAAAGATATAGTCCCCCCTCCCAGACCTGGGAGGTGGCAAGGCAGTGCCCCTATGGTCGACGTGCTCTCATTGGCTTAGGGTAGGGGTCTGGACGCTCTAGTCCAATCACCCACTTCCCTTTCTTCCTTCCTCTTCCCCTTTCTCCTTTCTACCTATCTCCTAAACCCGAAAAGTGGTCTCTCGCCGATTTGAATTGTATAGAGCCAGCGGCCTAGTGCCGGTTTAAGAGAACACGCCTTAAGCGGTCTCATACCCTGTAAATACTTATAATACCTACGGGTAAATGAAGTACTATTTTTGTATGTATATATATTTGTATATAAATGAAATGTATGTATAGTAAATTAATGTAAATAATGATGAATAAAGAGATTTGAAACAAAAAATCATCCTCATTCTCATCTCAGCTCTGAGGAAGTCAGCAGCATGGTTGGCGAAACGTTGGCGAAAAATTTATCTACACGGTCTAAACCAGAAGAAGTTAACAAAGTCTTTTGTAATAATAGTGGCCTTGGAAACCTAAAAGAATATTTAAGTAGCCTCTATTGGGAGGATATTGCTCTGAGAGTGAAGACATTTGAGAAATTTAGACAGAAGAAAACGAGTCTAATCTGTAGGCTAACCTTTCTCAAAAGATGTAGGGATCATCCCCAACTGTGCAAGAATCGGCATAGAAAATTCATCCTACATAATCCAAAAGGCAAAGAGCCGATGTTCGGTCATTATAGTAAAGGCAATGATCGCGGATACCAGATAGGAGTTGGCGTTTTTGGAAAACAAATTATATCAGGAACATTTATCACTCAGTCAAAGGATAAAAGAGGAAGATTGGAAAAAAGTCGAACAAATCACCTGGTTAAGCACTAACCAAGAGGAAAAGATAATAAAAACCAAACAAAAGAACAAATTCAAAAAGTTGCATTTGGAGCAAAAACCGAAAAAACCTTTAGCGATAGGAACACTCAAAAATACGGTCAAGAACCTTACAAGAGAAATATTATCTGAAGATACGCTAAAGCTATTAGAAAAAGGGCAGAACTTTGCCATAGCTCCAAGGAAAGTACCAGTAGAGAAAATCATAAGTGGAGTTGAAGCCGCCGTTAACCAATTAGAAGAAAAGATTGCGGAAGAGATTAGAGGAGAGGTATCTAGAATCTTAAGGAGGGCTAAACCACCAAAATCAAACCTGACGGCTCAAGAAATTTAAAAGCATTGAAGAAACGGGAGGATATTTTAGTCTTACCAGCTGATAAGGGAAACTGCACAGTGGTGATGATTAGAGTAGAGTACATCAAGAAAATGGAAGAGCTACTGAATGATGGATCTTATGAGGTACTTAAAGAAGACCCAACTGGTAAGATAAACAGAAAGATTACCCAGTTTTTAAAAAACACTGAAGTAGAAACAGGCAGAAATTTGACCAGGTCAGACCCGATACCTCCCAGAATCTACGGTCTCCCAAAAACGCACAAAGAGGGCGTACCTTTACGTCCAATAGTGGATTCCATCGGTTCAGTAACTTACGAAGCAGCCAAGTACTTGAGCAAGAAGATAAAACTGCAGGTCGGAAATACTGAACACCACATAAAGGACTCAGATGACTTCGTTAAGAAAATTGCCGAAATAAGAATTGAACCACAGGATATGCTGGTTAGTTTTGACATCAAATCCCTGTTCACCAAAATACCCTTTGAGGACACCATACCACTGGTCGAAAAGGCACTTGGCAAAACAGACGCAGAATTAGCAGAACTATGCTTGACATCGTCATACTTTCTGGTCAATGGAAGGTACTAAAAACAAACTAAAGGTACAAGCATGGGGTCGCCATTAAGTCCACTCATTGCGGAATTCTACATGGAAGATTTTGAACAGGAAACATTGAAATCCTCAAAATTAAAACCGTCTTACTGGTTCAAATACGTGGATGACATCTTTGTAATTTGGCCACATGGAATGGAAAAGTTAAATGGCTTCCTAAAGCACTTAAACGGGATACACAGTGGTGTTTAATTTACTATGGAAGTTGAAAATGAAGAATGCATCCCGTTCCTAGATGTGAGGGTGGAAAAGAAAGAAAATCGGTTGGGACACTCGGTATATAGAAAACCGACCTAGTATTTGAACGCACGCTCACACCATAATCCGGCACAGAAACATGGTGTAATTAGAACATTGATGACGAGAGCCCTTAGGATCTCAGAACCGGTTTACTTCAAGAAAGAAGAAAGACATCTAAAGAAAGCCCTCATGAAGAATGGTTATCAAGAGGAAATAATAAGAAAGGAATTTAGAAACGCCCAGAAAAAATTATCTACACGGTCTAAACCAGAAGAAATTAACAAAGTCTTTTGTAATAATAGTGGCCGTAGAAACCTAAAAGAATATTTATTTATTTGCTGTTTAACCAGAGTAAGTAAACATTTGTCGAAGATTAATAATAAAAATTGCTATACTTGGGTCATATATCTGGCTTATTTTATCTTTTAGTGTACCCAAAACTTTTAATATGCATTAATTTACTCCTACTGAAAAAATGAAGCTGTGAAGAAGACAGTTGATAAACAAACCGAGACTGGCGGCCGGAAATAGATGCATATTTCCCCTACAGAAAGTTTTAAAATATAAGAACCTCTCAAGAAAGGCCAAGTAAATCATTTTTAAAATTATTATACGGCCTACAGTAAAACCTGGGTTTTTACCATGTCACTGGTGAAAGCTCTTAGAATTTGAGAGAGGAAGTTTCTGTGAAACGTTTATGGACCAATCAAAGATGGCGAACGCATAAGAATGAGGAAACATGTCGAGCTAATGGAGTTAATGACAGAGCCCGACATTATTACCTTCATAAAGAAGAGAAGGCTGGCTTGATCATCATTTAGAAAGGATGAAGCAGTCTAGACGCCCCAAGCAATTGATGCGTGGCCAATCAGGTGGGGCGAGAAAACGAGGGAAGCCACGCTCACGTTGGTTGAATGATATGTCGGACGACTTGCGAAGAATGGCTGAGCAGCGGTGAAGGCAGAAGGCCTCAGACAGGGAACATTGGAATAGGCTGTTGGAGGAGGCCCTTGTGCTGCAAGGACTGTAGCACCCGTCTGTGAGTGAGTGAGTCATTATTATCATGCCCTACACTAAAGGCAATAGTACTCTCCTTTTAAGAATGTCCACAGTACATTAATATTTTATTACAAAAATGCATAAATGAAATCAGTTAGAAGTAGAATATTATTAAAGAAACATTTACTAATAAAATATAGTAGTAAATAATAGATACCGAAATTAAAAATATTATAATCATATATTATTACTCCTTATGTCTAAAAATGTTTTTTTTAAAATAATTTATTGAACGAAATTTATAACTGTATTACACTAATACACAGGGAGCGGAGTGACTCAGTGGTAGAGCACTGAGTTGCCATGCCGGAAATCCTGGTCCTAATCCCGCTGCAGGCAGTTACTTTTATTTAGTCTGTTTGCGGCGGGAGATGGATCATATGGGATCAGATCCTGGGGCTGAACCAGCCTTTATAAAATATTATAATAATAGGGTACCCAAAATAAGGGGGGAAAACTTGGCGGTTGAGCGTGACCTAGTTGGGTTCCAGACGTTGTAGAGGAAGGACCTACGGTTGATACGTGGGGATCCCGGAGATTATCCCCACCACGAAGTTAGGAATCTCGAGTCAGTTGTCTTCAAACTGTCTAAGAGGTAAGTTTAATTTTACCCCTCTCCCGAGTGTAATTGCGACCTGGAAGTAAAGTGTTACCGAGCCATGGCGGTATAACCATCACGAAGTGCAGAAAATAGCATTTCGGAGGTAAATGGGGCTTCTAGCATAGTGAAGGCCACCCCTCTAGGAGTAGGGTACCCCAAAATCAAGATCCCTGGTCCTCCAGATTGGGGGTTGATGTTGAGCCAGCACCTCATTATTATAAAAAATATAAACCTGCTTTCAAAACTGACAAAACAGCCTCGGAAAAATGGTCAAATGGAATACGGCAACGGCTACGGAAACGGACTATACGAATAGGAACTTGGAATGTACAGGGAATTAGAACAAAGAGAAAAGAAGTTAGTGAGGGATTAAAAAAAGCTAAAAATGGATATCATAATATTATCCGAAACCAAAATAAGAGGAAAAGGAAATGAAATCTACGATGATTATATTCACTTTTTTAGTGGGGTGGAGAAAAGTGAGAGAGCAAAAGCTGGAGTATCTATTCTTATCAGGAAAAGGTGGAAGAATGAAATAAAGAAATATAAATGTATAAATGAAAGATTAATAAAGCTAGAAGTACAAATCCATGGGTATCCAATGGTTATTGTTGGAGCATACAGCCCAAACAATGAGAATCAAATGAGAGGAAAATCCAACTATCAATTCTAAATGTTTGGAAGATCAATATGAAGAAATAAAAAAGCTCATTCATCAAGCTGCCAAAGAAACACTGGAGAAAATGGAATAAAAAGGGTGGGAAAATAAATGTTGGTGGAATGAAGTGGAAATGGAAGTATAAGAAAAAAAAAAGAAAAGAAAAAAGCTAACCAAAAGTGGCTCTCGACCTATGATCCCAATATACTGCAAGAATACAAGAGAAGAAATAAAGAGGTAAAGAAAAAGAGAAAAAAAGCCAAAAAATTGGATGAAAAAATGCTAGCACATCGATAGATTTATGCACGGTAAAAAATCCACTGAGGCTTGGAAGCAGCTTAGGTCCATTAAAAATCCGAAGAAGGAAAAAATAAACCTACCTCTAATACATGAAAACCAATGGGTAAAATATTTTGCCAAATTACTGCAGGAGGACCGACCAGAATTTGTTTCAGAAAGGAAGCAGAAGGACACATATGAAGGAGATACTCCAGCCGCCACGTCAGTTGAAGAATTAACAGCAGCCTAAAAAATAATGAAAAATGGGTCCTGGTGATATACCAATTGAGCTGATCAAACATGGTCCAGTCGAATTGGAGAAAGATCTGGCAAACCTTTTGACAAGGAGTATGGAGCAAGGCACAGTTCCCACGGTATGGAAGGAAGCTCATATCACTCCCATTTATAAAAAAGGAAAAAAAAGGATTGTTATTAAATAGGATTGTAGAAAAGAAACTCCTAGCGATGGAGATGGACTTCTGGAGACGTAGTAATAGCATATCGAAACTCCAGTCCATCCCTAATCACGTGATCAGAGAAAAAGTACAGGAACACCACAATATCTTGTACACTATCGAAACCAAAAAGCTGAGCTGGTACGGCCATGTAATAAGAATGTCAGAAAATCGATGGCCCAAGAGAATAATAAATTATGTTCCTAAGGAGAGGAGGAGAAGAGGACGTCCGGCAAAGAAATGGTACAATGGATTGCAGGCAGCAATGGCAGCCAGAGGGCATACAGAAGAGGACTGCCAGTACCGGGAAAAGCGGAAAAAATTATTGTCAGCTTACGACATATGACAATTGTTGTACTAAAGTCGTATTATATATAAGTAAAGTGTTTTATTAGTTGAGACCCGAGGGACACTAGTGCGAGTCAGGACTCCAAGGGATCGTGAGAGGTTGTATAATTAATAAAATATTAATTAGGAAGCCCGTTGTGTACTAAAGTTTGTTATTATTTTGTATTTTTTTTTTTGTCGTTTGCCTCTCCCGTCATACGAAGATAGCCCAGGGGAGAAGACCAGAAGAATGCAGGAGGTCAGAAACTACCTGGAGAGGGCCAAAAACACCACATCACGGGAAAAACAGGAGTATATAAACGGGAATGCCTCCAACCTGCGTGACATTATTCTCGAGATGGAGACCGAGAGAACGATTATACCCGCGATAGTCAGGCACGTTGTAAGGGAGGTGCTCTGTGCAGAGGAACTCCACCAGATAGTGGCACAGAGAGTCAAGGACATAATAATCCCACATATAGATAGAGAGAGGGTGTGGAAACCGAAAGGGGAGAGCCTGACTTCCAGGCAGACAGAGCCTGGGACTTCAGGATCCGTACACAAGTATGCTGGAGCTGAACCGGCACCGGTGCCACAAAGGACCAGCAAGACCGTGATATGCAGAGGCAGGAATATGGCTATAGAGGAAGAAACCGAAGAAGAGGTGTACACCACAGTTGAGAGCAAGAAGAAGAAGAGGAAAGGGGAAAAGGGAAACGAAACCCCAAATCAAAACCCGACATTGGAAGCCGGTTCAAAAAAACCAAATACTATGGCAGAGCTAGTGAAAGCTCTGCCAACAAAACCGAGCAACGTGAAGGCGCTGTTTTATATTACAATCGGCTCCGTGGGGAAGACCTTATCAGAAGTGGTAGAGCAACTTCTGTCTCTGATGGAGCTGGGACTCAGAGTGAAGTTGATAAGAGCCACCAAAGCCGATGGCATCTTGGGCAAAGTAGAGGACAAGGAAAAGGGAGAAAAGGTAGTGGCCTGGCAGAAACTCAAGGATGCTGGCCTTGAGGCCAAGGCTGCCACAGAAGGTGGCCGAAGATGGAGGTAAGAGGAGTTCCCAAAGGTTGGAACGAGATGAAACTGACAGAGACAATCAAGGAAAGAGTCAGAAATAAGGGCAGAGACGTCCAGGACCCTGTATGGGAGTCCCAATTACGGATCCTGTATGGGAGAAGGGCCAGAGTAGGGTTTACCAAAGACTGGGTGACTGAGCTGGATCCCTAGATTTCGTACGCCATCCATAGTGGGGAGGTGATAGTCGGAGAATGGTGGACACTCACCTTCCTGGACACCCTCGAAGCCCCAAGATCCCTGCATATGGACACTCCAGGGCAACCTGTAAACAGGAGTTAGTAACATGCAGGTAGTGTGTGGGGTTAGGGCATTTCGCAAAGGAATGTCCCAATAGGACCGCCAGTAAAAAAGAATAATACAGGGATACATCACACCAGGCCGGGAGTCGGGGCTGCCCCGTACACTGCAAAGAGTTCCTTGAAGAACCTTGCGAGGAGGACGAGATACGACTAATAGGGACACCAGAGACACCGCCGGAGGGAAACAAATGACGACGGATTGATGGAAAAGATGGATCTGACGAGAAGGATAAGGTGCAGTTCTAAGGTGCACAACGGTGCACCGGGCTGCACCATAGTTGTTGTTTAATAAAGGTGGATTAAGAATAAAAAATCGGTTAGAGTTGCCTTGAATGGTGAACCCTCACTCAAGGTAAAAACCCTGTATGCCATCTTGGCAGGAAAGGTGGTAAATAAAAATAAAAAAAAGTTGAACGTGACCTAAGACAAGTCACCTCTTTGCAGAACTGTTGTCCATGAAACAGTACAGTCTCTACGATGGACTGAACCCCAGACTCGTTCACGGGTCATAGTGGTACAGGTTATACTAATACAACTAATAAATAGAATGAATGGTACAGATTTACATGAATAAAGACAAGTAGAGAAACTACCTAGTGGTAGTACTCAAATTAAAAATTTAACTTAGAAGGTAACGAGGTCATATTCTTTTCAGACACCTCGGAGGATTATCAGGAATTGAAGAGGTTGCTAGGTTTGAAACTGGTGGTTTTGAGAGGGAATGAATTTTGCCATGAAAATATTGAAATCGGAAATGGCGAGCTGTTTCTTGTCGTTCCAGTGTAGTACGAGTATTCCAAGTTAATTTTTGTCAAGGTGTAGTCCTAAGTACCGAGCCTGTTTTATAGGAATCAGTGGGGGTTATTAAAAGGTACAGGATGCCAGGAAGTCATTGGTTTACGACGGAGGGTAAAAGTGATTTGACGGGATTTGAGGGAATTTATTTTAATCCTCCTGTTTAGACCCCATTTTTCATGGTCAGTGATATGGGATTGAAGAGTATGGGATGCTATATAACTGGATCAGTGTTGACAGATAATAGACATATGTCATCCGCATACGTGGTAAGGATAGTATGGGTTGGGATGTCAGCTGTATAAACCGGAGGATGGCCGCCGCCAAGACACAGGCCGTTCTTATGAAAGGAAGAACAGATAGGGCTCACCCTATCAACATCAGCGTGCAGGGCAGCAGAATAAGGGCAAGTGAGGAGGTCACTTACCTAGGTATAAGAATTGGAAAAGTTGGTTGGATAGCAGCAGCTAGTTTGGAAGGAATATGAGAATAAGATAGCTTTTTATGAATGAAAATACAAGATCCGGCACGTGAAGAGTTGTCTGGGTGGTCTGATGTGTAAGTGATGTAGTCTCCTACATAGAATTGTGTGCGATGAGTGAAGTGTGTTTCAGTCAGTAAAGCGGTATCTATTGGTTTGGCATGTAGAAATATTCGTCACGGTGATTACTTAGGCAATTAGCATTAAAAAATACGACAGTTAGGGGCTTTATGCTCATCGTAGTTGATTAAGCGGAAATCCTGATAGGATTCTTGTCAAAAGGTTGATGAGTGGCTTTATAGTTTCTTGAAGATCTTTCAGGATCTTTGAATTAATGTCGGTTGGGTTTTGCATTTGAATAGGATATAGATCTGGAGGTTGGGGTGGATGATTTACGTAAATAGTAGGGTTGGGTGGGGGTTGGGCCCGAGGTACTGGTTGTGTTTTCAATGTATGTTGATCTAAGGATGGTATGTATATGGTAAAAAGGAGATTGGACGATAGTAATGCATGAATCTGAAAAGTGGCAACGATTTGATTGCTCATTGGTTTGAGATGTAAATGCGGTATCCTGGAAGAATAATATTGTCTTTTTACTTAACTTTAACTATTCATTTCATGTTTAGTTTTTAACAAACCATAAGGTAATGTATTTCAAATTTCTTCTGTTCCAAAGAAGATAATTCATATCTTTGCCTCAAAAGCTTAAACTACTACAAATTAGGTTGGTTTAGATCTGTTATTTGAGTAAGTTATCTGCATTAAATTAATTTGTTTTGTGAGTGAAAATAGAAACTGGAGCCACTTCCTACAGAAACAGCCCCATGTGCCAAAGCAGCGCCCAGTAACAAGACGGCCAAAGCTGATGACAAAAGGATGATGGCTAGACCTAACCAAGGAAGGTGTGACGCTAAGTCGACTGTGCATCAAACCTTACTTTGAGAGCATACAAAAATTCTCCAATATTATTGGAACATAATTTTGACCGGTACTAGTAGTGAACCGACTACCATGAACCCAGCCCCCCATATCGTCTCTCGTCGTCAGCGGTGTGAACAGTACGACAATGGCATTGAGAGATCAGCAGCTCTACAATTTCTAGCACTTCTAGATCAGAAAAAAATATATAAATAAGACGAGTTTATTTCATCGGGTGAAGCTGGAAAGCACTAAAAATGAATTACAGAGAGGAAGATTTTGAAGGTGTTACTATTTAGATTTAAGATGTAGAATTGGGAACAGAGAAAATGGATTAATGAAAGCAATTGGATTTTGCCTGCCTGAATGTGCTAAATTGCGGGGAGCCTTGAACATTCGATAGTCATCTTGTTCGTCCAAAGCGTCTATGAACCGCACCACGCTTCCTTTGCACGTTTCCTTTCCGTTAATTTTTTACACATGCAGACAGGAGACGGAAGGTAGACGTTTTGAGTGGGACATGGGTATCAAGAATACTTTTGAGATTGGAAGTGATTATGTCAGCCATGTAGTCGGTTGCGGTACAGGTATAAATTTCGCTCCGATTCAAGATTTTATGAGAAGCGGGAGAAGGGTTTTCAAGCGTCAGGGTATCTAGGATGCGAAAGGTTATTATTTTAGGATCCATCAAAAAACTGGCTGCACAATTTAAGTCAATGGTTTGATCTCTAGTGTCCAATTATTTTAAAGTGACGCCTTGTTACAAAATTATGATCGCCATAGTAAATAACTAATGTTCGAAACGAAGCTAACCAATAAAAAAAATTATAAATATAGAAATAAAACTAGCCGACTAATAATGATTGACGGCAGGAGATAATTTTTGAAAAAATCAGTAAGTAAATCCTTGTAAATAATGTTTGACGGCATGAACTAATTTTTGAAAAAATCAGTAAGTAAATCCTTGTAAAGTTACGACCAAGAGAAAGTACACACACACACGCACACACACACACACACACACACACACAAGCACATGCGCACGCATGTATATAAATTAGTAGATTTTGAAAATCAGTTCTTATTACATTGTTGTCCATGTTGTAAAGACGAAAATAATTCAGGGATTTTCGCACTCAGATTTTCAGGTCAGTTGCCAGATATACTTCACAGGTTTACCGATATATCCATGGAGGTTACTTTTCTAGTACCAATTACATAAAAGATCCAATCCAATTAATATCTAGTTCTATCAACCAAATTAGCTACTTTCTATCAACCAAATTAGCTACTTTCTATCACTTTAATATTAGCTCCACTTTGTAATAACTAATATTGAAGTGGAAGAGATATAGAAAATTTCCTATTTCCTTAGAAATATATTGTTGACTTCAACAATCAACTATAATTAAAATTAAATTTGATTTCAAACATTGCACTGAGTAAAACAAAAAGTTATATTTTAAGTAATAGTTCTATATATGACATATCGGAGAAGATAGATGCTGATCTTACGAGGAAAGACGTTAGGGTTGAAGTTGTGACGAATGCAATTATTCAAAACCGAAAACAATGGTCGTTTTATCATATCCCTGATTCTGAAAAGAATGTATATTGAGATAACTTGGTATACCTGTTCCGTGGCTTAAAATTAGTCGATTTCACTTATACTCGTACATGTGATGTTCAACTGTGAGATCCATTACCCCACATTCCGGAGTCAGTACTTTTCTCTACCCACAGTATTTTATAGGTATTCCGCTGTTTGGTATTGTTATGTCTAGATTGATACTCACTCAGGAATATAACTACTTACAACACAAACATATACTTATTACACCATTTATTAAAGAAAACTACACGCACTTACACATTGTTGTTGTGGATAAGACACACAAGAAGGTATTACTCAAAAGAGCGGGACCAGAGACTTTATCACAGATAATCGATAGTACGATTGATACACAACAGTCTCCCACACTTATTAAAATAATTATGACATGCGTAAATCAAGCGGTAAATTGAGTAACATATTCTTGGAATTTTTCTGGTGGGCTCCGTTCTCTGCTTGATCGTCTCAGAATGGGAAGCGGCTGGGCCCGAGGATGTTCTTGTTATTTCTGCGGGGTGTTCGATGGTCTTGGTCTTGGTTGCAGTTGGAAGTCTTCTCGGAGGTTACTTTTCGATGGTCTTGGTCTTGCTTCTGGCTGGACGTCTTCTCGGAGGTTACTTTTTTGTTCAGCATCATTGGTTGGATTCCTGGGGTGTAGAGTTAACATCACTCTCTTCTTGGGTTTGACGTCGCTCGCAATGAAAATCAATTGATTGATGTGCCTCTTCAGGCTATATCCATTAATGTCGAGTTTGGCTATGTAGTGAAGCTTCCCAATTTTTTGGATTACGATTCCGATTCTCCATGTTGGTTTTCCAGTGTGGGAGTACCATCTTGCTTGTATGCGATCTCCCACACTTAGTTGGCGTGTACACAGAGTGGAGCTGGGAAAAGCTGGTGTTTGTGGGGGTGGTCTCAGCAGATCTAATGTAATCCGTAATCTACGTTGTAGGTAAAATTCTGATGGTGATTTCCCACATGCTAGCGGGGTCGACCTGTATCGCATTAAGATTTCTTGGACTTTTCTTTGGAGTGGTAACGTAGAACAAGACATGGCCTGTAATTTCTGTTTAAAAGTCTGAATATTGCGTTCTGCGATTCCATTTGTGGCTGGATGACCTGGTGCTATGAACTTTTGTTGAATGCCATATTTTATGCCGAATTTGAAAACTTTTTCGCTTTTGAATATTTTTGCATCATCCGACACTTGATATGCTGTGAGTTGAGAATATATCTTGAAGGTATTGAATGGTTGAATCTGTTTTTGGAGCATTCTTGGAGAACCGGAATTCTAGCCAGCGGGACTTAGTCTTTACTAAAATAAAGAAGTGGTGATCTTGGAATGGTCCCGCATAGTCCATATGAACCCTATCAAAATTCTCTGATGGTTCATCCCAGTGATGGATTGGAGCTTTGGGGGGATTTTTCCTAATTCGTCCGCATTCCTGACAAGCTCTGAAGAGATTTTCAATGTCTGTATCTAGAATTTTCCTGTAAGTATATTGGCGGGATAACCGTTTCATTTTTACAACCCCTGCATGGGTGTGATGAAGTTCGTTAAGAACTGCTTGTTGTAATGACTACTCGTTGTGCTTTAAAAATTATGCCGTTTTGTAGATAGAGTTCAGTGTTATTGCTTTCACCCTTCAAAATGTCTGATTTATTTCTGGTTGGTTGTTCATCTCGTGAGGTTTCTTCAGCGAGGGTTTTATAATTGAGCGTATCGTTGGAAATAGTGTATATGGTTAGAAATTAATGAGACTTCTTCTTCAATATTTTGTTCAATTTGAGACATATTTTCTTGGATAGGGGAGCTTGAAAGAAAATCGGCGTGTACATTTTCTTCTGCCTTTTTATGTTGAATTTGGTAGTCAAAATTTGTGAGCCAGGTTGCGTAGCTTAGAAGCCTAGTGGACGTCATTGCTGGAAGATGTGCATTCTCGTGCAGAATGTGGGTCAGTGGCCGATTATCAGTATAAAGAGTAAACTTTCTGCCATAAATATTATAATAAAATTTCTTGAGAGCAAAAACCATAGACAAGGCTTCTCTGCTGAGAGGCCCCGTCGCTCCAGTGTTGAGATTCTGCCATTAAGAGACTTTCGTAAAAGCTTGTAATTGAACAGTTCTTTCTAAGATTATTTCAAACAAAAGTTATATTTCTTGTTCACTTTTTTTTGTTCCTGTTATTGTTGTTGTTTCTTGTTGCAAAATATTTTCACATTATCTGAAACAGTTGATCGTCAAGGGTTTTAATGATTTCATCAAATGTTAATGCATTGAGTTCTTTTGGTACTAATGATAGCTTGAGCAACTCGAAATATTCAGGGCCAATGCTATTGAAAAGAATAGTTTTTGCTGAGGCTTTATCTGATGCTAGGCCTTTTAGAGCAAGAAAGTTGTCAAACCGTTCTTTGTATTGATGAAAAGATTCCGTGTTTTTATCAAAAGTATCAAATTTATTTACAATATGTTGAGGAAGTTTTGAAGAAGCGCGTTGATTTATGGACGAGAATTTTTCTAACATAGCTGAAAATTGGTGTTGCTGTTGTTGCAAAAACTGGGTGAATTGATGAGCGTCCATTGTTCAGGGTTGACCTTAAGCTTAGATATTAGAATATCAGTTTTCTCTGTGTTTATCCTCGTCGCCACTTTGTTATGTATAGATTGGCACTCACTCAGGAATATAACTACTTATAACACAAACAAATACTTATTACACCATTTATTAGAAAAACTAAACACACTTTACACATTGTTGTTGTGGATAACACACACAAGAAGGTACTGCCCAAAAGAGACGATCCCAGATAATCGATAGTACGATAGATACACAACAGTTATAGTCCTAACCATAGCTATATTCCTAATCATAATTACAATCCTAATTTTAATCATGATTATAATAAATTTTATCAAAACGTTAATCACAACCCTAACCCCGAATACTAACATTAATCCTAGTTCTAACTTTTATTTTAATTTCAATTCAAACCCTCAAAGCCACAATCTTAATTTAAATTATTTTTTTTATTGAGAGTGTCCCCAAAGTTGAGATTTTCACCAACCGAATTTTAGAGTAACATTTTTTTCCAGGTTTTCCTGTCAAATCCTCTTCACTTAGGCCGTAGCCTGTGTAGCCTTCCAGCCCTGTCTTCCTGGAATTGGTTCATCCAAGAAGTTCTTCTTCCTTCAAGGCACCAGTTAATTGTCATTTTGGGTATTCTATTATTATCCATCCTAATAAGGTGTCCAAACCACTCTTATCTCTTTATTGTGATTTTTTTCGAGCACAGAATTCTGAGCACCTATTATCTCTCGCACTACTGAATTGGAAATCCTTTCACGTCTAGAAATTCCGGCTGCCCTTCTCAAGAAATCTATTTCGGGCAACTAGTTGTTGCTCTTGGCTACCTTTTCCAAATTTCCATATTTC
This sequence comes from Arma custos, assembly GCA_037127475.1. Taxonomy (NCBI): domain Eukaryota; kingdom Metazoa; phylum Arthropoda; class Insecta; order Hemiptera; family Pentatomidae; genus Arma; species Arma custos. Next base: position 3,244,565 of record CM073761.1, on the reverse strand, counting down.
ACACCCATATAACATTGTAACCAACATTGTAGCCGTTATAATAGCATGGAAAATCTTTTTTTTGTAGTTTTTAGGATGGTTTTACTTCACAGCACAGAATTGAGCATTGCAATAGCTTTTCTTCCTTCTCCAGTTATGGTCATCTGCAAATAATAGGTGGTAAAGGCTAAAGTCATTCTGCATATGCAGGCCCATCCTTCTACTTTTCCTTGACCATTCATTTGTGAATGCACCTTGAATGAATATTTTGAATAGAGTAGTTTGTTTGTTTGTTTATTTGGGCTTTAAGGCGTAAAACCCTAGGGTCATCAACGCCTGAAATTCGTTTGTTTTTATCAAGATTTGAGAAACTAATTAAAATATGTAGATATTAAAAGAAAAAATAAATAAATAAAGAAAAAAAAATTAAAAAAAAAAAACAATTAAAATATTGAGAAACTTATAGATGACATACACACAGTAACTTATGAGTTTCGGCACATAAAACATAAAAAAAAGAGAATTTTGGGAGAATAATAACACGCATGAAATCTAGTTAAACACTGCTTTATTTAAGTTACAACGCTCTATTTATAGTATTTACATTGTTGACATTCACTGTTTAGGATTAGTGTCTATATTGGTGTATGTCTTATCTTAACTCCCCCCTGCCAGTTTACGAACATTCTCGTAAACTCGAAAAACAGAAACAAAACATAAGAGTACCAAAAGTAATAAAAAAGAAAATTAAATACAATATCTTCCAATCAAGAAATCTAGAACTTATAAAACACAACAGAAAAGAAATCTTACATTATGTACGAGAGCTCACTTAGCACTTTAACTTAACGTCATCATCCTCTTCTGACCTACTATAACAAACACCTACAAATACAAAGTAATAATAACACTAAGAAGAAAAAGAGAGAAAAGAAAAAATATTACATACAACAGTAATCATACATATTTACAGTCTACTGTCTCCAGCTGGAATTTTCAGCTGCTCAATATGCACCGTTCTACGTTTTCTGGGCTTCGCCAGACTCTGAACGGTGACCAGGTTGTGCTCCCTAATCGCAATCACTTTGAATGGCCCCTCGTACATGAGTACCTCCTTTGCGCGATTTGACACCGTTTTCCTCATCCCCAACCAGTAGTACCTCCGTTTCAATGCTTTTACGGTTTCGTTAACCCCCCGACGGTTAGTCTTCCCCTGGTAGTAAGCTAACGTGACCTCTTTTTGGTGATCGATATCGTGGATCGTATCCACCATTATGGCGACACCGAACAAACGACCTATCCAGACCTATCTTCTCTAGGCGCCACAAATTCTTGATTTTATCCCACACCGTCGCGTTCCCTACATACCCTTCAAGACCCTGCATATTTGTTTCTCTTTGACTCCCGGCTGGGACCAGATAGTAACGATACTGTGCCTCACATACCTGGAGAACTCAATTTTCAAAAGCCCTGTCCTCCTGGTTTTCCATATTATTTGTCGGTTTTTATCGTTGACTGGGCTCGTCCAGCTCTTCCATCTCCGTTAACCTCTCCTCCCCTGATCCGTCCTGGTCGGTGGAAACTTCATTTTTCCGATTGTCAGACCCAAGTTCTCCTTCCCCATCTGGCGTCCATTCCCGGATAAATCTTTGCAGCTCCCCCGACGGTTCGCCCGGCTCCAGTTCTATGACGTTGATTTGGAGAGCGTGAGATAACCAGTCCGCCACCACGTTGTCTTTACCCGGCTTATAGACCACCTCCATGTTATACTGGCTGAGGATATCTTTCCACCGCGTGACTCTCGCTGAAGACTCTTTTAAATTTCCCACCCTCAGAAGGGAACGATGGTCTGTGTGGACTTTGAACCGTTTCCCGAACACGTAGGGCCAGAAGTGTTGGACCGCCCAAACGATGCCTAGTAGTTCGCGCTCCAGGGCACTATACCTAGACTCAACGTCCGTGAGCCTCCTACTCGCATACGCAATCGGTCGATCCCCCTGCTCGCTCTCTTGGAACAGTACGCTCCCCAACGCATACTCACTAGCATCCGTCGTAATGGAGAATGGTTTATTGAAGTCTGGGAACGCCAGAACCTGTTGGGTCTGCAGCTGCTCCATGCACTTCCTAACTTTCGCCTCCATTTCCGGAGTAACCCGAATCCTACGCCCCTTTCGTAGGAGCTCGTTCAGCGAAACGAGATTTTCGGCCATCTCTGGGACGAAACGGCGGTAGTAGTTAAGGGTTCCTAACAGCCACCAAATTCCTTTCACATCACTGGGAACTACCATCTTGGCGATCGCCTCGACCTTCTTTCCGTCCGGACGCACCCCTTCCTCCGATATCGTGTGACCCAGGAAATTGATCTGTTTCCGCCCTATCATAGACTTTTCCCTGGAAAGTTTCAACCCAAACTGCCTAATGCGCTGAAAGACCTGTCTCAAATCCGCAATATGCTGCACCTCCGATCTACTAAAAACGAGAAGATCGTCCATGTACACTTGGCACATATTCTCGTCTAGACCACGCAGGAACTCGTCCATTAGCTTTTGGAATGTTATGGGCGCGTTCTTCAGACCAAAGGGCATGCGCGTAAATCGGTAATGCCCCCTTTCGAATGTAAAGGCTGTCTTGCTCTGGTCCCTGGGGTGCATACGTATTTGATGATAACGGACTTCAGATCTAGTGTGGTAAAAATCACCGCCCCGCCTAACCTGTCCAAGATATCATCCAATCTCGGGATGGGGTACTTCTCGTCTAACGTGTTTTCATTCAACTGCCTATAGTCGATCACCACCCTATAGCGGTCCTGAGTCTCACCCTCAATGGACTTTTTCTTTACTGCCCATAAGGGGCTATCACGAACTTACGAACGGCGACTTACTATTGACGATGATCCCCTGCCGCTTCAGCTCCTCTAGTTCGTCCCGGATGTGGTTTCTCAAGGCCTGAGGGTATCTACGTTCCTTAACGTAGGTACCTTTCTCCGACTTAAGGTTAATTTCATGGAGAGTTTCCCCTGTCACGCTTAGCGGTCCCCCTTCGCGAAAAAAAATGTCCGCATATTCGTCTATCACCCTTGTCCACCATTCCCTGTCCTGTGTGATCACTCCCACACACCCCGCGCTCCTCTTCCCTTCCTCAATCGTTTTATACATCTTTTTCCCAATTTTTATACCCCATGCACCCCCTGAATTCCGCAATTTCACACCCAGTTTTCGGAGTAGGTCGCAACCCAGAATTCCCCCGTACTCCCGCGACATGTCCTCTACCACGTGTAATGTCGCCACTTCATCCTCACGTCCCCATTTATCCAGTGTCAACTCGATTTCACTCTCGACGGTACAGGGACCACTCAAAGTGACCAACTTACACAGGCACTTCCTGAATTCTGGTATACACTTTCTTTGAAATATTATACTTAAACTCTCCTTACTCACTAAACTACAGGACTTACTCCCTGTATCCACTAAGCATTTCCACCCCTTACAAAATTCACTTATAGGCAACCGCTCACACTTTTTCCCAATAGTATTAACACACAAAAGGTTGCCCCTCCCTTTACACCATCTTCATTCCCTGCTTACCTCCTCGAGTCTCCTCCCTGCACTCCGCTGTTTGCGCCTTCCTCCAGGGGCCCCTCTGCTACACCTGGTTCGCTGTCCTCCGTCTCGGATCCCGAAGTCCCAGAAGATCTCGATGAAACAGATGGAACTCTACTCCTCCTCCATATTCGCTGAGCGTTTATTTCCATTGGTTCTCCTCGATCGTGATCTCTCCTTCTTATGTACGGGCATTGCTTAGCCATGTGCCCCTCGCTATGGCATTCGAAGCAGCTCGTGCGTGGGCACTGGGCCATCAGGTGCCCTGTCTTACCACATTCGTGGCACCTCCTGTCGTCTCTTCTTGGGTTCTTCCTGTCACTGAATTGCCGCCTCCCTCTCTTCTTCTCTCCGGTTCTATCCTTGCTCGATTTCTACCTACTTCGTTTCTGCGATAGGACACTTTACTCCACCCTGGTTCGAAAACTTCCGTTTCCTCCTCGTCCCGGGCACTCGCATCTACCATATCTTGAGCACATTCTACGAATGTCTTATCCCTGGGTAGACCATCCTTCTTTCCAGTTGAGCTCACCCACATCTCCATTGAATTTCTCTAGATCAGAGATCTCTCTCCTAATGTCCTGCGCGTTAGCCTTCCTCAATTTCATGTTTCCAGCGTATTTGTCTCTTGCGCTATTCGATTTGCTTCTTGTGCGGCTAAGTCCGCCCGCGCCATGGCTAGAGTCGTCGATGGGTACGGTGGAAACTCAGGGTTCTCTTGTTCCGGCTGTGGTTGGTCTAAAGTTAGCGTTGCCGGCCTGAGAATACTTTGACCGTGTTCATTCATGCTGGCACTTGTTGACATACGAAACACCAAAAAAAAAATAAATTAACCAAGAACAATTCGAAAAATAAAAAATTTTACGAACTGTTTTTACGTAAAAAAAAATCTTCACTAGGAACTGTTAACGAATTTCCGGGTTTCGGCATCACTTATGAGCTTCGGCACATAAAACATAAAAAAAAAGAGAAGTTTGGGAGAATAATAACACGCATGAAGTCTAGTTAAACACTGCTTTATTCAAGTTACAACGCTCTATTTATAGTATTTACATTGTTGACATTCACTGTTTAGGATTAGTGTCTATATTGGTGTATGTCTTATCTTAACTAGTATACACATATATACATAAATATATGCACACACATATATACATAAAAACACATACATAAACATATAGACAGTATTTTATATACATCTTCTATATAGAAATTATTCATCTCTATATTTTATTTAACAGTTTGTGGGTTATAAGAAAATTAAGTACTGATTGGATATTGGATTCGTCGTTGTTTAATAAAACTGAAATTTCTGGTTGAAGTCCTAATCTATTTAAACTTGAAGCCTAAAATGAACAGCCTTGTAAGATGTAGCTGACTGTAAGAGTGTTGTCACAGTGTTGGCATCTTGGTGGTGGTTCCTTGCTTATCAGGTGTAAATGAGTTAGGTTTGTATGTCCAATTCTGAACCTAGCTAGTGCGACTTCTTCTCTGCGATTAGTGCGACTTCTTCTCTGCGATTAGTGCGATTTGATGTGGTCCATGGCTTAACTGTTTTTTTAACATTTTTCAACTTGCATGGTGGACTTTCGTCCCACATGGACTGCCAGGCATCCGATATTTCTCTTTTCAGAGTAAGAACTATTTCCCTGAATAGAGTAGATGACATAGAGCTTTCTTTAGAACATGGGAAATTACGGGATAGTTTGTTTCCAACTTTTATTTGACATATGCTATTATGGTAGATAAGTTTAACAGCACAGATTAAAAGGTCCTTAATGTTTGCTTTTTGCATGAACTCTCAAAGAAGTTTACGTTACGGAGCACTGTCATTTCAAGATCGATAAATACTAGGCTAAGCTGTTTCTGTTTGGGTTCACATTTTCTAAAATCTGTCTCAGAGTAAATATATGATCAATACAAGACTTTCTTATACTAAAACTACATTGTTCTTTTGGAGTTGTAAAGTGTTTCCCTATTATTTTATTCAGTACCTCTTCCTATACCTTCAATATTGTGTTGTTAACACATGCCTCTGTAATTAGTCAATTGAGCCTTATCCCCTTTCTTATAAATGGAGGTAATGTGACCTATTTTCATCTCCTCTGGTATGACTTTTTCTTGGAGAATTTTATTGAATAATTAGGTTAAAATGGTCACGATGGCTTGCCCACATTATTTTAGCAATTCCATATTGGTTCCATCCTGGTCAAGGGGACTTGTTTTTACCCTTCTTGAGGATATATTTGAAATGATTGGTTTGATGAGGACTGCATAAAAGCCATAGAGGAAAGAAACAGTGCCAGGCAGAAAATGATCCAACGAAGGACCCGAACTACGGCGGAACACTACAGGACCAAAAGAAAGGAAGCGAAAGGAATATGCAAGCAAAAGAAAAGGCTGCAGGAAACAAAGAAGCTAGATAAGCTTCAAGAAGACTTTTCAGCCAAACAGACGAGAAAGTTCTATAAAAGCACCAGAGAATTCCGAAATGGATATATACCAAGGCTGGAATTCATTAAAGATAGAGAGGGGAACCTGATTGGAGATAGAGGATCTGTCCTGGAAAGATGGAAGCAGTTCTTCATAGAATTATTAAATCCGAATAAAGAAGGATCAACTTACAATAAAAAAGCAGTATTGGAAAACGGAAAAGACTCGTCGAATGTGGATGAAGAGGAAATAACACCAGATAGAGAGGAAATAGTGGAAATAATTGGAGCACTCCATAACAACAGAGCACCTGGAATAGACGGTATCCCGAATGAGGTCCTGAAATATGGGGGTGAGGTGGTGGTGGAGGAGATATATGGCCTCGTATTTGATGTATGGATGGAGATGAGGATGCCACAGGACTGGAATATGGCAGTGCTGTGCCCAATACATAAGAAGGGAGACAGATTAAACTGCCAAAACTATAGAGGTATCGCTCTATTGCCCACTGTCTACAAGGTACTTTCAGTCGCAATAAATACGAGAATTATGGCATGGGCTGAAAGAAATACTGGCGAATACCAAAGTGGCTTCCGGCCAACTAGAAGCACAACTGATCATATCTTCTCCATACGGCAGATGCTAGAGAAAGCATATGAGTACAATATTGACCTCCATCACCTCTTCATAGATTTCTGCCAGGCCTACGATAGTCTTGATAGGAATGAACTGCTCAAAGTAATGAAAACTCTAGGGGTCCCAGAAAAGCTAGTCGGATTAAGTGCGATGACCTTGGAAAACACCAGATGTAGGGTAAAAATCCAAAATATGCTATCAGGAGAGTTTGAGGTGGAGAATGGTCTGCGCCAAGGAGATCCGCTCTCACCTGTATTGTTTAACATAGCACTAGAACAAGCTGCGAGATCAATCAGGACTAACCCAGGAGGAACGATATGCAACAGGATGACCCAACACCTGGCTTATGCTGATGACGTAGTGATATCAGCAAGGTCAAAAGCGGCGCTCTCGGGAGATTTACAGGAATTTGAAGAAGCGGGGAAAAAATTGGGTCTTGTAATAAATAAGGAAAAAACCCAATACATGATTTCCACAAAAAATGATGGGCAGGAAGAGCAGAGTCATGTGCAACTGCTCCACCACACATTTAAGAAAGTGGACAGCTTCAAGTACCTGGGGGCTTTAGTGACACGAAGGAATGACATCACTGCAGAAATTAAAGCAAGAATCTCAGCAGGCAACAGATGTCTCTTTGCATTGCGAAAAGTATTAAGATTTCGGAACATGTCACGGAGAGCAAAATTGTTGATCTATAAAACAATCTTAAGACCGATTGTCACGTACGCTGGTGAAACGTGGGTCCTGACCCAGGAATGCGAGAAGATGCTGCAGATCTGGGAGAGGAAAGTACTTCGGCAGATATTTGGGCCAGTATGTAACGAAGGCCAATGGAGGTCAAGAAATAATAGAGAGCTTCGGGAACTGTATAATGAACCAGACCTAGTCACCTATGTCAAGTCAACCCGTATAAGATGGCTTGGGCACGTGGAGAGAACGGGAGAAGATAGGTACCCGAAGAAACTATTATATGGCAAACCAGGAGGCAGAATAGGAAAGGGAAGGCCCAGGTTGCGATGGCTGGGTGATGTGGAAGACGATCTGCAGAGGATGGGAATTGGTCAGTGGAGAGGTCGAGCTGCTGATAGGGAAGACTGGAGAGGCGTTGTTGTGGAGGCCAGGGCCCTACAAGGGCTGCAGAGCCATGGAAGAAGAAGAAAAAGAAGATATATTTCACGCCTTCATCTGTAAATGGTTCCTCAACAAGTTCCGAAGATTCGTTAATTTCCTCCTGTAGTCCGTTTTGGTTCTCAGTTAATGAATTCTAATAATAATTTGCCCAGTTTTCTATTGCCATTAGGTGTATTTTAGCTTTATGTCTGTTCTTCCGTCTCATATTGTTAAGAACGTTCTATGCTTCAACAGATCTCCTGTAGCCCAGCTAACATGTATTCTTAGAGCACTAAGCTTCCCTCATTTGGTTTTTCGCTTTTCGGACTAGGTTTTTAACTTTTCGTCTTTCTTCCACTTAATTTCTTCTATTCACGTCTTATGGAATATATAATAGGAAGCCTATTATATATGGAGCTTAACCATATATAATAGGCTTCCTATTTCTCATCTAATGCAATTTCCAATTCCTCCGATGTACAGTGCGTTCTACCAACCTTCTTATGTTGAGGTCCTAATACTTCATTTGCCACTTTTTTCACTTTATTGTTAAGTGCATCGTATATGCCTACAGCACTCTCATCGCCCATACTTTCCAGTTCCTGCTTGAGTCTTGAAGCACATAGGTTTCTCATACTCCCTTCTTCTAAAAGATCAACTTTGAATTGGATGATAGATTCATCCTTAGTTTGTTTAGAAGTGTTCCTTTTTTGCTTCCATGGCCAGACTGATTTAGCTTTCACAATCATGCTTTTCTCTTCAGTTCCCACTCTTGCATTTAAATCTCCCATCAAAATTAGTTCTTTTATAGGTGGAATCTTATTTAAAATTTTCCATAGGCTTTCTTGCGTCATTATTTGGAGCTTGAGCTCCTATTACTACAACTTCTCTCCCATATAAAGTTAAATCTATTTTAATTAGTCTTTCACTAATAAAATCCCATCCTTTGATTTTTTCTTTTAAAACCTTCTTTTCTTCTTAAGATGGAGACACCGCCCTTGGCACTTGTGCTTCTGTCAACATCACTCCGCATGTGTATATAGTCCCCCATGATCTCTTCACCGTTACCTTTCTTCTTCGTCTCAGTCAGTACAACGTATAACATCCATATTGCATCTTTTTAATGCTACTGGTAAACTGTACAGTTTTGTAGCTAAGCTCTGAACATTCCAACATCCAAAAGTGTTTATCCTTAAACGTGTTCCATGTCCAATTTGTCCGTCCATATATCCGAGGCATTTTATAACTTCTTAACCAACTGAATTAAGTCCAACATTTTTCTACTATTTACTGTTGAAGTAATTCCTCTTATGTGTATCATCTATATTGTATTATAGAATGAGATCATGTTGGCTGTGAACTATGGCATCTTTCTAACAACAGCCATTGTGTTGTGAGCCTCAGTTAGCGTCGCTTTCTGGTTAAGATTGGATCGTAATTGTGTGTAGTGTTGTCTCTGACTATATATGTATATATATAATGTTTATATCTAGTAAATCTGTGCTCGTATCGTAATAACTCGTACTGTTGTTTCCCTGCACTCTAACACCTTTTTACTCCGTATGTCCGTATGCTAAAGTCAGCGACTTAGAGAGTCGTTTAAATCACGCAGAACAGGCCCAGCTAGGAAGAACTGTTGAGATGAGAGGCATCCCGGAGAAGCAAGGAGGGACCCTGATTGGCACTATTTTAAGCGTCGGCGCAGGTCTGGGCGTTAAGATGAGTCCAGATGATCTGGACCACGCAGTACGACTCAGGCCGAAACAAGACGGAACGCCAGGTCCTATAATGGTACGATTCGTCAGGCAAACCCTAAGAGATGAACTTGTGCGACAGAGAAGAATCAAGAGAGACTTCTCAACGCGTCACCTCGGCTGGGGAGAAAACGAATCTCACCATGTATATTTGAGTGAAGCCATGACGCCCGCCAATAAGCACCTTTACTGGTTAGCCAGACAGAAGAAGGGAACAGCTGAAATTAAATATGTCTGGTTTAGTGGAGGTAAAGTTAGATGCCGGCAGTCAGACGGTTACGCAGCGGTCATCATAAGCAAGCCTAGCGACCTGGACGTATTCAGATGAACAAATTATGCTGGTCACATCGATTTGGTTCTATTACTTTGTGTTAAAGACATTTTAATTTTATTTTTACTCATCCTCTGTGTTTATTTACTTTTAATTTATTTATTTCATTATTTAATTTACGCATATAGTTCTTTTTCGCCTAATGTTTACACTAAGGATAATTATTTACTTTTCACTTATCTGAGTTATGAACCATGGTATCTGTGCTTATTCTTTACTTGCTATATAATACTCCACCGTGATTTATTTTTTAATTTTGTTAAAATTATTAGAGACCCGATAATTGATTTTTTTCAATTAGTGTATTATTATTATTATATTATAATGAATTTACAAATTGAATATGATATAAAAAGTTGTATACCATTCCTCAACCTAGATCCTTTTCCCTATGATCCCATCCCCTTTACCTGGAGTTATGACTAACATCCTAAATACCTGTCACGTTAATGCACAATCCCTTCTGGCCCATTATGATGAATTCAAGCAATACTTCCTTGACAATTTCTATCAAATAGTAGCTGTTTCTGAAATCTGGTTAAAACCCTATATTCCTTCCTCTCAAGTTTCCCTCACCAATTACTCCTTCCTGCGCCATGATCGATCTGATCGAGTGGGAGGTGGAGTCGGCCTATATATTCATGACAGCCTTAAGTCTAAAATCCTTTTGCGATCTCCTTCCCCCGATTCTCCTCACCTAGAATACTTCTTTGTAGAGATTTCAACTGACTCCTCTCCTCTTTTATATGCCGTTGTCTACCGACCTCCTCATGTTCCATTCGATAATCTCTTTGAATCCTCCCTTGTCCAACTTGTCTCAACTTACAGCAACGTCATTATCTCCGGCGATTTTAATATTAACATGCTCCGCGAATCCAATGATAAACTTTTCCTTACGGACTTGGTGTTTTCCCTCAATCTTTACTTCGTACCTTATTCTCCTACCCATCACACACAATATTCCGACACCTGGCTTGACCTCTTCATCACTGATTCTTCCAAGAAAATCCTTTCCTCTTCACAGCATCCTGTGCCCTTCCTTTCATCACACGACCTCATCCAGATTTCATATGACCTACCCGTTAAGTTCTTTACTCCAAAAATCGTATCATATCGAAATTTGGACCTCCTCTCCTGTGAATCGCTTCAACCTGACTTAGATCCTGTCCATTGGAACATTATTTACTCCTGCAACTCCATAGACCCTATGATCTCTACCCTCACCTCAAACCTACAAACCTTATTAGACAATCACGCTCCTCTGCAAACCCGAACACTACGCCGTCCTACTGCGCCATGGCTGACCCCCGAAATAAAGGAAATGATAAAGAGAAGGGATTCAGCAAGACGCAAATTTCGGAGAACTCGGATGTCAGGCGAGTTTCAAACAATTACGTAATGAAACCCAAGCCGCAGTTCGACGTGCTAAATCCCTCTACTTCCATAACGCCCTTTCTACCGCACCTGACCCCAAATCCAAATGGAAAATACTCCGAAAATTATCCCCACCAGAATCTAACCACACCTGTTCTCTCCCATCAACCCCGGATGATCTCAATAACTACTTTATATCGAGGGCAAGGGCTATCGTAGGGCAATCGTAAACGCGATGATCTTTATTACAGATGGGGCATTTTGTCGTCTTAATTACGGAATCGGTGGTAAACAAAACTTGTCTTTAGGACTTATTATACCCACTTTTCGACTGGGAATTGACTGCCGTGCAAGTGATAAGAGCATCCGATTGCAGTTTAATTGTTTCGTGATGGATGAAATCCTCAAACTCTTTCCAGGTGAGAATGTTCGATTTGGAAGAATGTTCCATCTCGAAACTTTCTCTGGTTTTGTTGTCCAATAATCGGAGAGCCAAACTACTAATTATAAACCCCGACAGGTCAGCGATATCCAGCCTAAAAAGGGCTGAAGCGCTTTCCAACACAACCGAGGAGAAATTTTCCAATGAGGAAAGGTTACTTTTCACCATTAAAAGTAAAGAAGTTTAAAATTCAAAATTCTAGTAAGAAAAAACATTGCTTGGATTCTTTTACTATCGTCTTTCTTTACTAGTGATTCCCAAGCTTGTTGATACCCATCGGGAGATATAGAAATTGCAGATATAGTTTGCAATGCTGATCCCTTCAAGGAAGATTTCAGGTAGTGGAACTTTTGGATTTCATCTACCTCATTACTTTCATGTACTAGGGACCTAAAAGTTTCCTTAAAATTTTGCCAACTAGCAATATCTCCGGAGAATGACGGAATGCTAATAGTTGGTAATCGCGCGTGTCTTGTAGGGTCTGCGGATCTAAATGTCATAGATCTATCAGCATCTGTCCTACTGGTATCAGAAGTGGTAGTGGTACTAAAAGATAATGCCTCATAAAAAAAATTACGAGCTTCCTCTTTTTGTATATTGTACCTACTCGGCGATTTATCTAATTTCCTAGCCAGAGTTTTGGCTTCCAGAAACGTTGCATGGAACCGATCATACGTGGCATCAATACGAGAAAGCCTCGCTGAAAATAAGGAACGGTTTGAGGGATTGTTTCGGAGGTTGCCTCCCATAGAAGCAGTGGCCCTTATGTCATCGAGTAAATCCGTCAACTGCTCCTCTAAATCAGTTAATTTTGCTTCTTGTTCCTCTACAGCAGCCGAAGTCTTGGGTGGCATTGTTTACGGGTGTGAGTAAAAGAGATAAAAAAAAAGACAAATATAAATTATTAATGAGTGTAAACTAAGAAAGAGAAAAAAAATCGCAACTAGTGTTTCACTTGACGAAAGAAAATTTAACTCGTTCCGAAGAAAAAAGTGAAATTCGGCCCGCGGAGGACCAAATGTTGCGGAGGAGAGGGGTTTTTCACAATCGAAACGCAAATCTCTTCCCCTGGGGGTTGCCAGTTCCACTAACGGTGAGAAACTTGAGAACGAGAAAAAACAGAGTAGGGGGGGTAAGTGATAACACCAGGGTGAGTCACAGAGAAATAAATATTCGGTGGGAATATAACTTACCAGAGAAAAGGTAACCTGTAATTCAAAAATTTTTAAATCTAAAAAAAACAATGACAAAAGATAAATAAATAAATCAATTTAATTAATTTATAAACATTCACCCCTTCAGCAACTTAAAGAGAGGGAAACAAAAGAAAAGAAATGATAAACCAACCTTTGCAGTTAACGATTAATATATATAATTTATTAACTATAATCTTATAAAGGAAAAGAAAATAATAATTTTCTTATAAAGGAAAAAAAATAATAAAAAAAAACAATCTTTGTACAACATAAAATGGGATCCCTCGTTGAATTTAATCAAAATACAGATAAAAAGTAACCTAGTTATAATATACTTATAATATATACCAGGTGGATAAAAAAATAACCTAGTTATAATGTCACAATGAAGTCAATAAAAGTGTCAGATAAACAAAACCTTGTTGATAAATAGTTTATCAAACAAGGTTACCTTCTGCTGATAAGGTGTGCGATGCTGAATGCAGCCGGTGGTGGGGGCGCTCCAGCTTCCACTCGCATGACAGCCGCCGATGATATACGAAGACGGCTCTCTAGCCGTGGTGAGGTGGGGGGTTTGATAACACTTCGGCGGTGCCACACATGAGCTGCTTCGTCTATATCTGGTCCCACACTGACTCTAATCAGTAGTTGAAGAGGGGATTTCACTCCTTAAACTAGCCTTTGTTATTGTTATGCGACCAAAGGTTGTGACAAAAAGACCGGACTCTTGCATTAACAACGTAAACATTGCAACTTTTAGCATTCTCTATTCATTATCTGAGAATCTTTAATAAACGTCTTTGGCATTGAAATAAAATATAATCAAACCTTACATTTTCATTATATTACACATTGCATATTATAAATTTTCTTAAATTAAATTATCCATCATCAAATTCTTATAAGTAAAATTAATATTTTGTACCTATTTACAATACAATAAACAACAAACAAAAACTTTTTCTCAGAACCTGGAAAGAAAATAAATCGAAATTAAAACTTTCAATTTAGTTTTTACCATTAGTTTACAGGGGCAAATTAAAAGAGACAAAAATACAAAAAAAGTACTCGGGCTTAAACAGTGTTACGCCATTTTGTTTAAGTTTGGCGCTTACGGTCAAGTGTTACAATGGCGAGTTCAAGTGTTCCAATAGTTTCAGTTGAAAAATTTGAAGGGTACAACTTTAGTATATGGTACTCCAGAATTAAATTATTGTTGGGCGCTTGTGGCTTACTCGGAGTTTTAAATGAAGAGCCCCCTACGACGGAAGCGGAACTTTTTTTTATCGATCAGGATGATATATTATTGCTAGTGGTCTTGCGGACAGTATTTTTTGCACGGTTAAAGAGAAGGAGGCAGCAAAGGCAATAATGGAAGCCCAATTAGCAACCTACGAAAAACGAGGTATGAAATCTCATGTCATGGCGCAAAGAACTCGAAGAAACATGGTGTACAATAATGACCAACCTCTACTAGAGTTTTTTCAGAAGTTTGAGTTCATGGCGTCTGAAGTAAGAGTGACTGGTGGAAAATTGGAACAAGAAGTGATAGTGAATCAGTTACTTGTTGCAATGCCATCAGAGTTTGATTCAGTAGTGTCAGCTTTAGATATTGTGTTCATTAGGACAAATCTGGGCTTAGTTTGGAGTATCTGAAAAACTGTCTTTTGTCGGAGTATGAGAAAATTATGAGGAGGGAGGATCTGTCGCAGGATGTATTTGCAGCGTACAGTACTAACGGTAAATTCCGGAAATATGGGAATTCAAACCACAATGCTACATCAAATGTTATTTGCTATTATTGCAAAGATCGGGGTAATATTAAAAATTGTTGTCCGAAATTAAAAAGTAAGAATTCTGCTGCCACTTCTGATCATAAATTTGATAACGAATTTCTCTTCACCACCGACTTGGATAACAGTGCTGAAGCCCCTTATTCATCAGAGATAGCTTGTTTTGTGGTAGACTCTGGGGCCACTTTACCATTGAAAAAGAATTATTGGCCATATTCAATGCAAGTAATCATTTCAAGCCATATTTTTACAGTAAAAAGTTTGTGATACTCACAGATCACAAGCCATTAACTTGGTTATTTACTATGACAAACACCAACGCACGTCTCATGAAATGGATATTTCAACTTTGAATTCGAAATCAAGCATATAGAAAGGAAAACTAACTTTTTTGCGGATGCATTGTCCAGAAACTATCATGAATTACACGCCATTGAAGAATTTGATTACGACGAATTAGATATGATTTTAAAAGAAACCTCAAATATGCCGTTAGCTTCATCAGATGAGCTTGATGAATTTCTTAAAGAATTTGGTACAATCGGTAATACTCATCCCGCGCCTCATCACAACAGACGTAATGAAACAGAAACCAGCAGTCTTGCCTCAGTTAACTCTCAGGAGTCATTCAAACAACAAAAACTTTTCGATAATCGATCTAGCCATAGAGAGGTTTCACTGTTTTTTTTTTAAACTTGCGCAGCAATTAATGTATCTATTGCTATGAGTTCATTACTACTCCTAGCTCTTTTATTGCAGCCTAGTTGTTCGGTGGCTCTCATATTATCGTTTTCGAGATGTTCATATATTTTAGTAGCCAAGATAGAAGTGAGAATTTTGTATAGACCATTTTAGATCAGTTACTCCCAGGATTAGCAAAATAAGAGTGAGAGGTACATTCTTTAACTACACCATAATCATCGTGCATGCGCCAACTAACGATAAACCATAGGAAGAGGAAGACCAGTTCTACGACTTACTGGAAAGGATATGCTCTGAAAGCCCAAGGCATGATGTTAAAATGATTGTAGGGGATCTAAATGCTAAAGTAGGAAAGAACCATTTATGCAGTAACGTCGGGAAGTATGGATTGCATTCATACTATTCAGACAATTGTTTCCGACTATTGAATTTTGTTGTTAGCCAGAATCTAGTTATAGGGGGAACATTGTTTGATCACAAAGAAGTACACAAGGTTACGTGGACCTCTACGGATGGCAACAAAGTAAATCAACCAGCAGTTGTGTTCCGGCTTTCGTGTAGTGCACATCTAATTCCTTGAAGCTCTCTGATAAAACACCGCCAGGATTAGTCTTGCAGATAAACAGGCCAGACCTACCCTTTCATCTATTTACTAACCTATTTCTCTTGTTATTCCTTTGTTTTACTGTTATTATGCACTACTAACTATTTTATTTTATTTTAATTTATTTACTAAAAATGACGAATATAGATGTAGAAGTAAAGGTAAAACCACCCAACGAAAATTCCACCAATGAAGGCACTATAGTCGGGACGACAAGAGAAGGTGCACGGGGAGTGGGGAGGCCTGAAGCTGTTCCTTCCCCCTCCCCTAACCTGACTCCGCCTGGAGCCGACAATTGTACTACAGCTCTTACTCGCTTTTCATTCTTTATAGACCAGCAGCCAGGGCCCAAAGTAATGTATCATTTTAAGACAATTTGTATTACGAAACATTGAAAATATCCACAATAGTCACTGGATAGCTGGCCCGAGAGGGGTGGAGGGGAAGTGGGACTAGGGTGGGGGAAAGAGGGCGGAGCTCGTGGAGAGGCGTGGAGGGGGATGCTCCGTGCACCTTCTCTTGTCGTCCCGACTATAGTGATGTCAATAAACAAAGAAAATCATTTACTCCCAAATTTTTGACATTTTTTAAGGGTCCTTATGTAGTCATAGTCGAGAAAGATGATAACGACAAGTCAGAATGCTTTCACGACATGAAAATAGGGAAACTCCTTGGTCTTAGTAGTAACCACGTTAGTACAGTTAAAAGGAAAAATAAAAATCAAATCGAAATAAATTTTAAAAGCCCTGATTTCGCTAATAGATTTCTAGAAAATTCACTACTCGCCACTAACAGGTTAAAAGCGTATATTCCACGCCAATTCGTAATAAAACACGGTGTTATTCGTGACATTCCTGTAGGCATGACTGAGAATGAAATTATATCTAATCTTATTTCAACCGACAAAGTCATTGCAGTTCGGAGATTTTTTAGAACTATAAAAGAGGCTAACGGCCTGACTAAAGTTCCGACATCATCCGTCCAGGTGACGTTTCACTCCCAACGCTTACCGGATAACATAACACTATTTATAGCCCCAAGGAAGGTATACCCATATATTTTTAGATCTCTTTTTTGTGAAAAATGTCTTAGATATGGTTATTTAAAGGACAAATGTAGAGGTAAACCCCGCTGCAAAAATTGTGGTAGCAAAGATCATATCAGTGAAACTTGTGACAAATCAACTAAATGTATTTACTGTTTTAATGAACATACACCAAATGATAAAACGTGTCCCGAAACCGAACGGCAACGTAAAATCAAAGAGATAATGGCAACTAAACCTATAAGTTATCGTGATGCTGCTAGCCTCGTACCTACAATAGTGTCTAACAGATTCGAAATTTTAGATTTTCCCTCATTAGTGGAAGAAAATTATTCTGAGAGTACATCACATGGCTCTAAAGAATTTTCTTTCAAGAAAACTAGTTTCAGGAGGCTTTAAAGAAATTCCCAAACGAACAAGAAAAGAGGCTTTCCAGGAAATTTCCCCCGAATATACACCAGAATCCAAAAAAACTGTCAAACCATTTGAATTTGAAAAACCACATAAGATTTCATCCGATTCTAAATATATAAATATGCTAAACTCACTGATTAACAAAATTAAAAATACTGAGAACGAACAAGAGACAGTTAATGTTATAGGACAAACATTTTTCAACTTTGTTCAAGAAAACCAACAAATTATCAATCAAATAGGACAATTATGCAAAATCAATCAAAACCCCTAAGTTTTCCTTTTCTAATAATTTATCAATTTCCCTTTTCTTATTTTATTGCATATTGTTACGGGCTACTGGGTATTAAAATGAATTAAACAATTCCTTAATTAAAGATACTAATATTTATTAACAAAAGTAATAAAAAGGATACAATTAAACTATTAACAATTAAATTATTTAACTAATATGAATTTATAATAACAATGTTCTAAATATTTATTATCTAGGCCTAACTCCTATTTAATTATTACAATAATATAAGATGTTACTAATTCTAGATAGCCTAACTGGTTACAATAGTTTCTATGAATATTATAAAATTACACTAAAATTTATAACTAATAATTAACACTTACAGTTCACTAGTCCACCGACCGTAAGATTCTTCAAGTATCACAAACTGACACACAGTAACAAACAGAATCAGTTTATTACACTCGCGCGACTGTCACAGTTCACTGATACACTTATTACACGGGCCGGTTCAACCCTGACACTCACTTATTACACTTGTCACAGATCTTCACTGGTCTACTCGCAGGCTAAGACTGACTGCTCGAGGTGAAGGAAGTATTTTTATAGGCAAGGCGGAACATTCTAGAACACGGCGGGGCCAGACAATTCTGAAATATTCTTAATCCTTTGCCGACAAAAGGAGACGATCTAGAACTGTCCTAATCCTATTTTAACTTCTCCCACCGACGGATTTAAGCCGCTAATCCTCTTGCTCCCGTCTTCCTGCCGGCGCCCGTAACAATATATTATTTTAAGATATCTTAACTCACACATATTTCATATAATAGCAACTCAATTATGTGCATTTTAATAAATGATACTTAATCTACAATAGCTCCCAATCTTTTATCAATTAACTTATTCTACCTAATATACTAAATGGTTCAACAATATAAACATTTTGGTATAAATAAATTAAAAATACTTCAGCACAATTGCCGTAGTGTTAACAATAAATTTCAGGAAATCATAAATTATTTAAATATTAAAAAATCCACATTGCCCTTCTACAAGAAACGTGGTTCAATAACTAGAAAACATACCACACAAATAACTACCACATCATAAAAAAAAATCGCCGCGATTCATACGGCGGTGTCGGAATCTTCCTACATACCTCACTGAATTTCGAAAAAATAACATTACCCAATCTTGGAAATATCGAAGCTATAGGTATTAAAGTGGTTAACACCAGACCCAAATTGATAGTTATATCAGTTTATATACCACCCACGGCTAAAATCACTCTAAGTAACATAAACCTTCTGTTTTCGATCGAATCCACTTTTCCAAAATCTGAGTACTGCGTAATTATGGGGGGAGACCTAAACGCTCACTCTACTTATTTCGGAAGCTTTGTGGATACACCTAGAGGCGACATGATTTTCCAGGAGTTACAAAAATCCTCTTTAAGCCTTATAAATGACCCTGGTGTAATAACAAGATTACCACCACCAGGGCAAAATCCTAGTATCGTAGATTTAACCTTTTGTAGTTCATACATTAGTCACAAATTTTCTTGGGAAGCTCTACATGAAACTTTGGGCAGTGACCATAAAGTCATAGTAATTGAAATGAAAGCTATGAATTTTTCCGGAAAAATGTACTGCAAAAGAAACTATAAAAAACTTAACTTAGAAAAATATACCGACATATTAAATAATTCTAGCCTAGAACTAATTAATAGAGACTTAACCACTATCGAAGAATTGACATCTATTCTAAACCATGCTGGAGAGTCCTCTATACCTCGATCTCATCCAAACAAAAATCAGAACTTCAATCCCAAATGCTGGTGGAACGAGGAAATAGCTAAAGCATATAAAGAAAAGAAAACAACTATCAAAACATATTGCTCTAATATGACTATCGAAAACCACAAAAACATGAGGGCGAAAATCAACAAATGCAAATCCTTAATAAAGAAAGCAAAAAGAGACTCCTGGCAAAACTTTACAAACATTAATCCCCATGACTACGGAACAATGTGGAACAAAATCTCATGCCTAAGGGGGAGGTATATAGTGAAGGTAAACCATATTACAACTAACAAAAATCTGGCTGTCACATTCATAGAAAGATTGTCATATTTTCGAACCTCGACAACACCAACAATACGGCGGTATAGACGAATCTGACATCTTAAATCAATCATTTAATGAAAGCGAATTTGAAGCAGCTCTTGCTGGGCGCAAAGGAACAGCACCCGGCCTCGACGAAATCAATTATGAAATGATAAGTCTTGCTCCTTGGACTATCAAACTTAAGCTACTGCAGGCCTTCAATTACACGTGGCGCAGCTCCAAAGTTCCCACAGCCTGGAGAAATATCCTAATATTTCCCATTCTTAAACCTGGAAAAGATCCCGAGCTAGTAGAATCCTACAGACCTGTAGTCCTTATATCATGCTTGGCTAAAGTTTTTAATAACATTGTTAAAGCAAGGCTCGAGTGGTTTTTGGAAAAAAATAAAATTCTCAACAATGAATGCTATGGTTTCAGGAAAAACAGGTCTACCACGAACTGTTTGTTGTCGCTAACAAATGAGATTGGTCGTGCTTTCCACGAGAAAAAAATTTTATTGGCTGCAGTGCTAGATATTGAAAAAGCCTATGACAACGTCAAAATAAACACGCTCAAATCAATTTTAGTAGAAGTAGGGATACCTCAGCTCATCACAAACTGGATAATCAATTATTTATCTTACCAGACCTACAACATTCGTACAGATGAAGGGCCGGTATCCTATGATTCGTTTAATGGCCTACCTCAAGGAGATAACCTCAGTCCCATTCTATTTAATATATGTATATACATCTAGAATAATTAACAACACTCCTCCAAATTGCAGGATGATCCAGTACGCAGACGATTTCATACTTTACAGCATAGTTAAATCCGCCAACGAGGGAAAGCTCATCATGGAAAAAGCTCTATTAACCTCAATTAACTCATTCAGTAACATTAACTTAAAAATCAATCCCGGGAAATCATGCTTGATCCCTTTTACCCGGAAAAGAAAAATTAACATTAATGACTTCAAAATTCATTTTGACAATTACACCATCGAGCCAGTAAATAAAATAAAATTTTTAGGCGTAATATTAGACTGTAAACTTAATTTCCGGGACCACATCATTAACACATTCAACAAATCACGAAAAAACTTAACCATCCTAAAATCTCTTGCAGGCGTGTCTTGGGGCACACATCCTTCTAATATGATTACATTATACAAATCCATAGTACGGTCAATTATCGATTATGCTTGCATAATCTATCAAGAAACTAAATCTCCGTTAATTAACAAATTAAATACAATTCAAAATTTAGCCTTACGGATATGTATCGGAGCTTTCAAAACAACACCAACAAACGCCCTGTTAGCCGAAGCTGGCGAAATCCCTCTCCCTTTGCGTAGGAAATGGTTGACAACAAAATCCTTATTCAAAATTTACTCCAACCAGTCAAATTTCACGAGTAACAATATCCTAGAGGGGAAAATATTTATGCCAAATTTAAAAAGCTGCTGGCTGGAGTCAAAACACATACTCAAAACAATTCATATTTCCCATGGTCCTCTAGACCTTTGTACACATATCCCGAAATCCTTAATTCTTTACTACAGCCAATATAAATTGCCAAATATAAATAACAAAAACTCATTACCTCCATATTTACTAAAACTCCACACCCTCAGTGAAATAAATGACAGATACCACAGCCATATTAAAATTTATACTGACGCCTCCAAAACCATCAATACATGCTCAATAGCCGTCTATGATCCACAAAAAATGATCAATCTGTCTTACTCCATCCCAAATAAATTCAGTGTCTTCCATGCAGAACTTCTTGCTGTTTTCAAGGCTACAGAACATAGCAACTCCACTTATAAAAATAGTAAAATTGTTATCCTCACAGACTCGGCCTCCGTCTGCCAATGCTTACAAAACGTACACAGACACTCAATCACCAATTACATTCTACTAAACATTTTAAATTCAATTGCCTCTTCCAACAATAAATATTATTTCCAGTGGGTACCAGGACATGTAGGTATTAGCGGAAATGAAACTGCAGATCAAATTGCGCGAAACACTACCACAGCAAAAAGGCTTAATATTAAAATTCCTAAAATCGATACCTTGCGCTTTTTGAGTGCTACAATTGTGAAAGAATGGCAGGGATTATATGATTGGGAGTCCCAGAGCAAGGGAAAGGATCACTATTCAATCCTACCAAAAATTGCTTTAAAACCATGGTTCGTTTCGATTGGAATAGCTTTAAAGAGAAGTGAGGTGACTAACCTGATTAGATTAAGAACTAACCATGGTAATACCAGCAAATTTTTAAATCTGATGAAAATAAAGGCAACACCAAATTGTGAGATCTGCGGTGAGGTCGAGGATCCTCTACACGTGGTGATGTCCTGCAAGAGATTCAACAATGAGAGGAAGAAACATATCGAGGGGTCGGCCCTCAGCATACCAGAAAAATTAAAGGGACAAGACAGAGAAGGACTTAGTCAGCTTATAAAATTCCTTAGGAAAACAAAAATAAGACTTTAACATTTAAACTATCATAGTTTGCTGGCAAAATAGGACTTTGAAATTAAGTCTTAAAGCCATAATAAAAAAAAAAAAAAAAAAAAAAAAAGTAAATCAACAAAGTAGTATATAGATTATATTATAATTGAGGAACCCCATCGGTCAGACCTACAGGATATATGGAGTGTTCAGAAATGCCAATATCGACAGTGATTACTTCCTTTTGGTGGCTAAATTAAGAGCTGGGATAACAGTAGAAATGGGAGAGGCGCGAGGATTACAAAGTATAATACAGAGAGGCTCAAGGAAGAAGTTGTAATGAAGAAATTTGAGGAATGTACCAATCAGAAAATTATGACTTGGAGAAGGACTGATGACATGGCACAAGAGGTGCAAAATCACTTGAATGGCTTCAGGAGTGTGTTGACTGCCGCTGCGGAGGAAACTGTTGGTTTGAAGCGCGACGACCCAAGAAGTGAGTGGTTCGATGTAGTGTAGGGAAGTTAGCGATAATAAGAACAAGGCCTATAAATTTAGGATACAAGCGAAACACACGAGGGTCTCGCATGAATAATATAAAAGAGCAAGAAATATGGTAAAGAGGGTGCACTCGGAGAAAAAGAGAAGGCACATGATGGAGCATCTGGTGAATAGATGAATACAAAAGTAAGAAATTAAGCTGGGATATGTATAAAAAAGTAAACGACATGAGGCAAGAGTTCCAGCCTCGTGAGTAGTAGTAAACCAGGCAGTGTGATAAAATAGTAAGTAGTAAGCTTGTGTGTCAGTGAACTGTGACAGTTCGCGAGTATAATAAACTGTTTCTGTTTATTACTGTGTGTCAGTTTGTTATATTTGGAGATTCTTACGGCCGGTGAACTTTATAATTAGAGGACTGTAAGTCTTAATTTGTAGTTATAAATTCTATTGTTATTGTATTGTATTTGTATAAATTTATGTAAATAATTGTTATTTAGTATTAGTAATATCTTACATTATTTTAGTAATTAAATAGGAGTTAGGCCTAGGTTATAATATTATATTGTCATCGAATATTGTAATTATAAATTTATATTAGTTTAATCATTCATTGTTTTAAATAATTTCATTGTATTCTTTTTGTCAATTTGTTAATAAATATTAGTATCATGAATTTAGGAGTAGTTTAATTAATTTTCACACCCAGTAGCTCGTAAAAATTTGGTATCAGAAGTGGGATATTGTATAATTTCTATTATTTTGCTAGTCTTGCATGTCAGCATAATTACTGGGCTACTGCATGGAAAATAGCTTCTAAAAGTGTTAAATTGATCGATTTAAGAGTTTCGGATTTGAAACGGTAGGTAGAAGAACGAGATCTGGATTATTCCGGAACTAAAAGTGTACTGCAACATCGCTTGCGTCAATTTTTTTTAGAGTGAGGGGAAAATCCAGATGACGTTCTGTTTGAAACTGATTTAAGCAAGTTGTCTGCAACTTTAAGCAATGATCTACCTTATTATCTAATAAGGTAGGTAATTTACAGAATGAATTAGGTACTGTAAAAAGTGATTTATTGGATACAATAGAGTCTAAGTTAGGCACATTGGAGACTAAGTTAATGGAAAATGTTGAGAATAAGTTAGACGATGTATAAAGTAGCTGATGTAGAATCTAGGCTAGAAGAAAAAGTGAGCGAACTTAGGCTAAAAGTAGAAGCTCTCGAGGGACGAATGAGCAACCAACCGACGAACGACACCGACCGTTCCTCCGAGAACAGCCTTCATAACAACATTAGTCCGTAACACTATGATGAGGTAAGTGAGGTAATAGAGAAGCTCAATAATAACATATCCGCGGGCTTGGATGGTTTACCAAGGAGGTTTTTTAAGAATGCTGGTCAGAACTTCGTTTAGAAGCTTACCCATCTAATGGAGCGCATCTTGTTCTAAGTTACAACTACAAAGGCATTTCTTTGCTGAATACAGCATACAAGATATTGTCCAACATAATAATTGCTCGACTACTTCCTTATGCAGAGGATATTATCAAGGACTATCAGTGTGGGTTCAAGCGAGGTAAATCTAAACTGACCAGATCTTCACGTTAAGGTTAATCCTGGAAAATACGCTGGAATTCGGTTGGTTCATTGGTACGCAACTGTTGGTGAAGTTTCAGGCTGTGTATGATTCTATAAATCGAGAGATGCTCTATAAGGCAATGAGGGAGATGAATATACCGTCCAAGCTGGTTCGAATGGTAAAAGAGACCATATCCAACTCTAAATGTCAAATTAAGATCCAGTCCCATCTATCAGATTCCCAATAACCAAGGAATGGATTGAAGAAGGGAGACGCCCTGGAGTGCATTCTATTCAACCTAGGTCTAGAGAAAGTGATTAGAGATTCGCAGTTACAAATAGACGGGCATATCTTCAATAAAGGCGTACAGCTTCTGGCTTATGCCGATGATAATCAGTAGGTCTGAATCAGGCATGAAAGAAGGCTTTAAAGCTTTGGAGCGGTCTGCTCAAGCAATGGGGCTAGTAATAAACCAAGCCAAAACAAAGCACATTGTTGCAGGGACTGATGTACGTGATCGCCACATAGAAATAGGCGAATAAAAGTTCGAAACAGTTCGGGAATGTGTTTACCTTGGGTCATTTGTAGATACTAACAATAACTTCTCCAAAGAAATAGAAAAGTGAATCATAGCCGCCACGAGGGGTTATTATGGTGTAACCAAGCTCTTTAAAACATAAGCAATAAATAAAGACACAAAGGCTACACTCTTCAAGACCCTCATCAGGCCCATACTGACATACGTTTGTGAATGCCGGATGCTAAAGAAAGTCGATGAACAAAATATTGCAGTTTTCGAAAGAAGAATTCTCTGGAGGATTAATGGCCATCAAAGAAAATGGCACCTGGAGAATGAGACAACCGGAAACTGTACGAAAAGTATAAGGATGTCCCAGCAGTAAAATTTATCTCCTATTTTCCCTTTACGGTCAAGGTGGCTGAAAAGATAAGAAAAGGGGAGGGTCGAAGACTCTGGAAAAAGGACTCTCTGAACAGATCCCGAGGAGCGAAGACTCTCTGAGAAGATCCCAAGGACGTAGGAGCTAGGAGGAAGTGGAAGAAGGTGCCGGCGAACGATGCTGGGCACGGAGTATTCGAAGATGGCAAGACCCGAAGACACACCCTACCAAGAAGAACTCAAGATATACCCCCTGTGTAATTTACACAGATAAGTGTAATTTAATTCCTGTAATGTATTTTATGGCAACCGTCTTCATATATCTAATTCTGAATCGTTAAGTGTCCCTTAAAAATATACGTATTGAATCATTAATCTTGTTTAAAATTGAATTGATAAACTATACTTATTATATATTTTTTTATAATTATTGGTCAGCTAATTTGATTTTTAAATATTTTTATTTTAAAGTCACGGAGAGACGGGGGCATATCTTTTCTCTTTAAAATAAAAATATACTTATTATAATTCTTTTGGTGCTTACATACCCCAGATGCACTATTTATTTATGAATAATATATTGAAGGTATAATAGATGAGTAAATTGGTAAACACAAGAGCAGACCTCTGGAAAAGAATCCAATTAGGACTAAGGCATAGAAATAATAATTTCAGTAATCATCCTAAATGATACTCTGGCATTCCAAATATCAATCAGAATTACAAAAGACTTTGTTGATTTCTTCTGGTTTAGATCGTGTTGATAAATTTTTCGCAAACGTTTCACCAGCCATGCTGCTGACTTCTTCAGGTTTGAAATGAGAATGAGGAAGTTTTTTTTTTTTTTTTTTTTTTTTTTTTCTTACTCTCCTATTTATTTACAACTATAATACAAGTACAGACTAAATCTAAGGAACTAAGACTAAAGTAACTTAAATCTAATACATATAGCTAAGGCCTTCCTTTACCCTGGGGTATTATAAGGCAATTGTGCTCTTACCGCTGTATGCGGGAGCTTACTTTTTGTGGCTTTGCCTTTGCCTTGGCTTTATAAATGGGGAGGGACCATTTTCGGGGGGAGGATGATCCATGCGCTCTCGGTCTTATATACCCACTCGGGTCCGTTCGGGTCCATTCGTCAATAGTCGGATCCCGTAGTTAGTCGATCGGGTCCCTTCGTGTTCTGGGACGGAGTCTACTTTTCCATGAACACGATTGGCTGGATTCTGATTGTTCGGGCTTAGGTTGATTGGCTTTTGATTTGTTTAGCTCTTCTTGGTTAATCTTTTTTTTTTTTTTTTGAAGTTTGTTTGTTCATTTTCTCTGTTATGTTGGGGAGCCAGAGCTTACTCAATTTGTAACCGTTCTCCTTGTTGAAGTTATCCGGTTGTTTAATTATTTCAATGGCTTCCATAATTTTTCTTTCCGTGGCTTTGCTACATTTCTTAACCACTCTGACCTTATCAAATTCTATAGCATGATTTGTGGTGACGAAATGTTAAGCGAAGGCTGACGTCTTACCGCCCATCTTCTTTACACTTTTTATGTGTTCTGTGAGTCTAGTAGTAGGACTAGCCTACCGGTTTGTCCAATAGATTCCTTTGTACAGGAGCACGGAATACTATAAATCCCTGGTGTCCTGAGTTCCAATTCGTCCTTCGCGTTCGGCAGAACTTGACATATGTCCGTGGTGTATATGGGTTTAATTTTAAGCTTCTTTAGTGTTTGGGCTATTTTCTCTGTAGTGCCTTTAACATATTCTAAACCAGAAGAAATCAACAAAGTTTTTTGTAATAATAATGGCCGTGGAAGCCTAAAAGAGTAATCAATCAGAATATTCAAAATATATTTAAGAGTATAAACATAGCATAATTAAATGGCATCCAAAATTCTTCTGCACGTTAGACATAAGTAATGTTTATTTGCACATGACGATGGACGAAGAGAGCAGCGTTTAGCAAACACTTAATACTCACAAGGGAACTTATAGACTTATGTTTGGAGTGAAAGTGGTCCCTTCCATATGGCAAAAATTTATGGATACGATATTCCAAGGAGTGTACTGAGTTCAGAGTTTCTTCGACGGTATAGTAGTGCAAGGATTCTGTTTCAAGAAAACTTTGAATCGTCTGGAAGTTGTGTTGGTCGTCATTAAAAAACACAACCTCCGTCTAAACAAAGAAAAATGCAAGTTTTTTCAAAGCAGTATAAAATATCTTGGACATATTAAGGACGAGAAGGGCCTTCATAAATCTAAAGAAAAAGTTGAAGGTATACAAAATACAAGACCACCATGAAGTATAAACGAACTTAAAACCTTCTTTAATATGGCTGCGTATTACAGTAAATGTGTTCAAAATTTTTCTACATTGATAATTCCGCTTAACAGATTGCTTCGAAAAGATACGTTTGGACTGACGGATGTGATCGAAGCTTTCGGAACAACAAGGATGAAATTGTGACAAAGTTTTAGTTAACTTTGACACAGAGCTACCTCTACTTCTTGCATCACCAGTGGGACTTGGGGAAGTTCTTTCTCACAGGTTCCCAGATGGAAGTGAGAAAACAATTGGTTTTGCATCAAGAACGCCAACAAAGAGTGAAAAGCGTTATAGTGAAATTGACAAGGAAGCAATGGCGATATACTGGGGCTTGAAGAAATTTTTCTCATACTGTTATGGGCGCAAGTTTATCCTCATCAGAGACCATAAGCCTCTGGTTTCGATTTTCGAACCACATAAGACCTTGCCAACCCTCTCTGCTACCCGGATATTTAGTTAAGCACACATTTTATCGGGCTTTAATTATACGATATAATATCGAAAGTCACAATGACACAGTAACGCTGACTATTGATCACGATTCCCAAATGAAAATGTGAGTAAAAATTCCTTAAGTTGAGTACTTTTTTACTTAACCAAATAAATCGGTGAAACGAGTCATATCGACAGGAAATTAATTACTTCAGATACGATTCAGAACTTCGACCAATAATGAAAAACCTGGAAGTATGCAAGAGTCCTTAGGCAACTAGGTCTACAGGACAACGAATATTCATTAGAAGACGGATGTTTGTTGAAAGGATGAAGACATTTTTTTTCCTCAAACACTTCGAGGAGATGTACTGAAACTACACATTGGAAATTTGGGGATGGTAGAAATGAAGACTTTGGCGAGAAGTTATAATACTTGCAAGGGATTGATCGAGATATAGAAGAATTGGTTAGGACATGCAGAGAATGCTGCTTAAAAAGAAATCAGCCAACAAAGGTCGAAATACATCCCTGGGAACAACCGAGTGGACCATGGCAACGGATTCATGTTGACTTCGGTGGACCTTTCCTTGGTAACAATTATTTTTTCATTGTGGCCGATGCATATAGCAAATGGGTAGGGATTATACCCACAAACGTTACTACTTAATACTGGTGTATAAAAGAACTTATGACATTATTTACAAAATTCTTTTTATATTTTCAAAATTCTCGAAAGAAAATGGAAATTTACGTAGGAGACCTGAAAGGCAAGCTGAAAGATTTGTCCAGACCGTAAAAAAAAATCCCTGAACGCAATGAAATATGGAAGAGGAGACATAAACATGAAAATAATTCGCCTTCCTACCCAACTGAGAACGGTGCCTAATTCCACAGGAAGTTTAGCATATAAATTAATGTTTGAAAGGGACGTAAAAAGAAAATTTGATATTTTATTCAAGAACCCAGCATTACAAATTAGTCAAACTCCACCGGAGTTGAAAGATGCTAAAAAAATAAAACGATAACAACAGTTTAAACCCAGGGATCGTGTTCAAGTGACAAATTATAAATATCGTGGAATTTTGGAACAGTAACAGCGAGAAAAGGCAAACTGCATTTTTATCGATATTAAGACCGACCGTGGTGAAATTAAGAGGCGACATGAGGATCAGAAGCTAATCACAAAAATAAGGGAGAACTGACGTGTTTGTAAGTTCTGTTTTGTAACTTCCTTCTTGATAGGAATTAGCAGATGTAGGTGACCAACGATAAGCGTTTACTTGTTTTTCCTAAGATATTTGCACTTTAGTAGATATAGCAGGAAGTCGTAGGAGGTCAAGTCTGGTCGATAGCTGAGAGAGGGAAATATGAGGTATATCCATATCCAGTGGTAATATGAGGTGTATTGCGATAATCCAACAGGAATCTATTCAGAGCTACATCCTGATCTGAAGCAGAAGAATCTACAAGAGCTGTCTTCAAACTACGTTTAATAGAACCACAGCATTCTCTGCTGCACCATGGTCTTTGGAGAAAAATGCGCACCATGCTTGAGATAGACATCATTGTGTTGAAGAAAATTCTTAAAAGTCTCATTGTCGATAGCTGAGTAATTGTCAGAAACAATGGCTTCAGGTAACCTGATTTTCGCAAACACGTATTAAGATCTGCATAGTGGTATCCGCAGACATTCATTGTGTAGAAAAAGCTTCAACAGCGCCGGCTCTAGCCCATGTCCCGATGCCCACGTGTAACCTAATAAAACACGTGACCTAGGGGATTATCTAGTAGGGCTGGGTAAACCCGGGAGATTTCGCAAGGGGCAGCTCGCGGCGGCCCTTGAGACTCGGCGCTCATGTGCCCCGCACACCCTGCACATAAGGTAAAGCAGGCCCTGAGCCTCAATCCACTTTGTGTGACTATCGATGATAACGAAGAAATAACGTCCATCCAGTGGTCCCGGATAATCTATGTGAAGTCGCTCCCAAGGTTTCGCTGGCCATTCCCATGTACTAAAACTGCCTTTGGGAAATTATCCTTTATAGTTATCCTTTGTAGCATTTCATGCATGCCAGGATCGTACCGTCACTTCTACATCTTCATCCATCTTTGGCCACCACACATACGATCTCGCTAAGGATTTACTTTTTACCATACCCATCTAAGAAGCGTGAAGCTCCCTCAGAACCTCTTGTCGCAACGCAGTTGGCACAACAACGCAATATCCCGATATAAGGGTAGTTTTTCCACACACAACTCGTCCTTTCGGAAAAAGTGCTGAAAGTTAGCTTGAACTTCGTCTGGCCGTTCCAACTTTAAATACAATGCCATTCTTCTGGTTGCTGCCAAAATTATTTTATAATTCAATGGAAGTTCACTGCAAACGTCAAAGATGTAATTTATAGGTCATAGGTCTGGCACATTCCGGAAGCGGAGCGCGAGAAAACCAGTCGGCGACATATTTTTCAGACTTAACCCTTTCTACATTATACATGCAATTAGACAGAATAAGTGCCCCCCGCTGCAACCTATTTGCTGCGCAGGTTGGAATACCATACTTTAGTCCAAAAACTGATAGTAAGGGCCGATTATCGTTCACTAAAATGAATTTCCCTCCAAACAAGTAGCTATAAAATCTGCTATTTCCAAACATCCAGGCTGCCCCCTCCTTATGTAGCTGAGAATAGGACTTCTCCGCTTGAGACAACGTTCGGCTGGCAAATGCCAATGGTCGATCCAATCCATCTTCATATCGCTGGTATATTACTGCACCAAATCCAAAATCAGAGCCATCCACCGCTAAACGAATTTGGGTAAACTGGATTATAATAAGCAAGACTTCGATGTTTCTGAATCAGCCTCCTTATCTTCTCAAATGCTTGAGCACATTCGCTACTCCACCTCCAAAGGTGTCTATTTTTCTGGAAACAGTTTAGTGGTGATTGAACTGTCGCTACATCCGGCAGAAACTTTGACAGTAAATTTACTACTCCTAAAAAACGCTGGAGTTCCTTAACATCATTTGGTACTAGGGCTTCCAAAATCTTAGGAACTCTGTCATCGGTTGAATGCAAACCCTGAGAATCTATTCTGAAATCAAGATATTCGATTGAGCTCTTCCCGATCTCACATTTCGTAATAGACACCTTGTGTCCTGCTTCTCGAAGCTTTTCTAGTACTTTGAAGACTCTAATCCGCAACTCATCAACGATTCTGGCTCCAATTAAGACGTCGTCGATCATGACTGATTTACCTTCAAATCCTGAGAGCAAACCATCTATAGCCTTCTTAAATTAGCTCGGAGCTGAAGCAATGTCAAAAGGCAAACAAGTGTAACGAAACATACCCTTCTGTCTCGATAATTTGAGGATGTCACGTGATTCTTCATCAACCTTATACTGCTGATAAGGATGCGAAAGGTCCTCTCCACCGGGAATTGGGTATTGATCAATGAGAAGGTGGGGATTTACTGTAAATTTTTAATCCTCACATGTCCGAATTACACCCATCTTTCTTCAATACCAGCTTGGATAGCAAATGGCACAGGTCTTGCTTTCATGAATCTGGGATTTGCATTGTTTTTTTCCAAATTTAACTGTTCCTTTATTGAGCTTACCCAGCAGATCAGAGAAAACTTCGGGAAATTTTTGCACCGCTTCTTGTAATAACACGATTGAAACTCAGCATTGAAAAACACTGGTTGAGCTGCCTTATCATTACTAGGACCTACTCGTACTATTTTAACCCAAGATGCTCAAACCGCGATCTACCAAGTAATGGTGGCCCTGTAGTGTTTACTATATAAAACGTCATATCATTATACTGTTGATTTTTATACTCGACGGACAGATTCACAAGTTTTTCGAGTAGCCAACAACGATAAATGTGCGCAATTTTATTTTTACATAGAAAGAGGTACAATAGTATTCAGACATTGTGTCTATCTGAAAAGGTATTCCAGTATCTCGAATAAGTTGTAGTGTAATGTGATAACCCAATTCCTCATCACCAGCAGCTTCAATGCGATATAACGGTTCTAATTGTTCATCCGAATCGTCTGACATAAAATGAGATTTTTCTGTAGTTGTCTGCTTCCTAGTATCGATAGGTTGGGTCTGGGGTCTTTCTGACCAGTCAGACTTGCTATTTCTTGGACAAATTTTGGCTAATTGCCCAATACACTAACATTTTTCGCAAGAATAATTCTTGAATTTACACTTTGAATATTCATGGTTAGTATAAATCAAAATAAATAAATGGTATAAAAATATGATCCGCATAGAGAACACCGTTTTTCTCTGCTCCCGACGAATTAGGGTATACTATTTTTGTATTTTTCTTGGAACCAGTAGCTAATGAGTCGGTAACTTGTGAAAATCGACCTTTTCAAAACCCAATCGGTTCTTTCTTAAATTCTAAAAGTCTGAATTGCTGTTCCGTGATTTCTTTATTAGTGGCCATTCGAATTGCATCCACAATCGTAAGCTTTTCAGCATCCTCCTCAAATAAAGGGTTAACAGGGACCCTTTTGCATTCCAATTACGAATCTGTCGACCAACATCTTGTCGAAATAACTGCCGAACTTACAATTACCCGCCAAATTAGGGAGTCGGGCAATCCATTCATTAACACTCTCATTTTCTTCTATAACAGCATAATAAAACTTGAAACTTAATGCAAACATAGATTCCGTCTGATAAAATGATTATCCAATAAACCAACCAGCTATGGTTATGGAATAGGGAACCGAATCCGGTTTTTCCGGAATGGCTAAATTTGTCAACAACCTGAAAGCGTCCTCACTCAAGGCGTTTAGAAATGTGTCGCGTTTAAGATCCTCGGTTTAGAAAAAATGTATATTCCCTTTAAAAAAACTTCACATACGAGGCTTGTAAATTTGCCATTCGTTTTGAAGAGAAAACTCTCGTAACTGACCAACGATTACTCCTTCACTCATCTTTAGGACAATATTCTCCTTTGAGCAATATAACTTCTAAAATTTAAATGATAAACACTCGCCCTGCGACTTCTAGTCCTCAGTTTACCATTGATCTATTAAATTGATTGATGATCTCTGTATTACTTCGGAAAACTCCAATCATCGTCGCAACTCAAGAAAAAAATATCAACATACATCCTTTTCAAAATTAGGGATATGATAAAACGACCATTGTTTACGGTTTGGAATAATTGCGTTCGTCACAACTTCAATCCTAATGTCTTTCCTCGTGAGATCAGTATCTTCTCCAATATGTCATATATTGAACTATTGCTTAAAATATAACTTTTTTTTTTCCTCAGAGCAATGTTAGATATCAAATATAAGTTTAATTATAGTTGATTGTTGAAGTCAACAATATATTTCTAAGGAAATAGGAAATTTTCTTTATCTCTTCCAGTTTAATGTTAGCTACTACAAAGTACAGATGCTTAGAATTAGTAAATTCGCCACATTTCTCAAGAATTAAATGCTATGACAGATAATAATCGTAGTTGTATGCAAAAGTTGGAGAAGAACAGAATGAGTAATAACGACCAAAATAAACTAGCCATTATTGGAGAGGCCAGATTTCGCAATGAATCATCAGAAATGGATAGACTGTATACAGGTGACGAAAATCTAAATCTTTATTCCAACAATTCCTCAAGCCCGTATAAAGCTTTGGAAAGTTTATCTAGTAAAAATGACCTAGAAGATTCTGTATCAACTTCTGCACTTCCGACTGAAACTAACCCAGAAAGTAATGGATTAGCATCGGCACAAGTCTTAAAAGTTTCAGGAATTGTGTCTTCAGGTGACTGGAAGTTGGACTACTGGAAACGTGAACAGTCAGTATTTCGGAAAGGTTATATAAAACAGTTGGAAACAGTTACTAATGAAGAACCTACAGAGGAAGAGAGTTCTGATACCAATCT
Source organism: Arma custos (assembly GCA_037127475.1). Taxonomy (NCBI): domain Eukaryota; kingdom Metazoa; phylum Arthropoda; class Insecta; order Hemiptera; family Pentatomidae; genus Arma; species Arma custos. The sequence goes on along the minus strand of CM073761.1, from coordinate 3,210,694 downwards.
CTCAATTGTGCCTAGCTTTACCCCCTCAGTCAGAGGAAGGATATCACTTTTTCGAGGGAAACCCATTAAAAGACTGGGAAAAATATTCATCGATCTACATCACAACTTGATCATGAATCGCTGTGAAATGGAAGATAGGCACCAAATGCATTTAGACGATAGAATTTTATTTCCAAGCTGTTCAGAAAAACGTAAACTTAGGCTAGATCAAGCAAGGAAGGATGCTCTAATTGTGAAGACAGATGGACAATTGTTTGGCAGGGAATTATTATCAATAAGAGATGAAAACCGTTTCTCTACACTCTTAGAGGTTGAAATTTTAAACAGAACCTTTGTCGTTTCCGCAATAGAAATCGAAGCATGCTCAAAAAAGATGCCAATACACCTGTTTGTTAATAAAGTTATAGAAGAGCATGGTACAGTAGTGTTCTGCATATCGACTTGCCTCATTTGCCTTAAGGTATGTATTTTAATTAAGGCGCGTTAAAATTAATTTTAACCTCAGTCTTGTCTGATTTCATTGTCATGCTCTAATATTAATAGCACCATTATTTATAATAATCATTTTACAAATTAAAGTAACATAATTATATTGCATATTACATATAATTTCACTTATTTCGTTGCTAATATATTATTTGCTATTTTCAGTTTCTAACATTATTAAAGAATTCAGGAATCCAGCACCTCGTCCTACGACTAGATAAAATGGGAGGTAAACTATTTGATCTAAAATACAGTTTTAAAATTTATAAAATATTTCTTATTATGATATTTTTTAAACTATATAATTAAAAATATAATTACTACATACTTTTTAACAATATTTTTTCATGGCCTAAAACTCCAACCGAAAAAAAAATGGCCATTATTAAACTATTTCGTTTATTATCAGCTTATACAATCTTCGTTGATAATTTTTTTAAGTAAACTAATTAATCATACAATTACACAATTACAATTATACAATTTAAACTTTACTATTATAATAGCAAAAACATTATAGTCATGTGATTGATACATTTTTGATATGTATGCATGAATTTGATACATGATATATATATATATATATATATATATATATATATATATATATATATATGTATATATATATATATAACTTAAGTGTTTAGATAATATTAAAAAAAAGAGATTAAAAAGGAAGGAAATGAAACTCACTGTTAGACTTTTAGAACAATCCTGATTTATTCTCTCTTATAATCCTGCTTATATATCTTTTGCAGTGTTTATATTTACATTCATGGTATTAGCAATAATACTGTCTTAGTTCCACTTGTAACTCCCCCCTACCAGTTTCCGAACAGTCCTAGGAAACTCTGAAATGCAGTAGAAAGTAATAGTAATAATAATAATAAGAAAAAAAAATAGAACCTTATAACATATTAAAACAGAAAACAAAATACTAGAAACTTCACAAACTACCAATCAACCTATAATACAATAAAATATAGTAAGGAAAGAAAGAAGTTTACACAGATAGAACATAATACCTAACTTTAATATACACAACTTAGAATGCACTTGGTACAATACAAAATAACAAAAATCTTAACACTTCTATTAACAAACTTACAAACTGAAATATGACATACATGTATTGGTATCTGTATGTGCGGGAGGATACTCCAGTAAACTACCCGCCTGGCGGTTCTCGTGCTGGAATCTTCAACTGTTCTATATGGACCGTCCCTCGCTTGTGTGGCGCGGTCATGCTTTCAATGGTAACCACATTTTGTTCCCTGATAACAATCACCCTGAATGGCCCTTCGTATCTCAACGGCTCTTTCCCTCTATTGGATCCTAATTTTCGGTACACGATCGTCCCGATGGACACTCCCCCTGTCACGTCACGCACAGCCAAATTTCCTCGCGCCACCCTCTTCTCTTTCTCGGCTCGAATCCTGCTCTGAGTCTTTTTCCACATCGCTCGCATTTCCATGCGGTTATTTACCAGTTGTTTCTCATCTTCCCTGGCCCCTCTAAAATCCCTCCGACACTCCCTCAGGCCGAAAAGAATCTCGAACGGCGAGGACCCCGTGACCGCATGGATCGAGTGATTATACGCGACAATGGCTTTGACCATGGCAACGTCTGATTCCAACCCTTTCTCTCCTTGATAGACCTGCAGATGCTCGCTGAGGGTGCCGTGAAGACGCTCAATGAATCCCCTGCTTTTGAGGTGTCCCGGCGTGTTTAGGTGCCATTTGACATCTAAAACGCGCATCTCCTCCCGAATCGCTGCATTGTCGAACTCACGACCACCGTCTGATGAGATTTGCTTCGGGACCCCGTAGAACTGAAACCATCTTTGCAGTGCTGCTAACACCGCGTCCGCCGATCGTTCCTGTATTTGATACGCCATAGCTACCTTACTAAATAGGTCTACCATTGTCACCCATTTATATCCCCTTCAGGTAAATGTATCTATTTGGATGTCCATGAGAGGCGCTTCAGCTGTGGCTGTCTCTTCTTGCATGACCCTCGGTGGATGTCGATATTTCGTGCGTTGGCATACCTGACACGTACCAATGAGTTCGCTCACCGTCTTCTTCATGTTCGCCCAGAAATACCTCCGCCGCAACGCCATCATGATCTCTGAAATGCCACGGTGGTTAGTCTTCCCTTGGTGGTAAGCTAGGGTTACCTCTTTCTGCCGCTCCTCCTCCTGAATTGTCTCCACCATTCGTTTTCAGCGAATGAAGCTGCGGTCCAACCCAATACGCTCAGCTCTCCATACCCGTTGGATTTTATCCCAAATAGTGGCATTACCTACGTAGAGGTGGTGCACTTTCCCCTGCTTCGACACATCTCTGAGGACTCGGCAAATTTGGTCATCTCCAACCCCAGGCTGGGACCGTAATGACGCTGCTCGACCCATATTTTGCGAAGTCAATCTTCAGTAACCCAGATGTCCGCGTTTTCCAGATTACCTGCCGCCTCTTGTCGTTAATAATGTCGTCTATCTCCTCCATATTCTCAGGTCTGTCAGCCGCTGAACTATCGTCTGACGGTAGCTCTTGCCCTCCCGTTGCTTCGCCTCCTTTTCTCTCCGGGGTCCATTCGCTCAGGAATTGCCGCACGTCTCGTGACGATTCACCCACCTCTTCTACCGCGTTCGTGGTAATGGCTCGAGACAACCAGTCCGCTACAACGTTTTCCTTTCCCGGTTTATATATCACTTCCATGTTGTATTGGGCCAGGAACTCCTTCCACCTGGACACCCTCGCCGATGTCTCTTTGAGTCTTCCGATCCATTAGAGTGGCCTATGATCGGTGTGTACTCGGAATCTCCTTCCGAAGATGTACGGCCGGAAATGCTCCAATGCCCCCACAATAGCAAGCAATTCTCTCTCTAATGCACTATACCTCGTCTCCACGTCAGTCAGCCGTCTACTTGTGTAAGCTATTGGACGTTCGCCCTCGGCCTCCCCTTGCGACAATACTGCCCCCAGTGCATATTCGCTTGCATCTGTCGTTACCGCGAAGGGTTTCTGGAAGTCCGGGAACGCCAGCACGGGTCTCTCCTGCAACCTTTCCATGCATTTCCGAATATTATTCTCTATGACGGGCGTGACAACTATCCTGGAACCTTTCCTCAGCAGCTTGTTAAGAGGGACGAGGTATGCCGCCATGTCCGGTATAAATCTCCGGTAGTAGTTGAGGGTTCCCAGAAGGCGACGAATACCCTTAACATTTTGCGGTACCACCATCTTGCGAATCGCTTCAACTTTAGTCGCGTCTGGTTTAACCCCTTCTCTGGAAATACTATGACCTAAGAAGGTGATTTGTTCTTCCCCCATAATAGACTTCTCCTTGGACAGCTTGAGGCCAAAATCTCTGATCTTCGCGAAAACCCTGCGCAGATGCTCCACGTGTTCCCTCTCGGTTTTACTAAAGACCAGTAGGTCGTCCATGTAAACTTGACAAAAGGATTCCCCTAAGCCTCTAAGGAATTCATCCATCAATCGCTGGAAGGTGATCGGGGCGTTTTTGAGGCCAAACGGTATGCGCGTGAACTCGTAGTGCCCCCTCTCGAATCAAAAGCTGTTTTGTGCTGATCACGAGGGTGCATCTTAATCTGATGGTATCCCGCTTTCAGGTCTAGCGTACTGAAGATGGTTGCCCCACTCAGCCTATCAAGAATATCTTCAAACCGCGGGATCGGATATCTCTCGTCTACGGTATTGTCATTCAGTTTCCGGTAGTCCACTACCACTCGGTAACGTCCCCCGGTAAACTCTTCTTCCTAACCGCCCGTAGGGGACTATTATACGGCGACGTACTGTAGACTATGATCCCCTGTTCCTTGAGGCAAGTTAATTCTTCCCGAATATGGGCCCGGAGTGCTTGCGGATATCTTCGTTCCTTCACGTAAGTAATTCTGTCTTGTTTCAGTGGAACCTCGTGCACCGTTCGGCCCGTTACCCCTGAAACACCCCCCTCGTGAAAAAAATATCCCCTTTTTTTTTCTCCCTCTGAATGTCATCCCTCCAGTCAACGATTCTGGTTACCGCCCCTATTTGCGTTCCCGGGCCTCTTTCGATCCCTGTATGACCGCTGTATGAGCGCGTCCCGATCCTAATATCCCATTTCCCATGATGGATCCTCACTCTCGATCCTACCTGATCCAACAGGTCGCACCCTATAATCATCTGGTACTGCCGTGTCATTCCCCCCACTACATGGACGTTCAAATTTCCCTGTTTCTCTGTTCACCGATTAATCGCAATGTTTATTTCTCCCTCCACTTTGCATGGCCCGCCCAGAGTAATTAATTGGCATTTATACCCGCGTACTTGGAGTACCCTCTCGCTTCCGTACAACTTTTCCAACGCACCTTTTGTCACAATAGTGTTGGAACTCCCCATATCCACTAAACACTGCACTCCACCTCTTATCCTAATAATTGGCAACCAGCAATACTCACCTCTAATGTTATTGCAGGTCTCAGGGCGGTCGCCTCTCTGCTGACACCCTCCTCAGATTGCTGCATGCTTCCTGCTCCTCACTCCTCCTAGTCGCTGCTCCTTCCGCAGCTCTCATCCACTGCTCCCTGGTTCTTCCTCCTCCGTTTCTGATACGCCCGATGATTCTGTCGTCTCATCCGCTTGTCCAACTCTCCGACTTCGTCCAGTGTTCCTCCGAACCTCTGCATATTCACCTCCATAGGTTCGCCTCGGTCTACCTCTCTTCGCTTTATATAAGGGCATTGTCGTGGCATGTGCCCCTCGCTGTTGCACTCGAAGCACCTTGTGCGAGGGCATTGGGCCATCAGATGACCCGTCTTGCCGCACTCGTGGCATCTCCTTTCTTCTCTTCGTCCATTCCTCTTATATGTCCCCGGTTGCCTGTCTCTTGCGAACGGCCTCTCCTTCCTATACTTTTCGGTTTCTCATCTTCTCCCTGCTTCTAGTCTAGGCCGGTTTCGATGTATTTCGGGTCTACGGTACGTGACCGTACCCTATCCTGCTTCTACCTCTTCGCAGTGACTAGCTTTCTCTTCTCTTGCGCTTGAGTGAACTATCTCCTGGGCGCATTCTAGGAATGCTTTGTCCCGTGGTAGTCCATCTTTTCTGCTAGTATCTCTAGCGAGCTGGATTTTCAGGATTCTTGACAGAAAATCCATTCTGGCTTCTACTTCCTCCGTCTCCATCACTTCGCGTAATTTCTCTGTAATTTTGTTATACCGCGCTAGCAGTACCGCGGCGTTGTTTGTCCAAGGTCTCTGCTACTCTCTGAACATCTGGAGCATGTCTTCCTCGGGAGCCCATCGCCCCCCACCAAATGCTTTTTTCAACCTTTCCTTAACTGCGTGCCACGGCGTTTCCTCATCAGCCTAGATTAGATTGAGAATGCTCCTCCTGACACGACACACCAGAGCTGTCCTTAGTCTAGTGGCATCCAATTCTTCAATGTCCTTTGCCTCGGCCTGAATGTGAATATAGTACATGATTCGGTCTCCTCCTTTCAGGAAATGGTTATGCTCACCGACTTCACCATCAAATCTCTCGAGCTCGCTTATTTCTCTCCTCAAATCCCGCGCATTGTTCTTCCTGAGCTTCATGCGTTCTAACTCATTTGCTTCCCTCGCAGCTATGTCAGCACGCGCTAATGCCAATGTAGTTATCGGCATGGGCAGTTAGGATTTATGTCTGTGATTGATTCCTGTGATTCTAGCGGTGGTTGAGGTTGTGGTTGAGGTTGCGCAGCCATCGTAAGCACGGCTGGTCTCAGGATATTGTTTCCTTCAGGCATCTTTCAACGGTCACAATAAGGGTGCTGAACAAAATAAAAAAAAAATCTTTACCACGGTTTTCCCTTCACAGTTTCTCGGGTTTCGGCACCACTTAAGTGTTGTGACACAGATAAGATTAAAAAAAAGAGATTAAAAAGGAAGGAAATGAAACTCACTGTTTGACTTTTAGAACAATCCTGATTTATTCTCTCTTATAATCCTGCTTATATATCTTTTGTAGTGTTTATATTTACATTCATGGTATTAGCAATAATACTGTCTTAGTTCCACTTGTAACTTATATATATATATATATATATATATATATATATATATATATATATATATATATATATATATTTATATATCAGAAGATATATTGGTATAAAAAAGCAATGCTCACAATTAGGCATGAAATAAATGGATAATGGTGAGATAAATTGGTTGGGCATAAATGTAAAATTCCAAACAAGAAGCCTTGTTCCTCTTCCTCAAATTCAGACTCCATCAGGTCATAAGAAAAAATTCAATACAACGCATACGACCATTAATATAACCATGTGTAAATAAGTACATCCATTATGAGTATTCAATCAAGAGTCATGATTTGGTTACCTTCAGAAAGGTAGGCTACCAACCTTATCGAAGCTGTGTGTTTCGACTTAATCTCAAATCTCTCGAGCCGGAAACAACAAAGTCGGTGGGGATTGAAACACTATGATTGACTTATTTTGAAAGGATGGACACTTTGGAAATGCTAAAGGGTCTTCTTAGTGCTCAATAATAGAAGGGGAAATCGCCTCTGTGCAACAGTTTACCGAACCACTTGAAGAAAAAGAAGTCAATGAAGACAATAGTATGATCTCACAACTGCACAACTGTTTAGACATCTTGTATTAAATTTTAATAGAATACAGCCCAAACGGATAAGCCAAGGAAGAAGGGGAGTATGAACTATAGAAAAACAGATAAGAGGAAGGATGTATTAAAAAAAATGAAAAATAAACAAATAATACCAAGAAAATAAATATTCTGAACAGACATAATATATATACATAATATAATTGAATACAAAAGGTGCTCGCTTATTCCACTAAGTATGTTAATTTTCATTTATGGAAAAATACCTGAAGAATAGGCTGGTTTTCGGGCAAACAGGTCATGTATTGATCATATATTTACCCTCACGGAGCTGATTGAAAAAAAAAGTATGCTTGCAATAGCTAGGTGCATATGATTTTCATAGATCTCCAGAAAGCCTATGGTACGGTCTCAATAGGCAAACTACGGACTATAAATCAGTAGAGAACACGGAAGTAAGCAAATATTTAATAAGAGCCATCAAAAGCTTATATAATGGTGCCAAAGCTAGGATAAGACTGAGGAATCTTAGGAGAGTGACACCATAAAGGAAATAAAACCAACAGGTGTAAATCTCCGACCTCGTGTCAATAAATGCCGGCTATTTTGAGCACTTATGATGTAAATAAAATTGTAAATAATTTTTAAACTGTTAGAAAAAAAAATATTAAAACGAGAAATATTCAAATGAACAAAAATTTAATTTAGTGAACGAGAGAATTACATATCATAGACTAGCTTTTGCCCGCGGCTTCGCTCGCGTGGAATTTGGTCTGCCACATAAAGTTTCGTGACAGATCATTTGAAATAAATAATTTAATTTTTTTTAACTATAAGTTACTCGTATAACCAAAATTTCAAAACTGACGAATTCCATACAATCTTTGAACCCCTATTATGTTAAGGGGGAAACCCTTGGGGGTGTAGTTATCCAAAATCCTTTTTTTAGTGCTGGCATACGGGGTTCGGCAGTGGTCGGTTAATACGTTGGGTTTACGCAAGCCCTCCACTGCCAAAAACAACGCTTTATTCAAAAAAGAAAATCTTATTGTACATATATGTATGGTGGGGGGGGTACCATTTAATTCTTGGATACAAGAATACAAGAATATCTACTTTAAAAATGGTTATCTGGGTTTCTTCAAAAAACGCACCGATTACAGATACAGGCCAAAAACTGAAATAACTCCGAAAATGTCGAGGTTTTTTGGCTACCAAAAGTTTTTTCTTTTATATATATATATATATATATATATATATATATATATATATATATAAAATATAGGGTGTTTCAGGGTTAAATGGCCAAACTGAAAATTTGAACTACGGACTTCAAAACAAGTAAAAAATTTCCAATGAAGGTATGTCCGCAAACGCTTTGTTTAGGAGATATTCACATCTAAAGATTTCATTGTTACGAATTATTTAGGCATAGTAAATAAATAAAACTTATTTTATTCGTTCCAACTACTTTATTTATTCATATTAAATGTTCAAAGTGATTTCCTTTAGCATTCAGACAGGCTCGGCATCTTTCTTCAACAGTTACCTTTTCAGAAGACTCAATTACCCTTCTTCATAAAGAATTAAGGTCATTCACTGGCCTGGCTTAGACTTTTTGTTTAATGTCACCCCAAACAAAGAAATCCAGTGGTGTCAGGTCTGGAGAGGGAGCAGGCCAAGCCACTTGTCCTGCACGGCCAATCCATTGATTGGGATAATTGGCATTTAGCCATTGTCGTATAACTCTTCCGTAATGTGCAGGACAACCATCTAATTGAAACCGAACGTTCTTTCTCAGTTGTAGTGGAATATCTTCAACTAAATCGTGGTAATCATCATTAAGAGATTCCAAAAATGTGTCCACATTGAGTTGAGGTGGTAAGAAATGCGGGCCTATTAAAATATTGTCTATTATTCCGAACCACAAATTTAAACTCGTGCTGAAATTGATGCTGAAGAATCGCATGGGGATTTTCATGCAACAAGAAATGATTATATTTCTGATTGAAAATACCTCTTCTTGTGAGGGTGTCACCTGTCCATAAAATTTCTCCTGAAAAGTGTGGATTGTGATCAACTTGATTAAAATACGAATCTGATAAATTTATTCTAAGCCATAAATCTTGCAGTAGTAAATTTTGTACCCGGTGATAATGATATGGGTGACGTCCATCTGCAATGAGAGTTCTCCATACTGTAGTTGGCGTAACATTTAACTCTGATCTTCGTACACTGGCAGATGGATTATCATCAAAATATTGTAATGCAGTCGCACTCCTTTCTTCATTTCGTAAATGGGCTAAAATCCCATCAGCCTGTGGTATGACAGCCAATATACCAGTTTCTCTAAGACGTTGAAACGTGCAGTTAAAGGTAGACTTATTAGGTAATCTTCTATTTGGAATTCGCATGGAATATTCAGGACGGGCAGCATTCATTTTGCAGCATGCAAAAACCGTGCACAAACACCATATCGGCATATTCAGCATTAGTATAAATGGAAGGTATAATGAGTACTCAGCGACAGCCTCAAACAAACTAATAAATGTTATTGATAGTTCTATTCTTATTATTATTTATTGTTGATGTTCCATTGCAAACATTATTAATCCTAAAGTCCATAGTTTATGTACAGTTAGGGAGACAATTTATATGTATATCATATTAGTATTCTATCTAAATTTATCTCCTAAAAAAAGCGTTTGCAAACATACCTTCGTACGAAATATGTTTTTCTTGTTTTAAGGTCTTTAGTTCATATTTTCAGTTTGGTCACTGCTGCTGTTGAAGAAAGAAGCTGAGCCTGTCTGAACGCTGAAGGAAATCACTTTGAACATTTAATATGAATTTTAATGGTTTACATTTAATAAATAAAGTAGTTGGAGTAAGTTTTATTTATTTACTATGCCTAAATAATTCTTAACAATGAAATCTTTAGATGTGAATATCTCCTAAACAAAGCGTTTGCGGACATACTTTCATAGGAAATTTTTTTCTTGTTTTGAGGTCCTTAGTTCAAATTTTCAGTATGGCCATTTAACCCTGAAACACCCTGTACATATAACTTCGTAGTACTTCGCCGCATAAAACAAAAAAATGAATAAGTTGGGAGATAAACAACACACTTGACGGCTGGTTAAACACTGACTTTATTGCCATCTTGAACCTCTATTTATAGATTCTAACAGCTGTTTACAATGCCAGCTTGATATTAGCGACTATGCGATCATCAGTCTTGTCTTAAGTTGTGCCAGTTCACGAACATCCTCGCAAACTCAAAATAAAAATTGCAGAGAAAGAACACAAAGCAAAATAAATTACCAATTACATGAATCTTATTCTACTTATAAAGTTAATTTACAAAACCTACCATAAGAGAAATGAAAATAACTTTTCCACTGCACCTCTAACATAAGCTCCAAAAGTACTTCAGATAACACATTAAATAAATAAAATAAAAATATTAAAAAGAAATGCTTCCTCAGCAATAACGTTAAAGACAAATAACGTAAAGTATACAGTTATGGGTTGGCTTCCCCAGCTGGAATCTTGAGCTGTTCGATATGAACAGTCCTATGTTTTCTTGGCTCAGGCACACTCTGAATAGTGACTAAGTTATGCTCTCTGATAGCAATCACACTGAATGGACCCAAGTACTTCAGAACCTCCTTTTCGCGATTCGATATAATTTTTCTGTACACGATTGTACCGATTTTAATACCCCCCAAAATGTCCTTCACGCCCTCGTTTTCCCGCACCATTCTCCTACTCTTTTCCGCTTCCATCCGGTCATTTGCTTTCCCTCACATTTTCTCGAGATCTATTCTATTTACGGCTAGTTGTTCTGCCATGTTTTCGTCCACAACTGTATCACCCTCGCCTCTTCTTCGCGCTCGTAAACCAACAAGGGCCTCGAACGGGGGAAATCCGGTGGCCATGTGTATGGAATGGCTGTACGCTGCTATGGCTCGGGGCATCGCCTCATCTGCTTCCAACCCTTTTTATGCGTGGAATGCTCGGAAATGTTCTCCCAGGGTATAGGAGCCTTTCGATCCCCCCCCTACTTTTAGGATGTCTGGGCGTATTCCAGTGCCATGTAATTCCTAGCCGTTTCATCTTCGTTCATTATCGAATTCCCTGCTCTCGTCCGAGGAGATCGTATTTGGCACTCCATAGAACTAGAACCATGTTTGAAGGGCGCTATTCACCACCGCTGCCGATTTCTCCTTCACCGGGTGGGCTATGACCGTTTTGCTAAAGGTATCCACTATTATTACCCATTTAAATCCCCTCCACCTAAAGGTGTCTACTTGAAGATCTGTAAACGGTATCGTAGGCGTCGGTTCTACGGGGGGGATGACGGTCATACTTAGCCGTATGAAAAATGTGGCAGTTCCTTATTATCTCCTCTACCGCCTTCCGCACCCCTACCCAATAATACTTTCTTTTTAGTGCCGCCAACTTCTCATTGATTCCCTGGTGGTTCGTCTTCCCTTGATGGTATGCAATCGTTACATTATTTTCCTGTTCATGATCGCGAATTGTCTCATCGACCATAGATCGGCATCGGATAAACGTCCTGTCTATCCCTATTTTTCGAACCTCCACAAGTTACGTATCTTGTCTCACCCCGTCGCATTGCCAACATACAGATAGTGGTTCGCGCCTGCTTTAGAGGCGTCCTTTAACACTCGGCAGATTTGCTCTTCCTGAACTCCAGGTTGGGACCAAATAGTGATGATGGAATGCTTGCCATATTTGGAACACTCAATTTTTACGGCCCCGTAGTCCTTGTTTTAGGTGAACATTCGGGACTTGTTGATTATGTCATCAATCTCCTTCATTTCTGCTGTTCTCTCGTTCTCTGATTCGTCATCCGAGGGATCTCCGTTGACTGGGCGGTCAGTCACACGTTTTCCTTCCCCGTCTGGTGTACATTCCCGCCCAAACCTTTGCAAATCCCCCGACGCTTCTCCTACCTCCGTTTCAACCATATTAACCTGTAAAGCGCGAGATAGCTGGTCAGCTACAACATTATCCTTCCCTGGTTTATACACTATTTCTAGATTGTACTGACTTTAAATCTTCTTCCATCGTGTGACTCTAGCCGAGGACACCTTCAGATTGCCCATCCACAACAATGGACGGTGATCTGTATGCACTTTAAACTTCCTTCCGAATACATATGGCTGAACGTGTTGCACCGCCCATAAAATTCCTAATAGTTCCCGTTCGAGTGCGCTGAAACGAGATTCCACGTACGTACGTCTTCTGCTAGCGTATGCCACGGGTCTATCCCCCCCCCTAATTTCTGACGAGATCTTAACTGTGCGCCCCTTCCGAAACAGTTTGTTCAGAGGGACCAGGTTTTCGGCCATCTCCGGTACAAATCGGCGGTAGTAATTCAGTGTTCCTAATAATCTCCTGACCCCTTCACATCATTAGGCATTACCATTTTCCCAATGCTTCGAATTTCCTCCCGTCCGGTCGCACCCCTTCCGCCGAAATTACATGTCCAAGAAAATTAATTTTCCTTTGACCCATTGTCGATTTTTCTTGCGATAGCTTCCGCCCAAACTGTCGTATTCTAGTGAAGACTCGTCGCAGATCCTCTAAATGCCTCGCCTCTGTCTTACTAAATACCAAGAGATCATCCAAGTAGACCTGGCACATGTTCTCATCCAAACCCCGCAAGAATTCGTCCATCATTCTTTGAAACGTGATAGGGGCATTTTTCAGTCCGAATGGCATACGTGGGAATTCACAATGCCCCTTTCGAAAGTAAATGCTCTTTTGGCTTGGTCCCAGGAGTGCATACGAATTTGGTGATACCCTGATTTCAAATCGAGTGTACTAAAGATTGATGTTCCACCCACCCGGTCCAAAATGTCTTCCAATCTCGGAATGGGGTATTTTTCATCACGCGAGATTACTAAACGTTTAGTTGCCGAAAATCGACCACCACTCTATAGCGTTCCTTTGATTCCCCATCGACCGGCTTCTTCTTAACTGCTGGGCTCTTTCTTCTATAATGGGCTATTTAAGGGCGACGGGCTATCCACACCCTTGACGCTTCAGCTCCTCGATCTCCTCGCGGATGTGTCCCCTTAACGATTGTGGGTACTTCCCCTCCTTTTTTACATAGGTTACTTTATCCTCTTTCAAATGGATCTCATGGAGAGTCTCCCCCTCAGGGCTCAGCGGATCTCCCTGGCGAAAAAAATGTCTTCGAATTCGTCCCTTACGCTTTGTATCCCATCGACACCCTTGGTGATTACTCCAATGCACCTAACGCTCCCTTCCGCATCCTGCCTTTTTTATATCGCTTTTTCCCATTGCGAACTGCCTACTGACTCCCTGTACTGCGAATTTTTACCCCTAGGGTGCTAAACAAATCGCATCGCAACATCCCCCGATACTCACACGGCATAATTTCCACAACGTGCAGCGTCATCACCTCCCCTTTTTTTCCCCATTTATCTAGGGTTAAATCAATCGTACAGGGCCCACTCAATGTGACCACCTTGCAGTGACATGGTCACACCTCTGGGTCACTCTTCCCTCTAAATCAGGGGTCTCCAAACTACGGCCCGAGGGCTACATCCGGCCCGCGAACAGATTTTCTCTGGCCCACGGAGAGCTAGCATACTTGAAAACTCCTTTTAGAGAACATATTTTTTATAGGAAATTAAATTTAGTTTACTGAAGTATTCAAATTTTATGTTGAATAATTATTAATATGACATCTACATTGATATGGTCATGGGCTAACTACTCATAACATTGTTGTAGGCTTATTGGTATTGTTTTTGTGATAAGCTGGATAAAGAAACATAGAATTGTAATGAGTAAAGACATGTATAATATTCAGAAAATTTAACTTCAGTATATAATAACTAACAAATTATTGAAATGAATCCAACTAACATTTTATACATTTTAAATAAAAACATAACTTATAACAAGCATAATGACATATGAAATACTAATGAGATTTATGTAATTGAGATTTTCCACTGACAATAGTTTGTAGTTGTGGACTAATTTTACTTGTACCAATTATTAAAAGAGATTTAAGATGCTCATCAGTTAATTTATATCTGTAAACATTTTTTGTGTACTTCATTTTGGAGAAGGTCTTCTCACACAAATAAGTTGTACCAAAAACAGAAAACAGCCCACGAGCAAATTTATGAAAATTATCAAATTTTGTCAGTGGAAGACTCTTATAAAATTCCAACAAAGATGAGTTTTGTTATTTGTTCTTAATTATATCACTGCACTGAAGATCAATCATTTCCATTTGAAGTTCCGGGGCTAGGGTTTCAATGTCAGTATCAAAAGGATTCTGAAAAATCTTAATTTGATTCGCAATGGCATCAAAGTCCGAGAAACGAGTATCAAAATTTATTTTCAAAGCACTCAATGTTTCGATTGCAAAATCGATAGGAAACTCAGTCTCAGTGGTGTGGCTGAATATTTCACATGTTTTAAAATGTGAAAAACATTTAATTCGTAGTTGTGATTGAAACAGTATCAATTTCTTCCGGAATGATTTGATATCTGTGTATAAATCAGGAAGATGCTGGTTTTCTCCTTGCAATCTCAAATTCAGTTCGTTCACATGTTTTGTCAAATCAACATAGAATGGTAACTTCCACAGACATGCGTTGTTTTGTAATTCAGTAAGAGGGCGATGCTTTTCATTCAAAAGAATTTCGATCACTGCTCGAAGTTCAAAAAAGCGCTGAAGGACTTTCCCACAACTAAGCCAACGTACGGCAGTATGATAAGGTAAGTCATTTTCTCCAATCTTTTCAATAAATTGTCGGAATTGTTAGTGATTCAGCCCAAAAGATCTGATAAAATTAACAGTTGATATGACTGGTTTCAGAACTTCAGACATATCCAAACATTTTCCGCACAAAGACTGTTGATGAATGACACAATGTAAGACTAATGGTTTTGAACCACCGTCATTTTATACAGCCTTTGACACAAGAGTGACCACTCCTTTATCTTTCCCACTCATGTTTTTGCCTCCATCAGATGTAATACATTTCAAGTTTTTCCATCGAAGGTTCTTTTGATTAATGGCCATTTCAACTCCTTTAAAAATATCTGTACCAATAGTTGTGCCATGAATACTATACATACCAAGAAGTTCTTCATGCTTTTATCTACTCCTCGAATATAAATCAACACCTGAGCAGTATCTGACACATCCGTTGACTCATCCAAGGCCAATGAAAACCACTCAACATGTCCATTTTTTTCGAACAGTTGAGAGGATATATTTCCAGCGATGTTTTCTACCCTTCGAGCCACAGTGTTTGCTGACATACTGACAGTTTTTAATAAATTTACCTTTTCAGGGCACATTTCTTCGGCTATTGCAATTATGCATTCTTTGATCATTTCTCCATCGGTGAATGGTTTTCCACGTTTTGCAATTTCAAGAGCCACACGAAAGCTGGCACGAGTTGCAGCCTCTTGTTCAGTTTTGAGCTTTGTAAATGAAGATTGCTGCGATTTCAATCCGCGCTTCATAGCTTCGAATTTTTCTGTCCGCAAACTTCCTGTATATTTTGAGTAATTTTGAAAATGTTTTGTTTCATAATGACGTTTGATGTTATATTCCATGAGAACGGCTATGCTTTCATTGCAAATCAAACATAGCGCCTTGTTACTGGACTCAATTACGAAACACTGAATGTTCCACAGATCTTTGAATTTTCTGCATTCACTATCTGTTTCGGCGGTAGCGGCAGATTGTTGCAATCCGCAAATCTACCCACCTTAATAAATTAATTTCTGGTTCTTCCCCTGAATGTCTGTAGTAGATTAATTGGCAAACCCTCAATGAGGAAAACAAAGGATAATAAACCAAAATAATTCCCTGATTTATTTGTCACACTATCTCTACATGATTAAATTATAAAATAAAAACAATTCTTCATCTTTACACGATTAAATTATAAAATAAAAAATAAATCAATTCTTCTATTTTTACAAAATAATTCAATAAAAAAAAGGTAGATTTTTCATAAATAAATTCAAGTATAACTTTATCTGGCCAGATATTTTTTAATCGAAATGTTATTTGTGAGAGTAAAGAATAACTCAACAGCAAATAGTAATTAAAGGCGTACGACCTGATGACTGTAGAGTTGCAGTACGTATTGGGCCGATATCGACCTGGAGAATGGCATTACTTGACGTCAGCTTCATGACAGACTACATCATAGTATAGCATTTTCATTAAAAAAAGTAACGTACGAACTAAGTTTTATCAGTCTATTCATGGCCGCATCAAACATACAACTGATGTTAGTTCGATAAGAGTCAAAGTTAATCCTCCTGACTTAAACAAAGCTCGCAAGGCGTATTGTTCTAGTTTACCGTTAATGCAATTTTAAGTCTAATCTTTAAACATTCATATTTTATAACAAATAATAATTGTTTTCGTCTTCGTTCTTAAGACTATTACCTAATTAAATTATTTAAATAAGAAAGAAAAGCCCATATTCAAGTTGCTGTTTAAGTAAACAAAAAAACAATAAATTATAAACATTAAATTTATTATGAGCGCCAACATACCGCCCACCAAAATTTTCATTTACAAAAATTTTCCTTATTCTGGCAGTAGGGGTGCTAGCTTTACAACAGGACGTAAATATTCGCCTTTGGCGGTTTTTAACTTCACTACTCGTACTACACCATCTGGTCCAGGAAATACTTCAACGACTCTTCCTGCAGGCCAACTCAGTAGAGGTGAATTTTGTTCTTTTATAAGCACTAACGTACTACATTCAATATTGGGATTTGAGACTCTCCAATTTCCCCGCGCTTGTAGAGTGCCAAGGTAGTCCAATCGCCATCTCCTCCAAACATCTTGGATGCATTTACTTAACAATTGCCACCGTGTCAATCGATTGGTAGGATTTAATGAGTGATCATGCTCCGGTACGGCAAGTAGCGGAGCTCCTGTAAGGAAGTGTCTCGGAGTCAAGGTATCGAAGTCATCTGGTGATGTGGATATCGGATACAGTGGTCTTGAATTAAGAACTGCTTCAATCCTGATAAGTAGTGTATTGAATTCTTCAAATGTGAATATTTGATTCTTTAAGATTCTTGTTAGGTGATATTTAAATGATTTTACACCCGCTTCCCATATTCCTCCGAAGTGAGGGGCAGCTGGTGGGATAAAGACCCATTCAATCTGTTGGGAGTTAAGATGCTCAATAATTTCACTCTGAACAGATTTTGAATTAAACCATAAGTAAAGCTCCTTTAGAGTTCTGGCAGCCCCGACAAAGTTGGTCCCATGATCAGATATTATTTTTGATGGCAAACCTCTCCGCCCTATGAAACGATCCAAAGAAGCTAGGAATGCAGTCGTGGTAGGATCTGACACTAATTCAAGATGAATCGCCTTTGTGCTTAAACAAATGAAGATGCAGGTATATGATTTGTGTTGAATTGATCGTTTCCGTCTAGATTCCTTCGTGACGAAAGGTCCTGCGAAATCAATGCCGATGTTGATGAAAGGACGACCTTGAGCGAAACGTGTTTTCGGCAAATCGGACATGTAGGGCTGATATGTATTTACTCGATGTCGGTGACAGTCGAGGCAGTTATGAATGCGGGATCTTTTGACGCTCCTTCCCGAGACGATCCAGTAACGTCGGTTCAACAGGGAATGCAATAATTGTGGTCCTGCGTGAAGATAGCTACGATGATAATGATCGATAAGTATTTTTGTTAAATGGGCATTGCGTGGTAACAATATCGGGTGCCTTTCATCATCCTTCAGAGGACTATTTGCCAAGCGTCCGCCCACCCTGAGGATTCCTCGGTTGTCGTAAAACGGTGACAACCTTTGTAGGCTAGGATTTTTTAATATTAATGTTTCTGAAAAATAAGAAGTTTGAGTCGCTCGTATTATGAGAAAATTGCTCTCCTTTAATTCCTTTAAGGTTAAGTGCCCTGTTTGTCTCTCTAATAGCCCTCTTGAACAGTTGAAGGCAAAGCGTTTTATATAGCCTATTACACAGATCAGTTTCTCCCAAGAAGAAAATTTCTGAATTACTTCGTTAATATTCAATTCGCTATTAACAGCTAGAACTGTTGAACACTGTGGTTTAAGCTCAGGTAACGTACTCGTGTTTAAAGTCTGAGATATGGGCCAATTGGGAGGTTCTTCCTGCAACCAGGCTGGTCCTTTCCACCAAGTTTGATGCTCTAGTAAGCATGAAGGTGATATCCCTCTAGAAGCTAGATCAGCAACGTTGTCTTCGGATTTAACGTGATGCCATTGTTCCAATGAAGAATGTTCGAGAATGGCAACAACTCTATTTGCAACAAAAGTACGCATCTTATATGGGGGTGTGCGAAGCCAGGCTAAAACAGTAGGCGAATCGGTTAATAAATATATGGTATGAATCGGGAAACACTTTAAGAACGTTTGGAGAGTCTTCAGTACTTGAATCAACAAATGAGCTGCACACAACTCTAAGCGTGGAATCGTTAGCGTCTTAAGTGGCGCTAACCGGGTCTTTGAATAAACGAGATGTGTTTGTATAAAACCAGCGGAGTCCTTTGTCCTAATATAGAATACTGTAGCATAACCTAAGGTTGAGGCATCAGCAAAGGCTACTAATGAAATATCCTGGACGGGCGTCGGCAATATGCAGCGTGAGATACGTATGGACCTTACAGAATACAGATCGTCAAAATATCTCTTCCATTCTTCCCGCAAGTCTCCGTATAACGGGTCATCCCAATCTAACTTTAATTTCCACAAATTTTGCATGATTGCTTTAGCCTTAAATATTACTGGAGAGAGATATCCGAGGGGGTCGTACATACGGGCGATTGCTGATAGAATCCCTCTTTTGGTAGGAATAAATTTTGTGAGTTGGACCTTATAAGATAGCTGGTCCAAATTTGCATCGCATTGCATGCCTAAAATCTTGATTGAAGATTCCTCCAAGTTGGACAAGGAAACAGATGACTCGCGGCATTCCTCTGGAATATTATTCAACAAATAAGTAGGATGGCTGGCCCATTTTTTTTAGCTTGAAACCTCCTTTAGCTAATAGCGCTATCAATTCTTTCTGTAACTGATAAGCTTCTTCCAGCGTGTCAGCACCTGTTAATATATCATCAATGTAAATATTATTTCTTAACGCCTCAGAAGCCAAGGGATAATTTGAGCCTTCATCTTCAATCAATTGCTGAATGACTCTAGGAGCCAAAAACGGTGAGCAAGAAATACGAAATGTAAGTCGAGTAAGTTCATATTCGTTTACTACCTCGGTGCTATCAAATCGATACAAAAAATGTTGGTATGCTCGATCTTCTGGATGCACCAATATCTGCAAGTACATCTGGCAGATATCTGCGGTTAATGCTATAGGGTAACGTCGGAATTGTAAAAGCACGTCTCTTATGTCCAACTGCAATTTCGCTCCAGCTAACAATTGGTCATTTAACGATCCAGAACTGGTTTGGGCGGAAGCATCGAACACAATTCGGAGTCTTGTTGTGGAGCTATCCTTGACCACGCCATGATGTGGTAAGAAATATTTCCCTCGATCTTGTGCTGAAGTAACATAACCAAGATTGATATTTTCGTGAATTAGGGTGTCGTATTCTTGTTTCATTTGCGGATTTCGACTTAACTTAAACTCCAAATGCTGAAAACGGTGGAGCTCCGTTTGATATGAATCGCCCGAATCAATAAGATTGTCTTTAAAAGGAAGTCGAACTCCATAGCGACCGTTGTCATCTCTGAAATGGGTTTTGCGAAAATGTTCCTCGCCTTTGACATCGAGCGGATCCTGGTGGGTGGTAGCAGCTACATCTTCAACTTGCCAAAATCGTTGCATAGTTTTTTCAAAAGAAGAAGTTTCCAAATTATCTTCAAAGGCTAATAAAGAAACGTCTTGAGTTGATGTATTTATGGTAGGTAATTTTATGCGGGAGGTCCCTCCAGCAAAGCTGTGGTTTAGGCCAGTGTCATTACTAACAGCAGAAGTGTTAACTTGATGACATTTCCGCCCTGCAGCTAAAGACTTGTAATAAAGATCCCGGGTTTTTATTTTTAGCTGTACTAATTTTGTGATCTCCTCCTCGTTGATTAATGAACGCGCTAAGTTGCAGGCTCTTATTGTTGCCGTTCGAAATTTTTCATAGCAATCATCCAATCGTGAAAGTCGCGCTTCGAAAGTCGTTAATTGAGAAGAGTCAATTTCTAAAGTTTGCCCAAGATCGAATGTTTCGTTAATATCCGCCGCTCGATCAATTGCATCTGCTAATAGTTCGTATAGCTGTTGCTCTAATTTGCTAGTTTGATCCTTTGGAGCCATAGTAGAATAATATGAAGACTATGAAAGACCGAATGAAGAAACACAATAAAACGACAAATTACCTTTTCCTTTTTTTTTTTTTTTTTAATGGGGGCTATCGCTTATTTATACACCACTACTCTCACCTCAGCAAAAAAAATAAGAAAATACAATTGAAGAAAGTGTGACAATAAATCCCGGGCCCGGAGGACCAATGTTTCGGCGGTAGCGGCAGATTGTTGCAATCCGCAAATCTACCCACCTTAATAAATTAATTTCTGGTTCTTCCCCTGAATGTCTGTAGTAGATTAATTGGCAAACCCTCAATGAGGAAAACAAAGGATAATAAACCAAAATAATTCCCTGATTTATTTGTCACACTATCTTTACATGATTAAATTATAAAATAAAAACAATTCTTCATCTTTACACGATTAAATTATAAAATAAAAAATAAATCAATTCTTCTATTTTTACAAAATAATTCAATAAAAAAAAGGTAGATTTTTCATAAATAAATTCAAGTATAACTTTATCTGGCCAGATATTTTTTAATCGAAATGTTATTTGTGAGAGTAAAGAATAACTCAACAGCAAATAGTAATTAAAGGCGTACGACCTGATGACTGTAGAGTTGCAGTACGTATTGGGCCGATATCGACCTGGAGAATGGCATTACTTGACGTCAGCTTCATGACAGACTACATCATAGATGGTTGCCGGTGAGCGTGAGTCTTCGAAGTGTCCCATAAATGTCCAGGTCGAGAGAGATTCAATTTAAACAAAATTACTTTTCATTAAAAAAAGTAACGCACGAACTAAATTTTATCAGTCTATCAAACATACAACTGATGTTAGTTCGATAAGAGTCAAAGGTAATCCTCCTGACTTAAACAAAGCTCGCAAGGCGTATTGTTCTAGTTTACCGTTAATGCAATTTTAAGTCTAATCTTTAAACATTCATATTTTATAACAAATAATAATTGTTTTCGTCTTCGTTCTTAAGACTATTACCTAATTAAATTATTTAAATAAGAAAGAAAAGCCCATATTCAAGTTGCTGTTTAAGTAAACAAAAAAAACAATAAATTATAAACATTAAATTTATTATGAGCGCCAACACTATCAATTTTTCGCTTCTTTTCCATACTACTAAATCACACACAAAAGGAACAATTCAAATCAAAATACTGTTACAAAGATGTCTTAAGCTTAAACACGCACAAACACGTTTTAAGGAGGTACGCACTATTTTAGTTCACAACAGTGTCATAGGAACTGACTTGTGTTTTTTGTTTTGTTTTTTTTTCTTTCTTTTCGGATCCCTCAGTAAACGAAAACATGAAACATAATAAAAACAAGTAATTAGTAATGTACTTATATCTTAAAATTATCCTTATTCTACTAAAAGTAATGGAAGGTGTACTGACTTAATAAGTAATAAAATTATCCATTTTCAGGTAAAATATTATCTGAAGGTGAGGGGCCTTCTCTAGTTGAGTAACTTACAGACTAAACTAATACTAAAACTTATAGTTAAAAGGAGAGTGGAGGGGGGTGGCAGAAAGAAGGTAGGAGAGGATTTAAGAAATATGGAGAGGGAATTAGGATGTGATGTTGACGGGGTTTAGTGGCCCCTTCCTACCCTGCCACCTAGCAGGAAGGGGGGGGGGGTGGTGTTATTGCTCGGAAGAGTGGGTTGTGAGATGCAGGGAGGTTGTCAAAGAATTTCAAATGACACCTAGTGATGTGAGACTGTACAGTGTTTAACTGTAGTTCGTTGTGTATGTGTTCCATGTTACGTCTTTCTAATATAGTGCCTCTCGTGATCTTCTGTAAGATGCTGTTTTGGTATGTCTGTAGTGACTTCAGGGCTGACGGAAATAGGTAATGAAGGAGTGGGGCTCCGTGTAGTAGTGTGGGTCTGAGGACTGCTTTGTAAAGTAGGATCTTGAGTCTGAGTGACAGCCCCGGTGAGTAGTACTGACTTGTGGTTGCGCCACTAGCCTTCTTATATATTCCAATTACTGCCATCTAGAAGTGAGTGGAAGACACCAGAACTTTCTCGAACCAACGAGATTATTCTGTACGTGCTATCTGTTAGCGATAGAAGGTACTACCTATTTCCGCTTGTGTCCACCAGATGTCGTGTCACGTTACTCCTCATGGCTCGTACTCTACGACTAATCTAGAAATTACAGATAATGACAGGAAAATTAATAATATGCAGTGTTGCCGTTTTGCGGACTTTAGTCCTATTTGCAGCCTTTTTTAAACGTTGCGTACTTTTTCGGACTTTTTTTTTTCATCAGTGGACTATTTCACTTTTTACCATCGGTAACCATGATAATATGGTTTTGGCCCTCGGAACTTACTGGAGTAATCAGTATGGCCCTAAGGCTGGAAAGCTTGGAGACCCCTGCTTTAAATAATACCTTTAACTTGTCCTTGCTCACTAATGAACCGGAACTCCCTGTGTCTACTTAACACTTCCACCCTTCACAAAACTCTATTATAGGCAACGTATCACACTTCCTTACCACACTATTCACAAAAAAAAAGTTTGCCCCTCCGTTTACACAATCCTCATTATTTTCTTATCTGCTCAGTTCGCCTCCCTCTGCTCCATTGCGTGATTCTTCCTCTGCGGGTTCCTCTGCCGCCTGGTTCGCTACCTTCCGTCTTGGACACTGAAGCCTCCGAAGATCTAGCCGATTCCGACGATATCCTGTTTCTCCGCCACATTCTTTGAGTATTGATCTTCATAGGTTTGCCTAGATCTTGCTCCCTGCGCCGTATATATGGGCACTGTCTGGCATCATATGTCCCTCACTGTGGCATTCGAAACACCGCGCACTTGGTCACGGAGCCACCAATTGCCTATCTTGCCACATTCATGGCACCTCCTTTCCTCTCTTCTCCCATTCATCCTCTCCACAATTTGCCTTCTTCTATAGGTAATTTTTCTCTTCTCCCAAACTCTCTATCTCTTCTTCTATCCAAGTCCTGTCACACTCTATTCCTTCCTGCCTCGTTCCTCCGGTACGACACTTTTTTCCACCCTGGTTCGATCTCTTCTCTCTCTTCCTCGTCGCGGGCACTCCCGTCTAACATCTCCTGTGCGCATTCCATGAATGACTTATCCCTTAGTAATCCGTCTTTCTTTCCAGTATCCCTGGCTAATTGTACCTTCAGGACTGTGGTCATAAACAACATCCACGCTTCGACCGCACCGGTATCCATTACTTCTGCTATGTTTCTACTCTTAAATATATCTTGATTATATATATTGATATTTGGGATGCCAGAGTCTCATTTAGGATGAGTACTTAAATTATTATTAATATTCCTTAATCTTAATTGGATTCCTTTCCAAAGGTCTATTCTTGTGTTTTACCAATTTACTTATCTATTCTACCTTCAATATATTATTTATAAATAGATAGTGTATCTGGGGTATGTAAGCACCAAAAGAATTACAATAAGGATCGGTTATTTATTTAATTTCAACAAGGTTAATGATTCAGATTTTAATATGTATAAAAAGGATTGCCATAAAATACATTACAGGAAATGAATTAAACTTATCTGTAGACAAGGGTAGATTGAGTTACAGGTCGGTCTTCATCCTTGACTTCTCCGCCCGCTCTTCTCTCTCGGGGTACCCGTCCTTCTTCTATCCGGCCTCGTCTCCCGAGTCTATCTCTAGAGTCCCCCTTCAGCCTCGTTTTCAAGAGTTTTCTTCTCTCCCCCTCTCCTTCCTTCTCCACCATCTTGGACCATAAAACCATAAGGGGACCAAGGGTCTGTTCTTTGTCCAAAACACATTCCCTTTCATGTGTCCCGACATGACACACTTTCCCCGCTCCCCATCCCTTTCATGGTGCCGACAATACATAGCACTTCTCGTAACTTTTCGTTATTCCTATTCAGCCTCACGAGCAGGTCTGCAGCGTATTGACCGTTTGTCTGATTTGAACGTTTCATCTCCCGAAATATCTGCAGCATATATAAGAAATATCTGCACTCCACTTTCGCTTTTTTTAGTCTTTCCTTTATCACCTGCCACGAGGTATCCTCATCTGCTTGGATTAGATTTAATACGCTCCTCCTGACCCGTCGTGCTAAGGCTACCTGTAGCCTTTTGGCATCCGCTTCCTCTAAAAAGTCTGCTGCGATCTGGGATTGAATGCTGCTCATAATACCATCCCCGCCCTTGAGGAAATGATTTAGTTCGCCCACATCACCGTTAAATTTCTCCAGGTCTGATATTTCCCTTCTTAAATCTTGTGCATTGGCCTTCCTTAATTTCATTTTCTCCAAGTGTCCTGCGCCATTCTGTTTGCTTCCTGCGCAGCTAATTCTGCCCGCGCCATTGCTGGAGTTGTTGACGGTAATAGCGGAAACTCGGGATTAGCCTGTTCTGGCTGTGAAGGCTCCAACGTTGCCGGCCTCAGGATTTCTCTTTGTTCATTCATAATGGCACAACTATTTCTTTATCAAATTGAGAGAGCAAAAATAAAAATAAAAAATGAAAGTTTTACTTTAAAATAAATAAGTATAATCAAGAAAAAAAGAAGAGAAAAAAAACTAAGCATACATAAACAAACTAGCTACACTTTACATACTAATGTATACACTTTAATCAATAGCATAATTCAAGTTTTTTGGCCTCAACATCCCGCCCACCAAAATTTAGTTAAATTTTATCTGAATTTGCGTCGTTGATGGAAGCTAGTGCGACGAGTTTGGCTACTGTCCTTTTGTAAAGACCTGTGGAGGTGCGGATAGTGGCTACTCGCACGATTCCATCCTTGCCAAGGTGATTTTCAGCCATTCGAGCTAATGGCCATGAGTTCAGGGGTGAGCCTGGCTCCTTGACGGTGACTAGATCACCGATTTTGAGATTTGGACGTTCCTTCGTCCATTTATTACTTTGCTGCAATAGATTGCGGTATTCCATCCGCCATCTTGACCAAAAGTGTTGAGCCTTTTGATGGATGAGCTTCCAAAGTTGCAGGATGCCTTCCTGATATTAGATGGTAACTAATCGTTGAGGGTTTCTAATCTTCGATAACTCTAATTTGTGGTTGATCTGGTGGTAATGAAAGGCCTTATCAGTATTCTCCATTGATGAAATTTTCCAAAGCTCCAAATCTTTATTCTTGCTTAGGCGGTTCCAAGAAGAACGTTGAAATTACCTCACTTCCCTCACATTAATAATCGGAAACCAGTACTTCTCACTAATAATGTTGTTACATACCTGTCTTTTTTTGGTGTTGTTACCTCTCTGTGGACACTCACCTCAGAAAACAGTTTGAAAGCAGCACTCCCTGCTCCGGTCCGGCTCCGAGTACTCTTCCTATGTAGTTCGCCTCTACTGCTCCCTGGTTCATCTCCTTCCGTCTCTAATGTTTCAGCTAGCTCCGTCTCCTCGCCAGATAATTCGCTTCTCCTCGCTGCTCCCGCTCCTCTCCGAAGCCTCTGTGTTTTGGGTTTCGTTAGTTGGTACCTCCGATATAAGTATGGGTGTTGCCGGGCTATGTGCCCGTGTTGTCCTCAAAACACCTGATGTGGGAGCATTGAACTATCAGATGTCCCGATTTGCCGCATCCATGGCAATTCCTTTCTTCTCTTCTCCGATTTTTTTCTTTCTGTCCTCTGCCACTTATCTCGAGCAACCTGCCTCTCTTTTCTATACACTTCGGCTTCTCTTCTTTTTTTTCATGTCCATTCTCAGTCGATTCCGGCTTATTTCGGGTACGTATACGGGTACGGGACCCTACTCCAGCCTGTTTCCACTTCTTCGATGCATTTTGCTTCTTCTTCCCTTGCGCTTGATTCCACCATCTCCAGGGAGCATCCCAAGAACATTTTTTTCTTGGTAACCCGTCCTTTCTTCCAGTATCTCTGGCCAGCTGGATTTTCAGGATCCTGGACAGAAAATCCAGCCTGCCTTGTACTTGATCGGTCTCCATTACTTCTCGCAGTTTTCCGTGATTTTATTGTACCACCAACTGCATATTTCCAGTGGGATTGTCCCGGTTTGCGAAATTCTCGAAACATCTGAATTCTCTCCAATCTTTCCAAACCACTTATATAAGAATAGTCCATTCACAAATGTCAAATTTCCTCGAATAGTCAAAACTCCTTGATCCTCTTCAATCAGGTTTCCGGCCCGGTTTATCCACACAATCTGCCCTTACCAAAATCACCAGTGACATACAAACAGCTATGCATGACAATATACTAACTGTGCTATCCTAGTTGTCATTCCTAAAGCTTTTGATTCCTCGGACCATTCTATCTTTTTCACTAAACTAAAATCGTGGTCTTTTTCTAACAGTTCTATCCGATAGTTCCAATCTTTCCTCTTTGACAGACCTCAAGCAGTTTCCATACCTAATCAACCCCTTTCCAAATTCCTCACTTTGTCCTCTGGAGTGGCACAGGGCTCAAGCATCTCTCCTATTCTTTTCAACTGCTATATTAATGATCTTTCTATATCTTTTCACCACTGTTCTCCAACTATGACCACTGTTGCGAGGTATACGGAGGCCTCTCTAAAATGTTTGAAGACAGATCAAAGCGAATAATGAATTGCTCTCTAAGATTTGTGCATGGTACTCCGAGGTGACCCACCTTTATGATGAGTTATAGTAGCTGTTCCCCTCTCCCTCACTTCTAAAGACAATATCTCACCTTTCCGATGTCTATATTCGTTCCTACAGAAGCAAAACATTCCAACGTTCCTTTCTCGCCCGCTCCACCATGGTGTGGAACTTAATCCCTCCTAAATCCGTTTTTTGTAATGTTTTATGATTTGTACTATGTAGCCTGCTGCCGGATATATATATATATATATATATATATATATATATATATATATATATATATATATATATTGTTTCTTTTTCTGTTCATGCATATTATTCTCAAGGGACTTAGTCCCAGAATAAAGTTATTTTTCTATTCTATTTTAAAAGCATACTGATTTATTTTTTCCTTTAATCCTGCTTTTATACATTTTACAATGTTTGTGTTTACATTAATGGTATTAGAAACATTAATGTCCTACTCCCACTCCTTATAATAACTAATAGGTTATTATACCGATCGCCTTCAGACCTAATAGGTTATTATACCCTCCACATCGTTCAACCACCTCAGACGAGCAACCTCGGCATCTCGCACATTATCCTTCTTGGAGTTCTCGTTGGGTCCATCCTTTCCAAATCCCTCACCTATTGTAGTCTTTTGAGTTGGATGACTTTCACTATATCGGGCTCTTCGTAGCTCCCTTAGCTCTTTATTGGACCAGATTCTACACTTGTCCTCCACTCTGATAGGTCCAAAAATTTTACGCAGGACTTTTCGTTACCATACTTCAAGGATCCTTTTGCAATGTTTCACCAGTGACCATGCCTCGTATCCGTAAGTCACAATTGGTCTCACGATTGTTTAATATATGAGACACTTTGCCGTTCTTAACATCCTTTTACAGCACAATATTTTCTGTATACCGAACAGACATCTATTTACCACCGCTATTAGTGCCTTAATATCGGCATTTAAATATATAAAAATAATAAACATTTTTATTCAGCTATTTATCTTTCACTTCATTGGTCCCTGTAAAATCCAGCTTAATTGTTTCTGAGCGATGAAACCGCAGGTGGAATTCTCACCAAAAACGTATATAAAAATGAAGAAACTCACCAAAAACGTTTCTGACAAGTTTCTCCTATTCTTTATATACTTTAAAAGATAAGTATGGACATGTTCATACTGTTTCCTAACCATTTTTAATTTTGAGTTGTACCGATAAAATTAAAAATGGTCATTTAAGTAGTATTTCAAATTAGATATGAGTGAAAATTCTGTAAATACCGTTTCATTACCGAGACATATTAAATAAAAAAATATTGTTTTGTATTGTATATATTAAAAAAAAAATATTTTGCAGTTTATGGTGATAGCATTTACGAATACATACGAGAGAAGTACTCCAGAAATTTACCCTCGAACATATACTTCCATGGATCACATCCCCAGTTCGTTAGGAAATGCTTTAGTATCATCGAAAAGAATACCGATTCAGATGCCATGATCGGATTATTTCCGGATGCATATGACCTAATTGTAATTGGAGCCACATCCCTTGGACTTCAAACAGTATTTGTGCGTATAAATACCAATTAATTGTTTAAGTAATTTTAATACTATTAATAATCAGTTCAGAGATATGTATACAATATGAATGCTAAAATAAAAGGGTATGATGTGAATATCTCCTAAACAAAGCTTTTGCGGACATACCTTCATTGGAAATTTTTTTCTTGTTTTGAGGTCCGTAGTTCAAATTTTCAGTTTGGCCATTGAACCCTGAAACACCCTGTATGTACACTGAATACTGAATGGTTCAACAAAATTTTCGCTACCCCAACATGGCGGTTAACCGGGGGCTTGTTTTATGTGGCTTCACTTTGCATGTCGAAATTAGACAAGTTTTGTCAAATTAGTAAATTTAGTTAATATTACATAAAGTCGAACAGAATCTGTTGGGAGTTTAGCGGATGAGTGAATGGAATTCAATGAGCTGAAATCGAAAAATGTGATCTAATTTAAGCATTAGATAATAATAGTAATACCAACTAATAATCAGAATTAATATTTATTTCTTTAATCGTTATGTCTGCAATAAGTGAGGTACTGCCTCCACAATCCCACCACCAGTTTGCGCTTGCGCCGGTCACTTGCGCTATTATTCATCAGCTGTTTATATAAACTTACCTAATAGGGCCTAAATGCTGTTATCATGTTCATTGCAGTGATTGTGTTTATTATGATTAAATTTTTCAATACAGTGATTCTTTTGTATCAGATGCGTGGTTACATAGATATTTTCTAAATATACAACATTACGTTACAATGTATGTTTTGCATTAGGTTTTAGGGGGAAACTCATCTGCATATGCTAATTGATCGTTCCTAATTGGTGGTTTTAGTACTCCCAGTTAGCCATGTAGAGCTATTGTTTGTACTTATAAAAGTTCGGATGTGTGAGGGTAGCGAAAATGAGGCTTCAATAATTTAATTACATACTTATAAATATAATCATAATCTCGATTAATAATAATATAAATTTCATTTAGGAAGCGAGACTCATGCGCCTAAGGGTTTGCTTGATCGACAGTCCTCTGAAACCAGCAGCATCACGGCCTTTAACTATTCTGGGGAAAGCGTTTATATCAGATCCAAACATGTCCAAAAAAATATTGTGTCATTTAATGTCCCTACGATATCGGGCAACGAAGTATAGAGGAAACTATAGTTCAGATTCTTTAACGAACAGTAAGATGATTATATTATTCATAAACTCTTAAAAATCCACATAGTTTTATGTGTAATGTTGTAATATAAGTATTATTTTGTAAAATTAGTCCATTAAAATTACCGAAGTAAATCAAACACAACACCCGTCAAACATGAACTAATACGCAACCAACTAATACGCTACCAACTAATACGCTAGATGTTTACGGTCCATACACATATTCGTTATTTATTACGCTCCGTTCAAAGTAATTCCTTTATCTGGATTTACAAATTACAAAATTTACTAAATTATCAAGTCAATTTACTTGCCACAAAGATATGCATACTCACGTATCACATCAAAGCCACAAATAAGCCTATGTTCTATTTTTCAATTATTCTTCCTAGTTCTATATGAAGTAATTCTATTTATACTTTTAGTTCACTCAGATTGGAAGGAACTCGCAGAATCAGCTCGGAGTTTGATAGCGAAAATAGGTCAAAACAATATGACTTCAATTCACAATGTTGGAGCAGGTTTCCTAAGATGTGGAGTCAAGTTTGTTGATCGTCACACAATTGAGGTAAGTAGATAGAGTTAAAAGGCAATAAGTCCATGCATGATAAATTCTTTCTGTACTACAGTAACACGCCATAATTGTAAATAGCAATGAAAGTTATAAATAAGTAGATAAACTGATAAATAAGCTCCATTAAACTATTCATAGCTTTGATGAACGTATACTAGCAGTTTTAATTATTTTTTTAATATTATAATTATTCATGTTACAGAAGAATTGGTTGACTGTAACTTCTAATATAAGGAAGAAATAGTTGGGGGTGCAGTAAAAAAAAACACCTTAATAAGTGTAACTTATTAAGGTGTTTTTATTGACTGCACCCCCAACTATTTCTTCCTTATATTATAATTATTCAATTATTATTATTTTACTATCCAGAACACTTGGAATAGAGGTGAATGAGGGGAAGACTAAGTTCATGGTCACAGGGGAAGTGCCCCGACCTGGCGTGACCATCAATATTGGTCCCTTTACCTTTGATAAAGTAGCCCAATTCACCTCAATAGAGGCTGAGGGTGCACCTAAGGTCGAGGTAAAGAAAGGTATGGATGTAGAAACAGGTGCTACTTTGGTCTACGCAAGGAATTCTTAATAGGTTATTCTTAATATGTTATTTACCCAATGTTCAATGATGGTTTGCTCTATTTTTTCTAATTTTATAAAATATTTGATAAAAAATCAGTAAATTATTTCATGATCATAATCAACTCATTTATCCTCGTTTCAGATAACGAACTCAACAGCTGAAAAATATAGACTGCGCTCCTCGTTTTTTATAATGGCAAACCCTATGCAGCCCAAGATACCAAACATACCAGGTTGTGAATACTGTCTCACTCCTGATCAATTATTTTCATTGCCAAATACTCCAGGCAAAACTTTGATTTATGGAGATACTCGAACGGCTGTTGAATATGCTGGACTTCTTGGTGGAATGGGATTCCACGTAACCATAATGGTAAGGGGCGCTGTTTCACATAATACTGGTAGATGAGTATTTTCATATTCCATACTTATGAATTATTTAAATTTTACATTTCATTTTTTTCGATACAAAGCTTTTTTAAAATTTATTTATTGATATTTACAACTATATTACAATAATACAAATAAATAGGCTAAGTGATACATAATGACATGAGATAATGACAAGTAGAGAAACTATCCACCGGTAATACTCAAATCACAAGTTCAACTCAGAAGGTCACGTGGCCATCTTCTTTTCAGACGCCTTCGAGGATTATTGGGAAATGAAGAGGAAGCTAGGTTTGGAACTAGAGGGTTTGACTGGGAATGAAGTTTGTTATGAAAGGATAGATACCGGGTTCGGGCCAAATCAGCAACAAATGGGACATTAAGGTGGTTATGGATGAATTTATTCTAAACAAAATAAGGATCATTGAGGATTTTACGAAGGAGTTTGGATTGTAGGGATTGGATATGAGAGGAATTCGATGGCTTAGTGAAGCCCTAAAGCTCTCTACTCCGTAAGTCAAAATAGGTCGTATGATGGTTGTTAAAGACAGATAGTTGAATGGTCTTATAAAAGAGTATTCATTTATTAATCATGGACAAGTATTTTGTAAAAGAAAAGAACATTTTTCCTTTTATTTTAATTTTACCTTTTTTTTGTAAATATAATAATATAAATATTTAATTTCATATTGTTATTATTATGTTTTTATTATTGTTTAAATTAAATAGAATCAGTTAAGTTTATTTATAAGTTTAGGGGAAAAAAAAGACACATGCCGATGGTGGATTCGATCGGCTATTGTTTATTTCGTCAATGTAATCCAGACAGTGCTAGCCCGAGAGAGTCCATATTATAAACAATTGTGCAGTTGTTATGGTGGACCTGAACAAGACTAATTCGCTGCCCCACTGCAGTTGGGCATTAGTTCAAGTACAGTCTAAGTCTCGTCGTCGGTTCTGCCATAGCGAATCGACCTGATCATTTTATTGTCCTGTTGGAGTGAGAAATTTTATGGACATTTTATCTCGCCCTGCTGAGGAAAATTGCTTTGATGTTTCACCCGCCCTGCCGAGGAGAATTCCTTTGACGAATATTCGATCGCCCCGCCGTCGAATTCTACGTCGTCAGATAAGGAAGATTTTCTTGTTTTTATTATTCCAATTGGCCAATAAAGACAAAAATTATTAGTGCCTTATAAAACAATAGTTTATTTTAATAATGTTCTCTTTTTTCTTATTTGTTAATTGTAGTTGTAATTTTCACTATAAGTAATTATTTACATTGCAAAAACGTTTAAATTTTTATTATAATTCGATTAGTTTTAATATCGAAGTTTATTTCATTTATATATATTGTTGAGACAAAGCTCCTAAGTTCGGTTATAAATTTCTTAAAAGAAAGCGTAGGTTTTTTCTGAATCAAATCTCGCTCTGGGTGTGGACTGTATGGTGTAATTTGAAAAGAGTTCGCAACAATAGAGAAATAATATGAAGAATTCTAAAACATTTGAAATAAAAGCTACTTACCCAAGACGCAGACCGAGCAGCTGGCCAAACGACCAAAAGAAGCTGGTAATTGAAGGGTCTATAGTATTGACGAAATTTAGTTTATGTAAGAGTGCGTTAAGATCGTCAATTTTGTCATTTGCCACTTCAAATTTGGCTTGCAGGGCGTGTTTCGGCGATAGCGGCAAATTGTTGCAATCAGCAAATCTACCCACCTTAATAAATTAATTTCTGGTTCTTCCCCTGAATGTCTGTAGTAGATTAATTGGTAAACCCTCAATGAGGAAAACAAAGAATAATAAACCAAAATAATTCCCTGATTTATTTGTCACACAATATTTACATCATTAAATTATAAAATAAAATAAAAACAATTCTTCATCTTTACACGATTAAATTATAAAATAAAAAATAAATCAATTCTTCTATTTTTACAAAATAATTCAATAAAAAAAAAGGTAGATTTTTCATAAATAAATTCAAGTATAACTTTATCTGGCCAGATATTTTTTAATCGAAATGTTATTTGTGAGAGTAAAGAATAACTCAACACCAAATAGTAATTAAAGGCGTACGACCTGATGACTGTAGAGTTGCAGTACGTATTGGGCCGATATCGACCTGGAGAATGGCATTACTTGACGTCAGCTTCATGACAGACTACATCATAGAAGGTTGCCGTTGAGCGTGAGTCTTCGAAGTGTCCCATAAATGTCCAGGTCGAGAGAGATTCAATTTAAACAAAATTACTTTTCATTAAAAAAAGTAACGCACGAACTAAATTTTATCAGTCTATCAAACATACAACTGATGTTAGTTCGATAAGAGTCAAAGGTAATCCTCCTGACTTAAACAAAGCTCGCAAGGCGTATTGTTCTAGTTTACCGTTAATGCAATTTTAAGTCTAATCCTTAAACATTCACATTTTATAACAAATAATAATTTTTTTTCTTCTTCGTTCTTAACAATATTACCTAACTAAATTATTTAAATAAGAAAGAAAAGCCAATATTCAAGTTGCTGTTTAAGTACACAAAAATAAACAACAAATTATAAACATTAAATTTATTGTGAGCGCTAACATACCGTCCACCAAAATTTTCATTTACAAAAATTTTCCTTATTCTGGAGGTGGCAGTAGGGATGCTAGCTTTACAACAGGACGTAAATATTCGCCTTTGGCGGTTTTTAACTTCACTACTCGTACTACACCATCTGGTCCAGGAAAGACTTCAACGACTCATCCTGCAGGCCAACTCAGTAGAGGTGAATTTTGTTCTTTTATAAGCACTAACGTACCACATTCAATATTGGGATTTGAGACTCTCCACTTTCCCCGCGCTTGTAGAGTGCCAAGGTAGTCCAGTCGCCATCTCCTCCAAACATCTTGGATGCATTTACTTAACAATTGCCACCGTGTCAATCGATTGGTAGGATTGGATGAGTGATCATGCTCCGGTACGGCAAGTAGCTGTCCCGGAGTCAAGGTATCGAAGTCATCTGGTGATGTGGATATCGGATACAGTGGTCTTGAATTAAGAACCGCTTCAATCCTGATAAGAAGTGTATTGAATTCTTCAAATGTGAATACTTGATTCTTTAAGATTCTTGTTAGGTGATATTTAAATGATTTTACACCCGCTTCCCATATTCCTCCGAAGTGAGGGGTAGCTGGTGGGATAAAGACCCATTCAATCTGTTGGGAGTTAAGATGCTCAATAATTTCACTCTGAACAGATTTTGAATTAAACCATAAGTAAAGCTCCTTTAGAATTCTGGCAGCCCCAACAAAGTTGGTCCCATGATCAGATATTATTTTTGACGGCAAACCTCTCCGCCCTATGAAACGATCCAAAGAAGCTAGGAATGCAGTCGTGGTAAGATCTGACACTAATTGAAGATGAATAGCCTTTGTGCTTAAACAAATGAAGATGCAGGTATATGATTTGTGTTGAATAGATCGTTTCCGTCTAGATTCCTTCGTGACGAAAGGCCCTGCGAAATCAATGCCGATGTTGATGAAAGGACGACCTTGAGCGAAACGTGTTTTCGGCAAATCGGACATGTAGGGCTTATATGTATTTACTCAATGTCGGTGACAGTCGAGGCAGTTATGAATGCGGGATCTTATGACGCTCCTTCCCGAGACGATCCAGTAACGTCGGCTCAACAGGGAATGCAATAATTGTGGTCCTGCGTGAAGATAGCTACGATGATAATGATCGATAAGTATTTTTGTTAAATGGGCATTGCGTGGTAACAATATCGGGTGCCTTTCATCTTCCTTCAGAGGACTATTTGCCAAGCGTCCGCCCACCCTGAGGATTCCCCGGTTGACGTAAAACGGTGACAACCTTTGTAGGCTAGGATTTTTTAATATTAATGTTTCTGAAAAATAAGAAGTTTGAGTAGCTCGTACTATGAGAAAATTGCTCTCCTTTAATTCCTTCAAGGTTAAGTGCCCTGTTTGTCTCTCTAATAGCCCTCTTGAACAGTGGAAGACAAAGCGTTTTATATAGCCTATTACACAGATCAGTTTCTCCCAAGAAGAAAATTTCTGAATTACTTCGTTAATATTCAATTCGCTATTAACAGCTAGAACTGTGGAACACTGTGGTTTAAGCTCAGGTAACGTAATCGTGTTTAAAGTCTGAGATATGGGCCAATTGGGAGGATCTTCCTGCAACCAGGCTGGTCCTTTCCACCATGTTTGATGCTCTAGTAAGCATGAAGGTGATATCCCTCTAGAAGCTAGATCAGCAATGTTGTCTTCGGATTTAACGTGATGCCATTGTTCCAATGAAGAATGTTCGAGAATGGCAACCACTCTATTTGCAAAAAAAGTACGCATCTTATATGGGGGTGTGCGAAGCCAGGCTAAAACAGTAGACGAATCGGTTAATAAATATATGGTATGAATCGGGAAACACTTTAAGAATGTTTGGAGAGTCTTCAGTACTTGAATCAACAAATGAGCTGCACACAACTCTAAGCGTGGAATCGTTAGCGTCTTAAGTGGCGCTAACCGGGTCTTTGAATAAACGTGATGTGTTTGTATAAAACCAGCGGAGTCCTTTGTCCTAATATAGAATACTGTCGCATAACCTAAGGTTGAGGCATCAGCAAAGGCTACTAATGAAATATCCTGGACGGGCGTCGGCAATATGCAGCGTGGGATCCGTATGGACCTTACAGAATACAGATCGTCAAAATATCTCTTCCATTCTTCCCGCAAGTCTCCGTATAAAGGGTCATCCCAATCTAACTTTAATTTCCACAAATTTTGCCTGATTGCTTTAACCTTGAATATTACTGGAGAGAGATATCCGAGGGGGTCGTACATACGGGCGATTGCTGATAGAATCCCCCTTTTGGTAGGAATAAATTTTGTGAGTTGGACCTTATAAGATAGCTGATCCAAATTTGCATCCCATTGCATGCCTAAAATCTTGATTGAAGATTCCTCCAAGTTGGACAAGGAAACAGATGACTCGCGGCATTCCTCTGGAATATTATTCAACAAATAAGTAGGATGGCTGGCCCATTTTTTTAGCTTGAAACCTCCTTTAGCTAATAGCGCTATCAATTCTTTCTGTAACTGATAAGCTTCTTCCAGCGTGTCTGCACCTGTTAATATAGCATCAATGTAAATATTATTCCTTAACGCCTCAGAAGCCAAGGGATAATTTGAGCCTTCATCTTCAATCAATTGCTTAATGACTCTAAGAGCCAAAAACGGTGAGCAAGAAATACTAAATGTAAGTCAAGTAAGTTCATATTCGTTTACTACCTCGGAGCTATCAAATCGATTCAAAAAATGTTGTTATGCTCGATCTTCTGGATGCACCAATATCTGCAAGTACATCAGGCATATATCTGCGGTTAGTGCTATATGGTAACGTCGGAATTGTAAAAGCACGTCTCTAATGTCCAACTGCAATTTCGTTCCAGCTAACAATTGGTCATTTAAAGATCCAGAACTGGTTTGGGCGGAAGCATCGAACACAATTCGAAGTCTTGTTGTGGAGCTATCCTTGACCACACCATGATGTGGTAAGAAATATTTCCATCGATCTTGTGCTGAAGTAACATAACCAAGATTAATATGTTCGTGAATTAGGGTGTCGTATTCTTGTTTCATTTGCGGATTTCGACTTAACTTAAACTCCAAATGCTGAAAACGGTGGAGCGCCGTTTGATATGAATCGCCCAAATCAATAAGATTGTTTTTAAAAGGAAGTCGAACTCCATAGCGACCGGTGTCATCTCTGAAATGGGTTTTGCGAAAATGTTCCTCGCCTTTGACATCGAGCGGATCCTGGTGGGTGATAGCAGCTACATCTTCAACTTGCCAAAATTGTTGCATGGTTTTTTCAAAAGAAGAAGTTTCCAAATTATCTTCAAAGACTAATAAAGAAACGTCCTGAGTTGATGTATTTATGGCGGGGTTCTTTACTGGCCCCAGAACAATGCAACCGAATATAGTTTGGAAGGCTCTCGGAATGTTATAAGGTAAATCCAATCGTTCTCCAGTAAATATTTCGCCAAACAAATCAGCTCCAAGCAAAAAATCAACTGGGCCTGGTTCGTGAAAACAAGGATCTGACAAGTCTTGTTCAGAATAAAATCGGATTATTTCAGTTGGCAATGGCGATGATGGTAGCATCTTGCTTATGGATGAAATTACTACAGTATTAGTAGTGAGTTCAGGGTTAGTCTTGTCTTTCGGTACCAGAGCGCATTTTATTTGGTATCTACCACCGTCGATAGGAGTATCAGCAAAGCCCTTTAAGAAATGTGGATTACGTGACCAAGGTAGCCCCAATCGGCGGGCGCAATCAGTGGTAATAAAGGATCTTTGAGCTCCACAATCGATGACCATTCTAACGGGTTGATAATTTCCTGATTTGTCTCGAATTCTGGCGCAAGCTGCCGCTAGTAGCGTATTCGAATTTCCACAGTTTGCTGAGGAGTAAAAGGCGTTGGCTGACTTGACTTGAGAGTTTTCCTGCTCCTCTGTGGTTTCTGTGTCTTTAATAGCTTGCGATGGACCCGCAGAGTCATCAGTCTTATGAGAGCGGCCTTGTACAAAGTGAAACAAGGTATGGTGGCTTAGCTTACACCTTTGGCACTTTTGTAGACAATAACACTCTGAAGTTTTGTGGTTAAATCTAAGACAATTCAGACAGAGCTTTCGGAGCTTCACTTCTTTAAAACGTTCAGAAGGCGTAAGTTTTAAAAATTTAGTGCATTGGTAAATACGATGTCGATTTTGACAGATAGGGCAAGGATAGTTTCTGTTGTCGAATTCGGTAGACATGAAAACCTGTTTAGAAACTTTAGCTGAGACCCCAACAGCGCGGTGGTTTGGTGGACTTGTATCGGCGATTAGGTTAGTTGACTGCAAATGTAAAAACTGTCGCTGTATAAAATTCGAAAAAAAAATTTTAAGTCTGGAACTTCAGTGAGTGAAGCACATTCCATTTCAAACCTTTCTCGTGTGCTAGGGTCTAACAGTCGTAAAGCGAAGGTATAAAGTATGAACCCGTCAGGGTCTTCCAATTTTAAATTTTTGAAGGCTAACGCACATTCTAAAATTACTTCAACAAATTGTTCAAACCCGTTGAGATTTGGTTTCTTTAAAGGCTTGAAATTGAAAATTTTGACAAGATAATTAGACGCCTGCAACCTTTTATTATCATAACGCTTGCACAGCGTTTCCCAAGCTTGTATATAGTTGGCTTCGGTAATTGGTATCGATGAAACCATTTGTGCTGCTGAACTCTTTAATGCTGATTTTAGATAATGATATTTTTGTACATCAGTCAAATCGGAATTTGTATGAATTAAAGAGGAAAACGTATCCTTGAATGAAACCCAGTCTGACACTGTTCCATTGAAATTTGGAATGTTAATGGTAGGTAATTTTATGCGGGAGGTCCCTCCAGCAAAGCTGTGGTTTAGGCCAGTGTCGTTACTAACAGCAGAAGTGTTAACTTGATTGCATTTCCGCCCTGCAGCTAAAGACTTGTAATAAAGATCCCGGGTTTTTCTTTTTAGCCGTTCTAATTTTGTGATCTCTTCCTCGTTGTTTAATGAACGCGCTAAGTTGCAGGCTCTTGTTGATGCCGTTCGAAATTTTTCATAGCAATCAACTAATCGTGAAAGTCGCGCTTCGAAAGTCGATAATTGAGAAGAGTCAATTACTAAAGTTTGCCCAAGATCGAATGTTTCATTAATATCCTCCGCTCGATCATTTTCATCTGCTAATAGTTCGTCTAGCTGTTTCTCTAATTTGCTAGTTTGATCCTTTGGAGCCATAGTAGAATAATATGAAGACTATGAAAGACCGAATGAAGAAACACAATATTAATAAACGACAAATTACCTTTCTTTTTTTTTTAATGGGGGCTATCGCTTATTTATGCACCACTACTCTCACCTCAGCAAAAAAAATAAGAAAATACAATTGAAGAAAGTGTGACAATAAATCCCGGGCACGGAGGACCAATGTTTCGGCGGTAGCGGCAAATTGTTGCAATCCGCAAATCTACCCACCTTAATAAATTAATTTCTGGTTCTTCCCCTGAATGTCTGTAGTAGATTAATTGGTAAACCCTCAATGAGGAAAACAAAGAATAATAAACCAAAATAATTCCCTGATTTTTTGTCACACTATCTTTACATCATTAAATTATAAAATAAAAACAATTCTTCATCTTTACATGATTAAATTATAAAATAAAATAAAAAAATAAAACAATTCTTCTATTTTTACAAAATAATTCAATAAAAAAAGGTAGATTTTTGATAAATAAATTCAAGTATAACTTTATCTGGCCAGATATTTTTTAATCGAAATGTTATTTGTGAGAGTAAAGAATAACTCAACACCAAATAGTAATAAAAGGCGTACGACCTGATGACTGTAGAGTTGCAGTACGTATTGGGCCGATATCGACCTGGAGAATGGCATTACTTGACGTCAGCTTCATGACAGACTACATCATAGAAGGTTGTCGTTGAGCGTGAGTCTTCGAAGTGTCCCATAAATGTCCAGGTCGAGAGAGATTCAATTTAAACAAAATTACTTTTCATTAAAAAAAGTAACGCACGAACTAAATTTTATCAGTCTATTCATGGCCGCATCAAACATATAACTGATGTTAGTTCGATAAGAGTCAAAGGTAATCCTCCTGACTTAAACAAAGCTCGCAAGGCGTATTGTTCTAGTTTACCGTTAATGCAATTTTAAGTCTAATCCTTAAACATTCACATTTTATAACAAATAATAATTTTTTTTCTTCTTCGTTCTTAACACTATTACCTAACTAAATTAATTAAATAAGAAAGAAAAGCCAATATTCAAGTTGCTGTTTAAGTAAACAAAAAAAAACAACAAATTATAAACATTAAATTTATTGTGAGCGCTAACAGGGCGACTAAGTCCTCACAATACGCCTGTACAGTTGAAATATCTGAACATCGGAATATTTATTACATCTGATCCCAACGAGATGTAATGTTTTCCAATAAATTTCCCCATATTGACAGCTGCTGAGCTTGAATTTACCAGATATTTATCGTATGCAGGCATGATGAAAATTTTTTTAATGTTATAATTTTTAAATAAATACTGAGGTATACGGTAAAGCGAAATAAATGCAGAACTCAAAATGTAAGTGAAACTTAATTGAAAGGCTAATTGTAATAAAACGTATGATTTATGAATGAAATAGTAAATTTTAAATAAAATAAGTAAATAAAGCAGAGATAAGAGTACGAAATAATTTACAGGATTAAGGTTATCAGTAATACTTTGCGCCGTGTGCCTAACAACAAGAAATCTATTGTAACAGGTTAACAAATGACTGCCTTTAGCATGGATTGTTAATACGTAAATTAATGAAATTTAAAAACTCGACAAAAAGGCTGGAAAACCTTCAAAACTTTAAAATTAATGAAATTTTCTGTTAGAAGTTAAATATGTGGGGTTCACTTGCAAAAAATAATGAAATTCAATCTCTCTATATTGCGAACACTTTTTCAAGGTTAAGATCGTGTACTTTGGTTTGTAAGACCAAGAGTTTACGATTACTTAAGAAAATAGGAAACGAAATAAACGATTGAACAAGTTTTAAGAAATTTATCCGGCACGCTAGAACCAATAATGTTGAATTTTCAATCCGGCTCGGAGGACCAAAAATGTTGATACAAAGCTCGTAAGTTCGGTTATAAATTTCTTAAAAGGAAGCGTAGGTTTCGTCTGAAACAATTCTCGCTCTGGGTGTGTACTGTATGGTGTAATTTGAAAAGAGTACGCAACAATAGAAAAATAATATGAATAATTCTATACCATTTGAAATAAAAGCTACTTACCCAAGACGCAGGCCGAGCAGCTTCGTCGATAAAACCTCCTTGGCCCCTTGAGCGCGCTCAAACGACCAAAAGAAGTTGGTAACGTTCTTCTAGTTGGGGTTCCTATGATCTAGAAACCTTCCAGGGGAATTAACACTTATTTGCAGGTGAAACGGGTATATCTTGTAAAAAACGTGAATGGAATAATACAACGGAAAGTAGAGAACTGGTCAAGAACTCGCTAAAATTGAGCTGGATAGCTAGAGGTAGAAGCAATGAATATGTGTGACTGAGTAACTAACTTTGTTTAACTGCACGCTGAACCCGAGATTAAAAAACAGTGCCCCATGTGAAGACAGCACCCGTATATAGCGCTCTGGCGGTGATTATGTCAATTAATTGAAGCGTTAGATACTACCAATAACCGCTAGATCAGGTGTAGTGTGACATTTGAAGATTTTACCTATTTCTCATGTATGGCATTAATTTACTTACTCAAAGAAACAACATGTTGAACAATATGTATACAATGATTTTTAATTTTAATTCAATAACCGGGTTCATAAGGATGATATGCGATCTGGGGTTTTGAACTCAGCATTATTTTCCTATATACTCGTATATTTTGGGACTCTTATCGAGAGGTCCTAACTGTCTCGCGAGAGCTCAAACAATGGTCATGTAGATGAGTCTTCTTATTTACTTTTTGGGAAGGAATCGTCAATTTGTTCGATTAATTTTTTAAATCATAATGAACTTGAATAATACAGACATGAAACATTTCTCATCTCGATGAAGAGATTTGAAATAAATAAAAATAAATCAGAATTTTCAAGATGATAGCTCATAGATAGATGTATGAAGTTGGGTGTGAAAAAAGAAGAAGATATCTAATTATTTTCATAGCAGCAAGTTGTCACCTTTTTCGTTCTTCGGCCCCCCACCCAGATGTGAACTCCAGGCGATGTTAATTCCCCTTCAAGAGATATCTGTCTGCGGTCCCGGTGGAGGGCTCTATTGAGGTGGAAATACCCCCAATACCATGTGATACGTTGGTATGCTTAAGCGTGAATGAAGATAAAAGTAGCTACCAATCGTGAATGGTATCAAGAGGGATAAAGCCAACTTGGATTAATTCGTAGAAGATATAGACTTTCTAAATGCGAGAGACCGCATTTTGGCCAGTATCACCACAAAACGGGGGGAAGGGCCATATCAGTCCCACAGATGTAGTAACGTTGCGAGCTGACCTTGATTAAGAGAACCATTCCTAACCAAATCCACCAGGATGATGAAACATTATGACCGATAATCAAGGATAAATTTAATAAGAAGGCAGAAAATGAAAGAAGTCAGTGGTAGATGGA
The DNA here is from genome assembly GCA_037127475.1 of Arma custos. Classification (NCBI taxonomy): domain Eukaryota; kingdom Metazoa; phylum Arthropoda; class Insecta; order Hemiptera; family Pentatomidae; genus Arma; species Arma custos. The sequence goes on along the minus strand of CM073761.1, from coordinate 3,168,117 downwards.
TGTTGGAGGAAGACATGTTCCAGATATTTCGTGAATTAAAGTCCCCAAGCCGTCAAGTGGGCAGTATGCACTTGATGTAAAGGAAAGAATGGATTTCCTGGCGTCAATACTAAAGGTACAATTAGCAAAAGATACAGGAAGGGGAGATAGATTGGCGCCCGAGAAGAGATGAACACGACACAAGTGGAGTTAACTGGATAGACTAGGATGGTTGATAGGCGACCTGCCCCACGCATGGAAACTGGTGAAAAAGGGAGCCAGCTCTCAATAAGAAACGGAAACCGACAGAACGAAGACCGAACCAGTCTAGGTGGAGAAACGGAGGCAGAGATGAAAGGAAATGCCACGGGTGTGGGAAGACTGAACACATAGTGGCGCATTGATTTCGGGACTGAGGGCCATATGCTATATCTTGTGCTAAGACAATGACATGACACACTTGAATCGATGAAAGCTGATCCTATTGAGGCGAACACGTAGAGTCTTCGGAAAGGTGCGGGTGCTGCTAGGAGAAGCAAAGCATCTGAGGAGGAGATAGAGATTCCGAGGAGCCGGAAGAGCACCCAGAAACGTACCGGAGCAAGGAGTAGGAGGACAATGACCATCTACGAAACCACTGCTGTCAGTTCATAGAGAAGTAACCGCATCCATAGGTATGTGATATTATTATGAGTGAAAAGTATTGGTTGCCGATCAATAAAGTGAAGGGAGTGAGGTACTTCATACGTTCTAGGAACTCGAGACAATAGTAAATAGTGGAGTGATTAATATGATGTATGAAAGACGGAGGCCTCTAGACGCGCAAATGCGGATGTAACTAGTCACCAAGATGGCCCATGCGAGGTGGATGGTAGAAGACAGGGCAGGAGAGGAGAAATAAAGAGTAGTCATCGACTACCAAATACTTCTTCTTTCGTTCTCCTCCGTGGTACTTCCTGTACTCCCTCCCCCAAATCTTCTTTTCCAGTAACTCTTTTCGATCTCGTGTTACCATCATTTCTGTCCTTCCGAAATCCTCTATTTCTCTCTATATTTTTCTCAGGCCGGTTCCAACTTATATCCGGTTATCGGTGAGACACCCTTCTTCGTCCGAGCTACTGTTGTCCACCATCTCGAGGGCACACCCTATGAAGGGTTTGTTTCGCCTTATCCAAATCCTTTGCCAGTTGGATCTTTGAAATCGTCAAAAGGCAAACCTGGATTATCATCGGCTGCAATCAATGTTTCTCTTAATTTCTGTATTATACAACAGTTTTATAACGGGTTGTTAAGACCCCTGTGTATTGCCCAGTAACCTGATAAGGCTTCTTAGTTTCTCAAAACATGTGTAAAATATTTGCTTGTTAGCAAAAGCATTTTTAACCCTGTCACTACGATCAGTTTGCTCGGATGAATTCAATATGTCCCATTTGATTCGATATCCTAAAGGTGCTGTCAGCGCGTTAGTGACCATTGCGTCTACTGTCTCTTCTGCTACATTAATCACAATACTGTCACTACCCTCCAGAAAGTGGTTCATTTCTCCGGTCTCAATGTAACTGGATATCTTAAATTTGTTGCTCCTGAATTTTCCTTCTTAGTAAAATAGCTTCTTGGTAAAATATAAGTTAAACAATTATTATTATTGATACAATTCGTCAGAGACCTACCAGAACAAAGGAACGCTAAGTTATAGGATTTCGAAATTGGCTCTTCTTTTAATTTTATAATTTTAAGTAATTTATGTGCTTTTAGTTATTTATTAAACAACAGTACTATTAAAAATCCCGATTAAGTTATAGATAACTTATTTGGTTAAGTTATCTAGGTCCGGGGTCGATATTACGCCGTTGTATACGTAATTATGGTAACTGATATCAGTCGCGAGAAAAAAATCTATTTATTCAAAATATTACCAGTTTGACACTTTATAAAATAATTATAAACATTTACAATGATTAATGATAATGGCACTATACAGATATATGACGGAATGAAATGTAACTGACGGATAATCGGGAATGACCGGGGGTTTGACTGACCGATGTGTAGGATGAGAGACGGGTCTATATAGGTTAAGGAGTGCTGATTCAGAAGTTCTAGGAAATCGGTGCAGACGAGTGATGTGCGGTTCTTCTTTTAACTTGTGAAAAACATTAAAAAGTCGCTGTTTCGAAAGGATAAACTTGGTTGCGAGGGACGTTCTGGGGTGCACTGTGACTTTGGACCCATATCTAAAAATATAGTATTTATACGTTAGGCAGACCGAATTTTTCTAATTCAAAATTTATATATATTCATCAAGAATTAATAATATTTTAAAATCCTACTTTCGAGTTCTACCGTCTTAAAACATAATATCTCAAATTTTGGTAGAGGAATTAATTTTTATTTTTTTGATTTCAATGTTAAAACGATTGTAAAATGTAAACGACCAAGTATTTCATCATATATTTCATAATTTTTTAATAATGATAGATTATGTATTCAATAAGCAAAACATTAAAGTAATCTTTATCTTTTCAGGCACCAAGTAAAATAATGGAAGAATATGACGGTGATATGGTAAAGTGTATTATTGATAACATGAAATATCATGGTGTAACTATAATTCATGATTGCGTTCTAACAGCCGTTGAGTTAGTAGCGGGTCAAGGCGAAAAATGTGTAAACCAGAACTTAAGAAGTGATGAATCGTTATATAAATTCGCATGGAACCCTAAGCAAACGAGGTTAATAAAAAAAAAGAAACGACCTCGCTGTGGCCGTTTCGCACATCATTGTGGAATTGAAAAAATCGTCGAAAGCACTTTATTATCATGGGATGTGTCTCCTACAGTAATCAAAACTATTTCAAAAGCCGGTCCTATAATGCGGAAACTCGAGGCATTGAATGGAGTCAACATGAATGATACTGTTGCCCACAATAAAAAAATAGAAAAGCCCGAAAAGAAACAGACTGCCATTGAAAGACGCTTTGTTATGGATGAAAATATCAAACGTTTTAGGCGATTAGGACTACGGCCAATACATCTACCAAATGAAGGGGAAAATACAAAAGATGGACGAAGTATTACCAAGAGACAAAAAAGAAGAAAAATAAGAGTGCTTGGAAGGTTTTTGAGACTGTTTCTGGCTTCATCTCCTGATGAGAAAACCATGGATTTAATGCACTTTAATAAAAAGATAAAAACCACGATGTATAAGCAAAAGATTCAGAATGGACCGCATTATAGCTATAATCCCAAATCAAAAATAGGCGTTTATTTTCCGGGTGGAACTGCCCAAAGGTTGTCCAAAAACAATAAGTACGTTAAGCGTTTAAAGCCTATTTACCGAAACTCCGATGAGACAAAAGTGTGGTCATATTCAGAATGCAACCCAGCGAAGGAAGTTCCTTACCTTAATAATTCGAAATCATCCTTCCAAGATACTGGTTATGAAGATGTCCACTCAAGGGACATTACTTCAGAACTGAACGACATGTGTGTAGATAAAATTATTCAAGAGTACAACAGCCAGCACATCGATATCGTGAATACTTTCAAATCGCGGGTGATAATCGATTCCAACGGCAAAACCACTTACAACCTTGATCACAAAAGTTTTGAAGATTGTATGATCGCATCGTTACAAAACATTGACAAAGCATACAATAGAGTTTTGATGATAACTAAAGAAATCAATTATGACAGTCAAGGTTTAACAGTAATTAGATTCTTGACAAAAGTAGTTAAGACTATACGATTGTTCCACTTGTATCTTAACTGGAAGATTAATCAACATAAAACGATCGGTAATAAATATTCCAAGTACCGACGTAATAAGTCAAAATGTTTTACAGGAAACTTAATGGCAATGAAATGTAGAGTTATAAGAAAAAAAATGCTCAATCTACTGATAGGTCTGGAAAGTATTTTGGCCTTCACATTTGTTACCGCTTGCAATGTGATCATCAAACGATCAAAGAACTGTATTTCTGATTGCGAAGATGGAAGTAATATTGGTTCTTCGCTGGAAATTGTCACAAACAAATCGCCGGAAAGGACTAGAGGTATTAGACCTCCTGCCAGTAAAAGCCGCACAAGGGATTCACGCAGAACTTTAAAAGTCCCTTGTAATATTCCTAAATTATATGAAAATCGTAATAAACAAAGTTGTAAGGGCGAGCGAACAGATCTAATCGATCCTATTTCATCTATTAATAATTCAGCACTATCTTGGGAAGGAATTCTCAGTGCTGGATCTATCAGAAATCAAGATCTAAGTATAAGATCATCAGTGTATGAACTAAATTCAAAGGTGGAAAAGTTTGAACCATCTCCTGAGATGAAAAAACATATGGGAATAAGTCCCAAAGAACCTGAAATGGCGAAAAATGTTTTAATCCGCTTACAAGAGAAAAATGCTAATAAAATACCCAATGAAAAAACAGAAAAGTCAAATAGAATTGTTCAAAGAAAGGATTCCATTGTAAGTAAGAATGTTACGGATTTAAGAGATCCTTCACCACGTCCTTTGCTAGTTCGACAAAACATAGAAAACCTCCGGATACGAAGAATTCGTTCTGAAGTACATTTTACAGAATTTACTAGTCTTGGAAAGGATAGAACTGATTTGATAAGACACCCTAAGAGAAAAATAATCGTTGAATACAATGATTCGGCTAAGAAATCGGTGTCAAATATTAAAATATATAACCAAATGATATCACAAAGCAATCAAGATACTAAGATAAAATGTAATTTTAGAAACTTTGTTGCTATTAATTTCGGGCCCCGATATAAACTGAAATGTAGCTTATCTCAACGTAATAAATATTTAAGTACTCTTGCTATCCAATCAGATGCAAAAGCAAAAGGATTTAAACCTATTAAACGGAGAAGTTTAGCAACATATCAAAAAAGGGTCAGTAGGGACAGGAATATGTTCCTTGAATATTTGGAACAGAAACAAAACGTTAGACCAAAGATTCGAGGCGAATTAAACAAATACAAGGTATGCAATTCGATATGCGAACGGCTAGGACTTAGCACGGTTGAGCCAAGAGATACGAATAGTTTACTTAGTCTACGAAAACTAAATCCAGGACTTTTTAAAACATTAATCAAAGATAATATTGGTTTTGAGCCTTCCAATGGATCTGTCTATAAAGAGTTTTTGTGGTCAACTGAGAGTCAATTCAAAGATTCATCATCAAGCCGAGGGGAGAAGTATGGGTCTGTATATGAACAAATAGTTCACCCAATAGACCATTCAGAGACTATTAGTAGTACAAAAAAGATCACACAAAACAAAATAAAAAATGAAGATATAACTTTGAGCCAATGTGATATACCTGTTAACAAAGCAGGGACGTCGTCTTCTAATGCTATATTAAAATTAGAACCAGATAAGACGCACGAAAAAATAAGTGAAAACAATTCTTCTCCTTTAAGTTTCGGTGCACTGAGTCAAATGAAAACCACTAGTTATGTTCATAATTTACTACATCTCACAGCAAGCTGCAATATGGTAACTGAAGTATCTAGGCCACAACCAAAAGCTAATAAAATGGAAGACGGTGTTTTGCGGAAAGATGGAGCTAGCAGAAAATATATTAAGAAAGGCCATTTTCAAACAATAGAAATCAAAAAACTACCGAGAAGAACTAAAAACCGTAATAAGCCGTTAAAGAAACAACAACGATTTTCGCTGAATCGATTTAAGACCGTTTTCCGACAGCTATGTAGCGATCCATCCGAAGAAGCATTAAAACATGGGGTTATACCGTTAGATGGCCGTGCACCTTTAGAATATCAATTAAATCAAAGACTGGAAAGAATCCGTGAAGAGGTTAAATCTTTTTCACAACACCTAGAAGATCTAATGCAATATCTTATTCTGGTGAAAATCATGAAGCTGTTTAAACTCAAGGAAACTTCAGGAAGGAAGATATTCAAAGAACCAGTAGGCGTTAAACCACAGCTGTTCCCAGGTCATTCTGTTTACAAGGTAAATAAAAATAAATACTTTAAATTCCTCCAGCATATGAATATTTAATTTTACTATTACCTCTAGTATGATATTACATTTTTTTTATTTTTAAGTAAGCCAAATTGTTCTTCCAGCCTGGTTCAGCGTATAAAATAACAAAAAAAACTTCGACCTTTTAATTCTCTACGAAGGATTTTCTCGGTGCTCTCGATTGCTTCATTGCCCACCGATAATTTGGAAATCAAAACGTATAATTACAGTAAATACTGCTCTTTGCACCACATTTCAAGGGAATTAGTAGGTCGAAATCAAATCTGCTATGAATCTTTTATTTAGTTTAGCTTCGGACATTGTTTTCATCATGGATGTATTATCAAACTAATCGGGACATTGTAGCATTTCCTTAATTAAGTTATTAAGTTAGCTTTGGGTGCGTAAGGTATCATGATATAAATATATATGTAATTTTCAGGTGACAGGAAAATTCAAAAGAGCCCTAGACGACTTCAATGAATATTTCAACACAATAATCGTAGCTAGAAGGCAGATGTGCCCAGCACAAGACTTTCAGTTTAATGATGTTGGTGTATCCACCTGCCCGTTGTAAGATATCTTCCATTCAATTTAAAAAAAAAATCTTTTTATTCTAGGCCAACTTTGCAACGAAATATCATTTCTTTTTTTTTTTTTAATTCAACAGTTGTGCATAAAAAAAAATACTTACTTGTTAAAATACTCTTGATACCGTCTCTTACGGTGTATATCTTACAGAGTTTACAAAATGTTCACTGTTTGCTTCCACCATTACATATTTTTATGAAATTATATTATCTTTTTGAAGTCGCTCACGAAATAAATGTTTTAAATATAAATATATATATTTTTTTTTTAGTAACGGAAAAATATATACCAATAGCCTAGACCAGACCACAGTTCCCACAATTTATGCCATAGGTGAATGCGTCTATGGATGGTTGTATGAAAATTATTCAAGCATAATTGCTACACAATACCTTGTTAGGGTAAGTGTTAATATTGCCTTCAGTAATATAAGTTGAATATATGTGTAACTACATTATACATTAAAAATACACTTGGGGATAGGATTGTGGTATCAAAAAGTTATTAACTACTTTGTGATATAAGAGAATTGGAAATATAGATTATGTTATGCTAATTATGAAGTTTACGGTGTTTTTATTAGCAATTTTTTTTATTTATATATTTTTTTCCAATTTTCACGAAAATCTGGTCGGTTATTAAGTTAAGAGAGGCCCTCATCATGAAATTCGTTGTATTTAACAATTGGACACAAATGTATCAATCTACCAGCGATCAGGCCTCGCATCCGAAAGTCACAATTGGTCTCAAAATTGTTTTATATATGAGGCACATTGCTTTTCTTGACAACCTTTTACACCACAACATTTTCTGTATACCAAACAGACATCTATTTCTCGCCGCTATTCATGCCTTAACATCCTTATCTACTCTGTACTTACATGTACGTTATCATTCGTCACATATATTAAAGCACCAGTTTCCTACCTGTATTACTTCTTCTTTCATTTGGCCATCTCTTGATTTTAGCATATAAACGCTCTTTCTTTCATTAATTTCCAGGCCTAGATCTTTTGATTCCCTGTGAAATTCTTCAAGAGCGCCTGTAAGAGCTGGCACCGTTTGGGCTGTAATGAAAACATCATCAGCATATACTAGATGCTGAGTTATACGGTTGTAAATTCTGCCTCCACCATGCTTTTTTATTTTCCCTACGGCTGCTTCTAGGACCAGATTGAAAAATACGGTTTGATAGTGGTTGATAGTCCACTATTATCAACTCCACTCCTTGCCTAACTCCGTTTCCTATTTTGAATTTCGAGAGGTTTTCCATTTATCATCACTCAACAGTGTGTTTTTAACCAGCTTTATTACTTTCTTTTGAGCTCTCAGCTTCTCAAGACACTTGTATATTTTCTCTCTTTTCTGTGAATCATACGCTTGTCGGAAGACCACGAACAGATAGTGAAGGGTAACATTGTTTTCGTATGTCTTCTCCAGCATTTGTCTCAATGAAAAAATATGGTCGGTAGTAGACTTCTCGGTCTAAATCCACACTGGTAATCACCCAGAACAGTTTTTGACCAGTTTCTAAATCTTCCACCACTAGCTATCGACAAAACATTATATACCGAATTCAGCAATGATATACCACTATAATTGTCACATTCCGTTCTATGACCCTTTTTTATATTGGGCAAATTAAAGATCTCCGACCATTCTTCGGGCATTCTTTCATACCTTCATACACCAAAAATTATATCGTAGACATCTTTTTTTTATCCCTCCTCCGGCGCTTTATTATTTTTGAGTTGTTTTGAATTGTACGGGGAAAAATAGGGCCGACGGAAAAAGAAGGGGCCCCCAACATTGTAGTAGGAAAAAAGAAAAAGGGGCCGAAAGCAAAACTGGACCCGACTCCGGAAGACCAGCAGCGTAAGACGCCGACGATGACTGACATAGTAAAGGCGCTTCCCACTAAACCAATTGAGAGGAAGGTCCCGTACTATGTCATGATTAGGGCCGAGGGAAATACCCCCACAGAAATACTAGACCAGCTTCCGTCACTGACGGAGCTGGGAGTGGGGGTGAAGTTGGTGAGAGCTACGAGAGATGAAGGTGTCTTGATAAGAGTGGAGGATAGACAGGCTGGGGAGAAGATAGTGGCATGGCAAAGGCAGAAGGACCAGGGCCTAGAGGCAAAAGAGACAAGCCGAAGAAGGCCGAGAATGGAGGTGAAGGGCATGCCTAACGGATGGACTGAAGCTTAAGGAGGGAATAGGGCATTACCTCACGAGGAAAGCAGTTCCTGTTCACGAGAGTCAGGTCCGTGTCCTGCATGGCAGGAGGGACCGAACGGTGCTAGCGAAGACGTGGGTAGTGGAAATGGACCCCCAGATTAGGCACGCCCTTCGCAATGAAAGGTGGCGGTCGGTGGGTGGTGTCCCTCACTTTGGTGGGCACCCTGGACGCGCTGAGGTGCCTGCAGTGTAAAAGATATGGACACTCCCGGGGGACCTGCAAGGAAAGGGAGGTGAGGTGCAGGTGGTGTGCGGGACAAGGGCACATATCCAAGGAGTGCCCCAAGAAGGGTACCGAGAAACCCACTTGCACAAACTGTGTGAAGGAGAAGCTCCCTAATGTCAAGCACCAGGCAAGGAGCAGGGAGTGTCCGGTACACTGTAGAGAGTCCCAAAGGCTGGCACGAAGGACCAGCGGTCCAGGAGCCCTACTGTCAAAGAAATCTGGTCACAGCCTTTGGTCTCACGTCAAGGGTGATAGCGCTGCGCAGTGCAGAGAGGAGAGAACCTAGGGCTGCGGTAGTCATTACCAACCAGACCCTTGAAGTGATGTAGTTGCAACAGCATAACACCGCGGACATGGCCTCGTGCCTGATAAAGTGGAGAGGTATGACCTTCGCGTTAATGTCGGCATAAATCTCCGACAGGATCAATATAGAGGAGGGTATTGAGGCCATGCTAGGAGTGGCTCTTGCATACAGGAATGTGATCATCTGCTCAAGAGACAGCTCTACAGGGCCCGGCGGTTGTACCAGAAATGCAGGTGCGAGGAGAGACGCACTGCACTTCGGGATGAGTACAGGCACAGGTTGGCTACCTATCGGAACGTGGTCCGTACGGAAAAGACGAAATCCTGGGAGGAGTGTGTAACTGAAGAGACTCAAAAGAGTCCCTGGGGTCGCCCATGCAGACGATAGTGGCCCTGAGGATTGGTGAGGAAAGAGCGGTCTCTATAGAGGAGGCCGCTCAGATATTCATCAGGAGTACATACCCCAGGGACAACCCTAGTCAGGACTCCCAGGAGCAGGAGATGATCCGGCGGGTCACGGAATACCCACCGGGTACTGACCTGTGCCCACCATGGGAAATCTGGGAGCTCCGTACGGCCGTGGGAAAACAAAGGGAAAACGTACGGGACGTGCTCAAGGACTGGACAAGGTGGACGCCTCCATGCCGAAGGAACCTATCCCTCTCATCGAGGAACGGAACTCCTTAGGATATACAATACCTGCTTGGATGAGGGATACTTCCCGAGGCAATGGAGGAATGCGGGTCTCAGATTGCTCTACAAGAGAGGGGGCAAAGATAAGAAACTACCCAGCTCCTACAGGCCTATCTGCCTTCTCCCTGTGATGATTTAAGTCCTGGAGGGCCTCATGATGACTAGCCTGCGACCCACACTCAGCAGGACTGGTCACCCACGGCAGTACGGATCAACCAAAGGTAGGGGGACCGTTGACGCGCTGAAGCGAGGGCGGAGAAGTATGCCATGTTAGTCCTCTTTGACATATCATCCGCCTTCGACATTGTGTGGTGGCCGAGCGTCCTACTGAAGCTCCAGAGGAACGAGGCGCCGAGCAATCTTTGCCCTGGTGAAGAGCTACCTCGAGGACAGACGCGTCACGGTCCGAGGTAGCCACCACAGGCACGAGGACAGGGTGGTGCGAGGATGCCCACAGGGTTCGGTCCTAGGACCGGCCATGTGGAAGCTAATTTTCGACGAGTTGCTCGACGTCCTGGAAGAAGAGCGATTCTCTGCTACGGCGTACATGGATGACCTCGCTGCGATTGTCTACTCGAATAGCAGAGCCGGGCACATGATCTCGGTGGAGGCCGAGAGATGTGCCAGCTTGGTGAGTGCCTGGTGTGAGAGGAAGGCTCTAAATATGGCAGCCACCAAAACACAGGTTGTTCTATTGCTTCAATGTAAATCAACAAAGAATAAGGGAAAGTGAGGTGGTCACTTACCTTGGAGTCAGGATAGGAAGGAACTTGGACCACCTGGCGACGAGGGTGAGCTGGGCGATGAACGACCTCAGTCGAATTGGCGGAGCCTTTTTGGGCCTCAGGTGCCCAGTCAGCATGACGATCTATAAATCAACAAAGAATAAGGTCACTCTGGGTATCCTGAGGTTCGCGTCCCCCTTTTGGGACCCCAGAAGGGGGACGCGAACCTCTCACAGCGGCAAAGAAGGAAGCTGGCAAAGGCACAGAGAACGGCTCTGCTGTGAGTGACCAGGGCGTATAGGACAACGTCCCACAAAGCGGTACAGATCCTGGCGGGATTTTATGTCTTTTGACAATGTGAAAATGACATTTTACTTGCGGCCATGGCACTTGGTACTATAAATTTAAAGTTAATTAGAGATTCCTTAGTTGAAGGAAAGGTTATTAAAAAAGCTTGACACATAGTGTAGAAATACACCTTAATATTTGCACAACATTTCAATGGTCCTTTTCCTGATTTTTTAAAAGTTTAAAAGTAATGCACTTTTCATTTATCATAGCCTTATTTGATAATTCATTTATCATATTTATTTGATAAGTGGCTTTAAATAAAATTCACTGTGAGGGAGTTCTGTAGGTTGATACTATTACTACATAAATTAATAAATTGATGAAAAAAATATTAATATGATTAAAATTAATCAATGATGGATGGATTTAATAATTAATCTTAATCCAAATTTTCAGAGGTTATTCTCCGATTTCGAAGAAACACTAGAAGATCATCAGTGTATCAGTTCTGTCTATACATACCCGCTTCAATATGCTTTTGTAGGATTAAGTGAAGAGGAAGCAAGAGAAAGATATCGCAATGTCGTTACATACATAGCATCATTCCATCCATTACCAACACCGTTTCTTTATTCAAATAACGAGACTGTTTCAACTCTAAAATTGGTTTGTCATATAGAAGCATCGAGAGTAAGTATTTAAGAATAATTTCAGGTATATTTATAGGAATAAAATGTAAGAATCAAAATAATTATAGAAAATAGAATTATCAATAATTATTATATTGATTATGGCCAGCTTCTCCACTCATTTCGATCGTCTTTCTTCTGGAATTGACATGTTATATCACAAAGAAAATGGTCTGGGTGGAGGTCAGAAAAAATACTCATTAGCAATACTTCTTTACGTCCATACAACACTTTCTTATGTCCTAACCTCCGTATTTCAACAGTTCCACCTGAAGTCCATCCATCCCTGGAGCCTTGTTATTTTTTTAACTATTGAAGAGCATACTTACCTTCTTCTTGGTCAGGTGGCTTTATTTCATGAATTTTCGGAACAGTGGTTAATTTGCTTGCGTGGTAAGCTCGCTCTTTTGTCATTTGCCTTTTTTTCAGGTTTTCAACCTCTTCAGATCTTTGGCTTCTCCAGATCCTTTTTTTTTTTTCAGTGAATCTTCATCCCTTACTTCTCTTCTCGCTAATGATCTGAGTTTATCTTGTTGGATGGTACTGTAGCATTTTCCTATAGGCTTCATTCTGTCTTTTTGTCGCCAGGAGGTACTCTTAGTCAAACCAAACCGACTGAGTAGTATTTCCAGTATTTCCTTATAGCTTAAGATTCTCTCCTCATTTACGTTTAGTAAATAGAACAAAACTAAATCCAGCTCCACAGATTAAACTCCCAGCCAACCCTCCTTTCCAGATAAATTATCCACCCCAACCTCCAGATGCATATCCAGTCCACCATACAAGAGGCATAAACTTTATCCTATCTTCCTTCCGGAGAGATCTTCAGGACACCATCAAACGACTCATCGTCCTACTCACAAAACTTCTTACCGAAGTTCCACTTAATCTCCCACGATGAGCATAAAGCCCTTAACTATCTTAACTTTTGTGGAATGCAAATGGACTACTCAATCACCGTGACGAACTAGACATATTTCTTCATGACAAACAAATAGATATAGCTTTGCTGACTGAAATTCACTTCACTCAACGTACACATTTCTATATACGGGACTACATCACTCCTTCCAAAATCAATACCTTTCCGAAATCTTTCATCCACACCCTGATATCATCCACATTGAATATATCAAAGAAGCGTTAGATATTCCCCTCCATATCTCCCTTCCATCGAAAGCATTCCATCCTTCAGAAATATCCAACATTATTCCCAGATTACCTTCCCGCAAAGATCCTGGGCACGACCTCATCACAATTCATATCATAAAACACCTTCCTAGAAAAGCCATTCTATTCCTTATCTATATATATAATGATGTACTCCACTCCACATATTTTCCTCTGGAAATTATCCATTGTAAAAATTATACCCAAACCTGAAAAAATACCCAGAACACCCTTCCTCTAACCGTCCTATCTCTCTTTTACCTTGCATGGGTAAAATCCTAGAAAAACTCATCCTTAAACGATTGTACCCCATCCTTGATGCGAATCACATAATACCAGATCACCAGTTTGGATTCCAAGCATCCCACTCCACCATTCAGCAATGTCATCGTGTGGTGGATTTAGTCTCCTCTACATTAGAACGTGGATCATATTGTTCGGGCGTCTTTCTTGACGGGGAACAGGCTTTTGATCGAGTCTGGTATCCGGGCTTGCTCTGCTAAACTCCGTAAATTCCTACCCCCTACATACTTTCTCATCCTTCAATCCTATCTCACAAATAGAACTTTCCAAGTAAACCATAATAATGTCTATTCATCCCTCATTTCCCAATCTTCTGGTGTTCCTCAAGTTAGTATCCTTGGCCCAATCCTTTATACAGCTGACATCACAACTCATCCTAATACTATCCTTACCACGTATGCTGATGATACATGTGTATTATCAGTCAACACCAATCCAGTTATTGCATCCCAAAGCCTCCAATCCCATATCACAGATCTTGAAAAATGGGGTCAAAACTGGATAATTAAAATAAATTTTCAAAAATCACATCAAATCACTTATACCTTACGTCGTAAACCAATGACTTCCTGCCTTCAGCATCTTTTAATAATATCCCACTGGTGCCTGTAGAACAGATCTGATACTTAGGGTTACACCTCGACAAACGATTAACCTGGAATCCTCATACTGAAAAGACAAGAAACCGCTCGACGTTTCAGGCTACTTCAACACTTACTAGACAAACGCTCTAAGCTTCCAATTAACTACTAAAGACTCATCTACATGACCATCATACGACTTATTTGGACATGCGGAGTTGAGCTTTGGGGCTCTATTAAACCATCCAATTCATCTCGTATCCAATTCTTACAATCCAAAATCCTTCGTAAAATCCTCAATGCTCCTTCGTAAAATCCTTATTATTTCACAAACAAATTCATCCATCACGATCTAAATATCTCAGATGTTGCTGATTCGGCCCGAACTAGATATGTATCCTTCCATGACAAGTTCCATATACACTTGAATCCGCTAGTCTCTCAACTCGCTTTCCATACTAATCCTGGTAATCCTCCGAGGCGTCTGAAAAGAAGATGGTCTCGTGACCTTCTACTATAGAATTTTATTGGAGTGCTTCCGAGTTTCTCCACAAGTTTTTTTTTTCCAGGTCATATTATCATATTTAGTTGTTGTAATATTAAAAAAAATTATTTTTACTTTATAAATATAACATGCTTTTCGAAATAAATTTAATGATATGTTTCATAATTTGCCTTTTCAGATGGAAAAAGTTGTAGGTATACACTTTTATAATGAAAAAGCATCTTTCGTGATACAAGGTTACGCTGTAGCAATGAAAAAGGGCTTGTACTATGATGAAATTCAGGATTTGATAGCCATGGGACCAATTAACACAGAAGTACGTCTCACTAGAATTATAGAATATTCATTATATATTTATAATGAAACTCATAACATCAGTAATCATCCCAGGAGGAAATCATTCCACCTACTGACTATTCATATTGCATATAAATGTTAAATATGTTAATATAATAATAATAATAATAATAATAATAATAATAATAAAATAATAAATAACAAATGTAAAATGCAGACAGCGTAACATATAGCGTGGATTGACTACCAAAAAGCGTATGACTCAGTGCCCCATGACTGTCTTCTAGAATGTCTAAATATCTATAAGGTAGACAAAACCATTATTGGTCTATTAGCGCGCCTAATGAAGCTTTGGAAAGTGTCACTTAACTTGCTTGGTAGTAAAGCACCATTATCTAGCGAAGAAATAACAATGAGTAGAGGAATTTTCCAAGGTGACTCTCTGAGTCCTCTCTGGTTCTGCTTGGCGATCAACCCTTTAAGCTTCTTATTAAATTCATCAGGCAATGGTTATCATTTGTCCCAGGAAACACTAGTTTGTCATTCTCTTTACATGGACGATGTCAAATAGTATGCCAAAAATGAAAACGATTTGAGAAATTTTCTTGAAACAGTCAGAGTTTTTAGTGAAGATATTCATATGAAAATGGGAGTAGACAAATGTGCGGTACTCCATATAAAGAAGGGTAAAATAAAAGAGTCAAGTAATTTGGAATTATCAAATAATTCAGTAATTAACAGCCTCAACAAAAATGGCTCATACAAATACCTAGGAATACACCAGCTTCTGGAATTTAAGAAGGACATAAAAAAGGTATTCCAGGATAAATTAAAACAGCGAGTAAAAACAGTGCTTGGAACATACCTTTCGGGGAAGAAATTTATAAAAGCACTGAATACTTGAATATGCCAGCATTGTCTTACGCGTTTGGAGTTATAAAATGGACCGATACAGACCTAGACGCTATGGACTCGTATCTAAGAGTACAATTAGTACAATCGAGAAATGGCACCATAAATCATCGGTTGTAAGGATGTATCTTCCACGAAAAGTAGGAGGGCGAGGCTTATCAAACTTGCTAAAAGCATGCCGGCGAGAGGAAGAACAACTTCGTAACTATTTTAGGAGCATTGTCTCTTCAAGAGTTTTTTCAACAATTGTGACATTGGGCCACAAATACACTGCTCTAAACTTACAAAGTGAGACCTTTTCCACACCTATAAATCAAGAAAGCCTTCTTAATGAGTGGAAATCTAAAGAGCTCCACGGGAGGTTTTATCATAGTCTGGCGGCAGAAGGGGTTGACAAGGGGTTGACATCATTAATGTGGCTACATAGAGGGACATTATTTCCTTTAGTTCTTGCTGGCAAGGAGTATTTGCTGAGACACAACAATGTGGCAAAAATTGTACATCAAGAATTGGCTATGAAATTTAATATTGTGGAAAAGACCTACCCAGATTATAGATACAGTCATCAACCAATAATTGATAAGGGCCCGTCAAGCTTTATTGGGACCAGGCCATTATAACTGATCACACAGATCCTCACAACAGGCCTGACATTTTGCTTATTCTATAAGAAGAAAAATGTGTAAATATAATTGAAATAGGAGTACCGGCAGATGATAACCTCCACAAGGTGGTCACCGAAAAAATTAGGAAATATGGCAGAGGAATTGAAGCAGTTATACAAGCTTGATAAAGTAAAAGTTTTGCCGTTGGTTATATCTACGAACGGACTGATTCCGGAAATGACATTAAGCAGCATACAGGAATTGGACCTTAATTCCAATATTCTGAATGAAATGCAAAAAGCGGTCTTGTTCGGAACTGCGAGTATTGTTCGAAAAATTATGAAATTTCTGATTAATTTCTCTAGCCTAACCCTTGACTAGGTCCGGGTAGGTCCACTCTCCGGTAGAAACCGAGAAAAAGAACAAGATAAATAATAATAAGCTTTATTTTTGTTTCCTTTTTCTTCTATGTACATTTTTACATGGTTTAAATAAATATAGCAAGAGGGCATCTGCGAGGCTTTTACAAGCATCTTTAAAGGGCTAGAGCTGGCAACAATGACCCTCAATTGGAATACCCGAAATGTAGTGAGGTTGCAATTGTTACATAACCAAACTTGGTATAAGACAGGATTGCAGCGTGAGCCAAGGGTGGATCCAGGATATTTTTCTGGGTGGGCACATCGGACAGAGGGGGAAAAAATCAACAATAACTTACAAATTAACTTGTATCTATTGAAACATTTCAAAGGTTTATTAAAATATCAAAACAATAGTTTCACTCATGTTCTTTCTGTTATTTTAACAGCTATGATCATGTGATTTTCCTATACTTATGAACTATAATGGATCCTCCACAGAACACAAAAAACTGTGCCCCCCCCCTTGGATCCGCTCTTGGCTTGAGTCCTTTTCTCTTTATGCTGGTCATTGATTCTGCTATATCTCAGGTCAAAGCACAGATGAGAAGCTTCCATCTGGGATTTAGATACTTGAATAAAGCTGCCTACTCCTTAATGGCATTCGCTGATAATATGGAAGTACTTGCAAACAACGATAGAGCCCTAATACACAATATCGGGGTTATTCAAGATGAACTACGGGAGATCAATACGGAAATAAACCCTGATAATACAAAGGTTATGAGAATTGATAGGATGCCTCAGCGAGAAATGAGAGTGATAAGAATCAAGGACAAGTCCATCGAACAGGTGAGAAGCTTTAAATATCTGGAAGCACACCTTGATGAGAGTGAAGACATGGACAAAGGAGAGAGTTAACTCAGCAGGTAAATTGTCCCATGTACTAAATAAAAGGTTCCTGAATAAAAGAGAAGTATCCACGGTCACAAAGGTGAGGGTGTATAAATCTAATTTTCTCCCCATATTAGCATACTCTTCAGAATCTTGAGCATTAACCACCAAACATAAAAGCAGGATCCTGGCTTCAGAAATGAGATTCCTTAGGAAGATAGAGGGGAAAACACGACGAGACCAAATTCGCAACTCGATCTTTAGATTAAGCCTCAGGGTGTAGCCTGAAGAAAAAGTCATTGAAGAAAACAGTCTAGGATGGTTTGGAAATTTTTTTAGATTGGAAACCAACAGGCTGGCCGAGATGACAGACAAGATTAAGGTTGAAGGAAGAAGGTCCAGAGGAAGACCTTGGCATACATGGGAAGATGGTGTTAAGGAAAACTTCGCAAAGAGAAGCCTGCAATGGTATAGAAGATGAGAAATGGTAGAGGATAGTACGTTGTGGTCCGGGCTGTACAGAAGGAAACCTCACACTGCATGAGCGATAGAGAGGATGGACTATGATGATAATGAGTAAACACTGCCTTCTAAATTATCCTATATCAAACTAAATTGCAATTTTTCTATAGGGACTAGTAGTTATAGCGCCACTTGGGCCAGACATCACGTAACCTAGACATGTTCAAACCTGTTTTGTGGACTTTGACCCCCTACATAAACGTGCAGGTTCAAACCTGTCGGTACATGCACCAACCTTTTTATAACCCGCTATTCTTGTAAATGTAATAATTTAGTAGCATCTCGTTTGGTAAGTAAAATCTTATATATTGTGTGATCATTAATATTGTACATTAAGCTCTCCCACCACGTCAAGGTAGAGATGCGTTGAGAGTTTTTTTATTTGAGTGTTTTATTTATTCTTTTTTTTCCTCCATTTAAGTTTTGGAACATTTTTCTCCAAACTAGTAACCATCATTTCTGGGTTTCTGAAACCACTCCAGAGACCATCATTCATACAGGTTTGTGTGTTTTTAAACCTCCACAGGGACTGTCATTCATACAGGTTTGTGGGTATTTAAACCTCGACAGTGACCAACATTCAGTAGCGCTCCGACTGTCAGTGAGGAAGGACCTGTGCCAGTCGAGTTCTCGCAGATTATACCCACCCCAGTTGGCAAGTAAGTCAGTCCACGCTCAGCCGTCAGTGAGGTAAGACGCGTTTTTACTTTACTCCCGGTTAAGTGCGCTGGAGTGTATATTTAGTGGTGGTAGCGGCACACAAGTGCGATTCGGAACCCTCCACGGACAGGAGATTTGGGAAAAACTTTAGAAATTTTTTTTGTGAAAGACTTTCGGGAAAAAATTTAGGTCCAATATTTTTCATATGGACGAAAAATGGGCAGCTCAAATTTGGAGAAAATGGAGGAGGATACGAGCGAAAACATCGTTGAAGGATCCCACACAGGAGACTTCAACGCTGGTATAGCAGAGAAGAAGCCCCTCCAAGAAATCCAAGAGACCTCAACGGTGGGGCAAGAAGGGATGGAAGTACAGCCGGCAATAAGAGAGTCCCTACCCTCTCTAGCTTTTTCGGGAAGCTCGCTGGGTCGGGTAAACAAAGATTAAATGCAATCCCCAGAACAAGCGAAAGCGAAACACATGAGGAAAAAGAGTGGATGGGGCACAGAATCTCAGCTCCGAAACAAACAAAAAGAAGGAGAGGAAGGAGAGAGAATACCCATATGAGTGAAGGTAGCCCTCCAGACCAAGCACGGGAGATCCAGAAGAACACCCTCGACTACATTGAGAGATATAGAAAATTTATCTCCAAGGAAAACATCATCCTAAGACTGGAAGGGGGGAGTTAGTTAATTCCCGACATCGTAAAGCATGTGGTGAGGGAAATACTTAGCACGGAGGACCTTCACCGGATGGTCACTGAGAAGGTGGCGGGCATAGTGGGCCCAATGGCTAGCCGGCTACCGAAACAGCAACGGGAGGAGAGGAGGACCCCAAGGTAGAGGGGACCTGGGCAGACGGTGCCCCCTCAAGATCAGAAACCGGCCCCTTAGCTGCTGGAGCCCCAGCCCTCAACCAGTAAATACAGCGGTGCTCCACCGGCTGAAATGCCACAGTGTCACAGCAAGACGCCAATCTTACGGAGAAAAATAGGACCGACGGAGAAGGAAGAGGCCCCCTACATTGTAGTAGGAAAGAAGAAAAAGAAAAAGGGGTCTAAGGCAAAACTGGCCCCGACTCCTGAAGACCAGCCGCGCAAGCCACCGATGGTGGCTGACATAGTTAAGGCACTGCCCACCAAACCAAGTGAGAGGAAGGCCCCGTACTATGTCACAATTAGGACTGAGGGAAAAAACCCCACTGAAATACTAGACCAGCTTCCGTCACTGACGGAGCTGGGAGTGGGGGGGAAGTTGGTGAGAGCTACGAGAGATGAAGGTGTCTTGATAAGAGTGGAGGATAGACAGGCTGGGGAGAAGATAGTGGCATGGCAAAGGCTGAAGGACCAGGGCATAGAGGCAAAAGAGACAAGCCGAAGAAGGCCGAGAATGGAGGTGAAGGGCGTGCCTAACGGATGGACTGAAGCTTAAGGAGGAAATAGGGCACTACCTCACGAAGGACCCGCTATGGCTGAGGAACTGCGGGTCCTCCAGCTTAACACGGGGCGGCGGCGTATGGTGGAGGAGGAGTTGAGGGCCCTCTCCAACCGATACGATATAATGGCGGTCCAGGTGCCGTGCTGTCTAAGAAATGTGGTCACAGGCTTTGGTCTCATGTTAATGATGATAGCGCTGGGATGTGCAGAGAGGAGTCCCAAGGCTGCGGTAATTATTACCAACCAGACCCTTAACGTGATAGAGCTGCAACAGCATACCCCCACGGACATGGCGTTATGCCTGATAAAGTGGAGAGGTATGACCTTCGCATTAACGTCGGGATACCTCTCTGACAGAGTCAACATATAGGATGGTATCGGGGCCATGGGGGGAGTAGCTATTGCATACAGGAATGTCATCATCTGCTCCGACACCAACGCCTGGAACTCGTTCTGGGAGTCCAAGAGAACAGATCGGCGGGAAGAGAGCCTTGGCGGGTTCGCCAGTGGTCGCCATCTGGTGGTCCTCAATGAGCACTCTGACACACCTACATTCCGGGAGCCCAGGTCACAGCTGGATCGACGTAACGTTTTCGACGCCCACCATACAAGATACGTTAAAGGGTGGACCCTCAGATCAGAGACGAGTACCGACCATACGGCCATAGCCTTCGGCCTCACTAACTAGGGATGAGGCCGACGAACCATCGTTCAACGGTGAGAAACAAGGCTATATGACGAGAAGAGCGAACTGGACCGCCTTTAGGAGTCACCTGGAGGGTTTCCTAGTGGATGATGACTGGAAGCGGATGAAGTCGGATCAAGATGAATCAATCGAGGCTGAAGTCAATCGACTCACCGACATCATCCTGGACTCGGCGGAGCAATCTCTCAGGAGGAAGACAGCGGTGAGAAGACCGGTCTCATGGTGGACGCCGAGCCTTACCACCCTCAAGAGACAGCTCAGCGCTTGTACAGAAGTGCAGGTGCGAAGAGAGGCGCGCTGTACTTCGGGATGAGTACAAGCGCAGGTTAGCAACTTATCGGAACGTGGTTCGTGCGGAAAACAGAAAATCGTGGGAGGAGTTTGTGACGGTGGAAACTGGGGTATACCATTCAGGGTCGCGTTAGGCAAGCTTTCGCCCATGCAGACGATAGTGGCCCTGAGGATTGGTGAGGAAAGAGCGGTCTCCATGGAGGAGGCCGCGCAGATCTTTATCAGGAGTACATACCCCAGGGACGACCCGTGCCACGACTCTCAGGAGCAGGAAGTAATCCGACGGAGCACGGAATATCCATCGGGTACTGTGCCCACCATGGAACATCTCCGTCCTCCGTACAGCCGTGGGTAAACAACGCACGGGACGCGCGCCAGGACTAGACAAGGTGGACGCCTCCATGCTGAAGGAAGCTATCCCTTACATCGAGGAACGGCTGCTCAGGTTATATAACGCCTGCTTGGACAAGGGACGCTTCCCGAGGCAATGGAAAGATGCAGATTTGAGATTGCTTTACAAGTTAGAGGGAAAAGATAAGGAGCTACCTAGCTCCTACAGGCCTATCTGCCTCCTCCCTGTGATGATGAGTTAAGTCCTGGAGGGCCTCATGGTGACCAGCCTGCGACCCACACTTAGCAGGACCAGTCGCCCACGGACGTACGGATCGACCAAAGACAGGGGAACCTCTGACGCGCTGCTGCAGGTACGTAATGACGCTGAAGGTTGGGGAAGTGTCCGCCGGGTGGCCGAGCAGCAGCAGTTCCAGAGACACGAAGGGCCGAGCAATATCTACGCCCTGGTGATGAGCTACCTAAAGGACAGACGAGTTACCATCCGAGGTAGCTACCTCAAGCACGTGGACAGGGTGGAGCGGGGTTGCCCACAGGGTTCGGCCTTAGCGCGGTTCCCTACCACGGCATTCGTGGACGAACTTGCCGCGATAGTCTATTCGAACAGCAGAGCCGGGATTTCGGCAGAGGCCGAGAGATGTACGCGTCCCCCTTCTGGAGCGAAAACCTCTCACAGCGGCAAAGAAGAAAACTGGCATCGGCTCAGAGAACGGCTCTGCTGAGAGTCACCAGTGCGTATTGGACAACATTACATGAAGCGGTGTAGATCTTGGCAGGAGGTATGTGATCAGATATGAGGAAACAGTTTACTCGCTTCGAATTTGAGCCTTCATCGACCGGTCCAGTTTTTATAGATTCGGATTGTTTTGAACAATCGATAACTATAATTGGAGCATCGTCTCTGAATTGTTATAATGAAAGGAAAGGTGACGGCTTAGACTTCGAGTAGAAACTTTTGAAAGTTTGAATACATGTAATATAACATTCCGTATTGATTAGTTGAAAAATTTACGTTTTAATCGTCGTACGGATAAGATTTCGAAATTAAAAAAAGTTTTAGGTTTGCCAAACAGCAATGATCGAATTTACTCGAATCTAGCACTGAAATATTTTTTCTTTTGGTTCAAAAGGCCAAAAACACAAAACGCGGTTTTTCCATTTGAGTTGAAGTTTTGACCGCCCACAACTGTCTTTGAGCTGTAGGAAGTAGAGGATAATCATAGAGTTCCCAACTTCTAAACGGTACCGATATGATTTTTTCCTTTTTCAATTGTCTCAACATTAAAAGCCACTGATATTCATTTAAATAGATGTTATGTCTAGATTCGTACTCATTTAGGAATATAACTACTTATAACACAAACAAATACTTATAACATCATTTATTTTTTATTATTTTTATTTAATAAAACTGTACACACTGTAACATTGTTGTTGTCGATAACACACTCGAGGAGGTACTACTCAACAGGGCGGGACCTGAGACTCGATCACAGATAATCGATAGATCGATTGATACACAACAATAGAGATAATGTATTTTCCACGATAGATTAGTAAACTCAATTTTTACTTTTTCCGCTGCGTCCGTAGAAATGTAAGAATTTTCGTCCCTTCTGGAGCGTATCAATATGAGCTCTTGTTTCACGTTGATGATGACCTTTTGGTAATCCTCCGCAAATCTGAGTAGCAATCGTAATGGAATGCAGATGTTTAAATGACCTTCTGTCGATTTCATACTTAAGTTATTTGATTCTGGTGAAGTCCATCCAACATTCTCATTAATTCTACCTCGTTTTATAGAACTCAACCCCTTTAAAGTACTGGAAATCCCAGGATTTTTTATTCTATCAACTTCTGTTCCACAAATTGCATACCTAATTTCATCAAACAGGAAGGCGAAAGCATTTTGAGTTAATTTAGCGTTCGGTGGTACACCCGTTCCATCTTCTTTTAAAAATTTCCCCTCCAGATAGAGAAAACTTTCGCAAAGTAACATGTATATATTCTGCTGCTAATCGGTGATTCTAATTTCATCCCCTGATTGTAATTTCGTCGATGCATACGGATAATGGGAATGTAGATGTTCAATACCTTCTACGGACGAAATTGTACTGATTGTTTCTTTTGAAAATCGTTTAATTTATAAGACCTAACCAAAAAAGCAAACAAAGATGGCCGCAAATCTTAGTGTTGGGAGATTGATATCTCTTTTTGTTTTCCGTTATACGGACGTTTTTCAAATATTTTACGAGTTGGGGAGGAGGTGTTCCTAAACCATTGCTATCAAAATATTTCGCCAATTTCCCAATTTTTCTATAACACACCCAATGAGTGCCTTGACCAGAACTTTTACCCAAATTCAATATAGCGCATTCGTTTATACGGGGTTTTTGAGGGAGGGTATCTCTCATGAACACCCACAGTCTTGACTTCCTACAAGACTTCGAATCTATGGCAATGGAGGTGAGAGTGGCTGGTGGAAAGCTAGAAGAAGATGAGATTGTTAACCAACTTATTGTTGCCATGCCTTCTGATTTTGACTCAGTTGTTTCTGCAATAGACGTTTTATTTAATAAAGATCGATCAGCTTTAAGCTTGGACTATGTCAAGAACACTCTGTTATCTGATTATGAGAGAAATGTAAAAAAGGAGGAAGAGTCTCATAATGAATTTTCGTCCTATAGGAGAAAAGGTAAATTTAATTAATTTTCCAATTCAAAGAATACAAGTGAAAGTGTAACTCCTGAAAAACATTCTAATGTGATTTGTTACTATTGACACGCGATAAACACAAGGAATGATTATTGACAGTAGTAATTATTCCTCTTTTTTTACGGCAGAACGTTTCATACGAAACATTTTTCATATTAAATCTACCTGCCCGTCTTGGCATTTCTACGATTGATGATATGGTAAAATTATCGGTCTGATAGGCACTTGCATTGCTTTGAAACACCGAATTCATCATGTTCCAGATATTTCCTCCTGATATCGTATTAGCTGTAGTTTACGGAATCCTACACAAATTAGAAAGACTTGGACTAGTAAATGTAAAACCGATTTTATCATTGGAGCTACAATTTTTCATTAAGTATTCTGTAACATCATGAATCGCCATTTTTAGCCAACTTGTTTGAGCAACCTCGAAATAGTTATTGGACCTTTCGATGAGAGCCCCGAAATATGTGTGGGAAAATAACACTGATTCAAAACACCAGATCGCATGTCATATTAATAGAACCTTTTATTAGACTAAAATTAAAACTCATTATATAAAATAAATTAGGAAAACAACTTTGATATTAATACTAAATAAATTCAATTAAAATTTAATCCTTTTTATAAAGAAAATAAATTACTTATACTGAGATTACAATGAACAAGATACTATTAAATGTCTATTGATAATCAAAAATCTGGCTAGCCAGTCGAAGTATTGTAAACAAAAGAATCAAAACTCTTATCTGTCGTCATTGGCGGGGCGTACGAAGATACTAATACGTCGAAGGAATTCTCCGCAGGGCGGGCGAAATTTCAAAGTATCTTTCTCCGCAGTACGAGAGAAAATGTCCATCAAATTCCTTGCTCCAACAGGGCGAGCGAGGATCAAATTATCGGGTCGGTTCGAAGTGGTCGAACCGACTGACAGACCATTACTGTGTCCACAATATTCCTCACTCCAACAGGGCGAGCGAGGGTCAAAATAGCGGGTCGGTTCGAAGTGGTCTAACCGACTGACAGACCATTACTGTGTCCACAAAATTCAAGAAATTTGTTTCGTTTATGATTAATAATAAGTACTCTTTTATTCAACCAAATAAACTATCTGGCTTTAACACACCACCCACCAATTTTTGTCTTTGCACAAAATTTAACAGAAAGACATCTGGCGATATTCTATATACTTATGTGTCAGTTGCGATGGTCTATACTATTCTATTCTGATGTTCGATCCTATGCACGATGGATATATTTTGGATTGTGGCCCTTGTCGGGAAACAAATCTATTGGATTGGTGGGGAGGCAAGTGAAGAATGCGTTGGAAACAAGTTGTGTCCCAAGTTCCGATTTTATTTTGTACTGCTCTGCTAATCAAGGACACCACCAAGCGAATGCAAGAATTTATCCTAATGTCTTTGGGGTTGCTAAATGATTTTAAAAGAAAACTACCACAATATTCTACGCTAGTAATGTCATACGGACAACCTTGCTCAGATCTCGACTGCGGGAAATAGGCAATTGGAGGAACAAAATTCTCCGATCGATACTTACTACATTTGTGGCCAGTATTACGCGGAATAATTTTGTAAGGTGATACATCCCAAACATGTCTTCCCCGATGTGAATGCAAAAGTTGCCGAGTGGGGTCGAGATGCATTCTACAGTAATCGTCAATGAGCAAATTAGATAAATGTTCAATGTAATATCGGAACTGAGGAAGCAATATCGGTTTTATCACAGTTCGAAATGATACAAGTCTTGTATTGCTGGGCAAAAGACTGTAACTAAAGTGACCGCCCACCCTGAGCATCCCTTGGAGATCTATGGAGGGTCATGAACGGACATCCATTGTAACGAATGGGGAATCTGTTTCGAAATAATGCTGCTGGGCGCATTGGGCGCAATTTATTCCGGAAGGCCGGAGTCTATTCAATTGATACTTACCGTAACGAAATACTATTTGTTGGTAAGGTAGGGCATTCGGATGCACTACTACCTGTAAAGATATTTGACATAAGTCCAAGATCAAATCTAATGGAATGCGTTACATCCGGTTGAAGCTTAGAACTAATCAGGAGATGGTCATTTAGAGATCCAAGCTCTGTTGGTGAAGAAGCGTCAAATAACATTCCAAGTTTTGAGCAGGAGTTGCCCTCCATTACACGATGAGGTGGTAAAATATATCGACCCTACCTGGAGTCGACGGAACAAGGTAGTCGTCGATCAATTTGGAATAGTTTCCTGGCAATAAAGGAATTTTATTAACCAGGTGCGCTAATTCTAGGAACCGATGCAATTCAGTGAAGCCACCTAGATTTTGTGAGGAAGGCCTTTTGAATGGTAATTGGACATTGTCTGATCCACTGAATTCCCGAGAGCGATATAAAGAAATATGTACATCGGCCTCAATATCTAGGGATTTTGGTTTGACAAGTGCAGCTACCAATTCAATTTTCCCCAAATTTTTCCTTCTTTTGCTCAATGAGCACTCTTACGATTGGTCGCAAGATGGAAATAGTGAAATCGATGTATTTTGAACGATAAATTTAGAGCGTATAGGTCCCATGATACCCCGTCCAAAAATCGTGCGCAGAGCGCTCGGATATCCATCCCGATTCATGTATTCACCAGATAACATTTCTCCAAACAAATCGACTCCTAAAAGGAAATCGACTGGACCCGGTTTTCTAAATGATTTGTTCGACAATGGGCATCGGTTAAAAAGGTTATTAATAGAAGCCGGTACTGGACAAACGGGTTCTTTATCTATAATTTTGGGAATCACATTATAGTTAGTTTGAAGCCCAGGCTGATTATGATCTCGGGGCACTATCTCACACGAAGTTTCGTATTTCCCTCCTTGTACTGGACTATCCACGAACCCCTTTAATGAATGAGAATCGATTCTTTTCCCTAGTCCTAAACGTCGTACGCAACCCGATGAAATGAACGATCGTTGTGACCCAATTTCATTATCTATTTTTGGTCGGTTGACGGACTAGTTTTTAGCTTCTCTTTCGTCTCAGAATAAGGAGTGCGGTGTGGATAATGTTTATTGGACCCATTTATCGATCTACGTGTTGATGGAGGAAAATGCAATACGGAATGATGCCGTTTTTTGCAATGAAAGCATGACGTAGGTGAAGTACATTTATCAAAATAATGTTCAGGCGATAAACAATTTGTACATACACTAAGTTGCTCGACTTTATTTAATCTTTGATTAGGCTCTATGGAGCGAATTCGGGGGCATCTATATAACCGGTGTTTATCCAGACAGAGAGGACATATATTGTCTGGGGTAGAACTATTCGTTAACAATGGAAAAAGCTCTTCAATATTTTGAGGCCTACTAACGGATGAGCCGTGCGAATTATGACCGAAAGTTAATAAATTTTCTTGAGGCTGAGACCACTAAATAAACGAGCGATCCCGAAAGATAAGGCTTCATAATAATTTTTCCTCGTTTCGGAACAAAGAGTATCGAAATTGTTATGTCCTTATTTAAATAATAAGTACTGACGTAATGATATTGAAATTAATATAAGCGCACAAGTAATCTTAACACTTCCTATATTCATATAGAACTGTAAGAACAAACTTTTGTAGGTTACAATCATATGATAATAAATCGATTCTCCTTTGCTGCGGGCATAATCGATATATAACAGAAACGATCTATCGATATATATTCAAGAATCCTCGCGATCGATTTTGCTTCTTTAATTTTTTCTAAAAAATTACCAAAGGTGCTATCTAGTTGTGATAGACGCGATGTAAATAAATTTTATTTACCAACCTCGAAATAGTTATTGGATTCCATTCGATGAGAGCCCCGAAATATGTGTGGGAAAATAACACTGATTCAAAACACCAGATCGCGTGTCATATTAATAGAACCTTTTATTAGACTAAAATTGAAACTCATTATATACATAACATCAATATCTGGTGAAGACGGGTTTGTGACATTAAAGCGTATAG
This sequence comes from Arma custos, assembly GCA_037127475.1. NCBI lineage: Eukaryota > Metazoa > Arthropoda > Insecta > Hemiptera > Pentatomidae > Arma > Arma custos. The sequence goes on along the minus strand of CM073761.1, from coordinate 3,140,075 downwards.
ATTTTTTATCTAGATTAAATTTCTTTACAGTAGATCTAATTTCCTGTACTATTTCAAACGTTTGATAATTTACGTTAATGGGCGTATCATGAAAATCAGATATTCTCATGGGTTCAGAAAAATATAATCCACAAATTTCTTGATAAATGGAAACATCAAAAGATGATTCGAAAACTTCTCCACAATAGTCGCAGAGGTTAAAAAATAATAAATCATCCCCCGGATCCATAGTTAATTAGGGGAAAAAAGTAAATTATGTGAAAGAAACAAAGGAAATATCTAGACGATTGCAGAAAAAAGAAAGAAAAAATCACAGTTAAAATAAAACTAAAAACCATAGATAGTTGAAACAGTCCGATGGTAGCAGCAACAGTTCAATTTGAAACACCAAAGGACAGTGGATCTCTTAAAATAAGTTGATCACTTTTATACCCCTACGTCACGTACGGTTTTGCGAAAGATTTGAAACTGCACGTTTATGTAAAAAGAATCGCCTAAACGACCAACCTCCCTAAAACCAATTAAGAAAGAAATATTAAAACAAGTACTGAGAAGCTGGTGCATGTACAGACAGGTTTGAAACCTGCACGTTTATGTTTTGAATCTTATTAAAATATAGATATTGCGCAATCTCATTAAATATGTGGAGGGGATAGAATGGCCAATAGAAACGCAGGATATAAAAATATAACACGACTCCTACTTAATGTTTCATCAGTTCGAAGTCAGCGAGCATCCGATGACGACTATTACCTAAGGTAAATAAAACCGTTATGCAGATATTTTTATTTTATTTTTTGGACAAATATTGATTTACCAGATTTTCACAGATGGACTCTATGAAACCCGTAACGGCTCTCAATCAAATCAAAACTCGAAGAAGGATTGGAAAGATTTCCGATTTGAATGTAGGATTCGCTTACGAGGTGAAGGGATTGGCCAAAATCTGAACAAAGTACGGCGATGGCATTGTTGCGGACCTCGAATACCTCGGACCTACGTACATTGAAAATTCTTCTTCAATGAGCGTTTTTCTTCCGAAACATTACAACGAGATAAATACAGATGAAGTGCTGACGTCATACGACAAAATGTCACGAAAAATATCACTTATATACAAAAGCTGCTATGAAATTGAATTTATTTAATCGTAATACTTTGTAAATAATATACATAAAGAAAAGTTGTAGTTTTCTTACCAATATTTTTAAAGAAGACAGTAATTATACATACAGTATTGTTTACTAATTTCAATATCCACAAAAGCCGAATGTTATCCACCTGTTGGTGCATGTACCGACAGGTATGAACCTGTAATTTTATGTAGGGGGTCAAAATCCAGGTTTGAACATGTCTATGTCGCGCTATGTCTGGCCCAAGTGGCGCTATAACTACTGAAACCAAACACAATTATATCATTAAAGAAAACTATGTATTTTTATAATTTAGTAAAACAAGATAAATTATTGAAATTCTTATCTAATACTTCTTCAAGAGCTTTAATTTGATCGATATGTTCAGATTCTTGACTCAATAATTCATTTGAAATATTTAATTAATTTATATAAATTTGTTCTTAGAACTTTTCAAGATTTTGTCTTAATAAATAAATTAAAAAACTCATTTTCCGGGAAGATAATTATAATGACGTATATATTTTTTTTTAAATAATCTTATACAAAATTTAAGTACATAATCAATTTAAAAAGAAAATATTATGTTCTACGCTAGAGATTCAATAAATTTATAAACATTTCTTGCATAGAAAAAATAATTTTTAGTTTAAAACAAGAATAAAATTCATTTTGTCAGGTGCTTGATGTTAATTGCTGTAATTATTTTATTAGCTGATATTGGTAAAAGTATAGTCATTATGAAAATTTCTTAAAACCGCCACACTTTTTACCGTTAAACGAATTTTTTCGTTAATCGCTTCATTTTTATTTTAAACTTATTAAAATTTGTCTAGTTTTTACTTTTCCGATATCCTGACAGTACAATTATCATTTTATTTTTATATACATCAGCAGGTATTTTCATTGCAGATCCAATATCCTTTAAAGAATCTTAATTACAATTTTTATTCTTATAGTTTACATCCTTATCTTTCCATAATATTGGAAAAGTTTGATAAAATCCTATTAAATTAAAATTATTTTATACTTATCAGTTATGTTTCCTATCACTGCGTGTTTTTCTTTTTTGTTAAGCTATTATATATTTCTAATGAACCTCTTACATATAAGTTACTAGCTTAGCCAACAATAGTTCCATCTTTTCTTATGATATTTAATTTGTTTATTAATAATTAATCGTATTTATATTTTATGTAATTGATATTATGGGTTTGGATGATGTGATGATGAGTGGATTTAAGATTGAAAACAGCAGGTAAAGGTACTTGCTTTTTACAAAAGCAGCTTTCAGATTCTATCTGATTTTATTATTATATAATAATTTATTGCTCAAAATTTGAAAATTATTCAAATTTTACTTTTAAAACAAATCTGTACCACTACAACTCATGTATGGTTTCGGGATAAATATATGGTGGGTTTCTGGGGCAACGGGTGTACAGGGAGGTGATTTACCCGAGATCACGCTCAAGCGTTGGGTTTTTTCCCGAGATTTTATAGAGGTTGTGTGAGCCCCGGGATGGCTATTATTAGATTAAATAGTTTATATGTTACAACCGGATTTGAACCCGGGACCTTCGGCATAGCAACTCGACGTTTTACATAATGTGATTTATACAAATTTTACAATTAAAATAAATGCCCATATAAAATAGTACTGATCTACATTTATCATTTTACTTTATTTAAGAACATTAAATGTGTAAAATTCATATATGTGTATATTTTCCAATTATTCGAATATCTGTGAATGGACCGTGCCACCAAGTCAAAACGATTTTTAAAGTGGGAGAAAGATATTTGCGGGAAATTTTTGTAGCTCATTCATTCATTATTGAATGAATTCATGAGATATTAGGTCGAACAGTATCTAGTGTTTGCCTCTCCCTTTATAAACTTAAGCTCGACAAAAACGAGGAGGTCTTCTGTAGTTTTTTTTTCAAATAATAAATTAAAATATAAACTTTCCACTAACTCGATCGAAATGTTGTTTCTTCAAGATTTGCCTGAACATAGCGGATCACCTCCTGTTCGGCCATATTTACAAATCACGTCTCCGTTAAGAGGGAGCGCCGTTGATTCGCAAACACAAGATTTGAAACACGTGGACACTTTGGCTCCGACTTATTCAACTACCCAAAAAAAAATTTCCGAATGAAAATTTTAATCTGCTTCAGGCTCTCACGCACATGTTGCCCCGGGGTTCGGAACAGTTAAATGTTCACAAATAGTTTACGATAAAAGAAAAATGATTACGCAATAGTAGTTGGAAAATAGCTGGTTTTATTGTGATTCTGATTTTATTTATTTAGTCTTAGAGAGTTTTTGTTATAGTCAGATAGTATTAAGTTCTAAAATTGTATTGGTCTGGTTCTTAATTTAAATCCACATCTATACTATATTGTTTATATGAATATACATATTTTAAATGTTTCTATTTGTTTTTTCAGTGCATTCCTCAATTTAATATGGTCAGACAGGAATATGAAAATCCGTTAATCCAAGATACGCAAACTAATGATAGTGACTATTATTCAAGCTTCCAAGAAGAGTGCGTTTCCCCTTGTGAAGAACAGGAATCTGTATGCCATTTTAATGAGGAAGAGCAACTGGAAGAAACAGACAATGAAGAAGAAAACAATAAGTCAAAGACTCAACTTTTAAAAGTATTTTCAGAAAATAGCTCAGAATCTTTGGAAGGAAGTTCTGCATCCATCTACTTGAGCTGTTCTTCCCAGAATGAAATTGCCATTACAGAAAGCGGCTCAACAAAGCAAGTTCCAATTTTAACAGGTGCATCATCATCTGAAAAAGGGCAACTTCGTTTTGATGGTGGAAGTTTAAAAAACAAAAAAAAAAATTATAACATCAAAGGGAAACAAATGCAAACCTCCCACGGCCAAAACGAAGTAGACCCTGAAAATTCCTCCCTGTGCTCGTTTGATTCAACCGACAGTTCCACTCATTCTGTAAGAGATGAAAATTCATTCTCCCAGAATGAAATTTCAATTACAGAAAGTGGCTTAACAAAACAAGTTTCAATTTTAACAAGTGCATCATCATCTGAAAAAGGGCACCTTCGTTTTGATGGTAGAAGTATAAAGAAAATTAAAAATAAAAAAATAAATAACATCAAAGGAAAACAAATACAAACCTCCCACCGCCAAAACGAAGTAGACTCTGAAAACTCCTCCCTGTCCTCGTTCGATTCAACCGACAGTTCCGCTCTCTCCGTAAGAGATGAAAATTCAGAAGTTTTAAGCTGTGGATCTTCAGCAGGATCAAGTCTATCGATAAAGCGTAAATGTTCTATATGTTCGTGCCTTTCCTCATGGAACGAATCAGAAGGCAGTGTGAATGACATATCAACAAGCTCTCCTGGACCGTCGAATTTAAGAAAAAGATATCGTAGATATGGGAGCTTAAATCGAAGAAAACTATTGAATGTGAGTTATTATATTTTATTTTACTCAGATATAGTAATGTATTATTAATATTATTTAAAAATTAGGAATGTATTACTATTGTTTAGTTGAAAGAAAAAAACAATACATACATGTACTATATTGCCTATGGTCACCTCGACTTGCCTGATAAGAAAACACCTTAACGTGACCTTAAGCTCAAGAAAATTGTTTCACAGCAATTTTCTTACAGATTTTTTAATAATAACAAATTCTTTATACATTATAATATAATTCTTTAATAATTATTCATGGACAAGCCCCTTTAGAATAACAATACAGGTTTCAATACAGGGTATTATTATGCCTTATTAAATGAGAAAGAATTAATGAGAAAAAAATGTTGCGAATTACCTCCAGTGATAACATTTAAAAAATAAAATAAAACAATGTACAAGAAATAAAACATAACAGAAATAAGATTAAAATAATTATGTAGAGAGACACAATAGATAATTACATATCTATCCCAATTACAATGTCAAGTAGAAACAAAGAAAGGAGAAAATGAAACAAGAATATAAACAATTTCAACTAATATAACTTGTTTTTAAACATATCTAACTGGATGAGTGAAGCGTCAATAATATAAATATATATAAATAATGATATAAATGTACTTATACATAAATAAAACACATCGTTCATTTGTAAGTTGGAAAATTTTAATCTGAAAACTGGCTATGTTATTTATTTTTTGGAAATAGTAAGGATATAAGGTGATTGAATATACGGGATTCGAAGGTTGAAACATTATTGGAACGACGAATGGAAGAAGGTATAGAGTTCCAAAGGGATAAGGATCGGATAAGGAAAGCTCTATCAAAAGTCGTTGTTCGGTGGGGTGCTGTATACAGGTCTGAGAGCCGAGACGGGTGTAACGGGAGTGGACCGAGGTTTTGAATTTAAGGAGATCGAATGTATGATGGTCGGCGGGATTAGATAACTTGGTAAAGGAAGGAAGCTAGGAAGTTCTTACGGCGATAGGAAGGGTAAAGCCACTTCAACTCTTCGTAATATCGGGTGATACAAGCGTCTCTCGGGATCCCAAAGATGAAACGAACGAAGCAATTTATCAACCGTTTTAGTTTTGCATCGAGATCTTCTGTGACACCTTCATATACTGTACAGAAATAGTCTAAATGAGGGAAAATTAAGGAAGTAACTATGTATCTATGGGTTTTAAATGGTAACAGGTGACGAAGGTGACTGATTGATTTCGGCTCTTTTAAACATAACTTGGAGAGCGATAATAAACAGAAGAAGAGAGAGGGGGTTGATCTGCCTAACTCCTGACCTCACTGTAAAAGGTTTGCCCAACTTTCCGTTTATTTATACTGTTGGTGATAATTGCCGGAGTATTTTCCATTTGGATTTGGAATCGATTGCATTGAAGAGGATGGAATGAATGTAATGGGATTTTGCATGACGTACTGCAGATTGGGTTTCATGAGGAAGAAGTAAACTAGTACAGACATTCATACTGAAACAGTATATACAGAGAAGTAAAATAGGCTGTACACGCCCTATTTGTCAATTTCCAACTTGCATGTGGTTCTGTGGACAAATTATTTTAAAGAAGATCATGACTGAGCTGGATATTCCCGGGAAATAAGTAAGATTGATTAAGGCGTGTATAGACGACCCTCTATCTAGAGTCCTGAAACAAGGAGATTTTTATCAAGATATACAAGTAGGTTTTTGATGTTGGAACTGGCTTGAGGCAGGGAGATGTGCTCTCCTTAACTGTTCAATATAGCCCTTGAAAAGGTAATAAGAGCAACATCAAGAGAGAATGGCGGGGTGCACATCAGAATGGAACATAAAATTCTTGCTTACGCCGATGATATAGCAAGTAATAAAAGGGAACTCAGAAGTAATAAAAGGGATATCGCGAGACTCGCTGAAGTGCTGATGAGAGAAGTAAACCAAATCGGCTTACAGGTAAATGAGGATAAAGCATAATGCTTGACAGTAAGCCGTAAAGTCCACCCCAGCAACAGCATCAGCGTGAATTATAAATCGTTCCCGTAAGTAGACAGCTTTAAATACGTCGGCTCCACAATAACATCAACGAATGGCCAATTAACTGAAATAGATCAGCTATTAGAGCAATAGATGAAATAGAGCATTCTTATCTCATTCAACAGTATTGAAATCCCGAAGCATCTCTAGAAATTTAAAATTAAGGTTGTAAAATGCTGTGTTGTGTGAGAAAAAGCCGGTTCTGATATACGGCTGTGAGACGTGTGCTGTCACCAGCACCCTGGAAAGCAGAATTAAGGAATTTGGAAGGAAAATCCTTCTCACGATAAACGGAGCAGTACGGGATCAGAGACATAACTCCTGGAGGAGAAGGACCAATAAAGAATTGCTCTCGGAAACTTTAATAAAGAAAACTTAATAAAGAAAACTCTCGGAAACTTGTTCAGTCGATATCTCATGATATGAAGGAGGTTAAGATGTAGCCCGAAGTAATCAGTCAGAACGCCTCTACACAACTATGAATGCCACAATTGTTGGCAAGAGACCTCGTGGGACGCCAAAGACCAGATGGATAGACAGGGTCAACAAAGATGCTGCGGAGCTTCATGTAGCAGATTGGAAATCAGTGGCCCAGGATAGACAGAGGTAGAGAAGGCTGGTAAAGGCGGCCAAAAATCTACAAGGTCTGTAGCGCCAACTAAAGAAAAAGAATGTTTATCAGTATTATAGATATAAGCTACAAGTATTCTATCCGATAACGCCTCCCCTCTTGCGTTCTTTACAATTCTAATTAATTTTCTGAGCTTTTTATCTATTGAATCGCTTGAACTAGGCCATCATAAAGGTTAGCAATTAAAGGTTTTGAGGTCAACGTATGAATTATCTTCTTCGGAACTAAAGAAATTTGGAATAGATTTCCTGTGTATAGTGATTATGTGCTTGTTAAAAACAAAGCATGCAATTAAAGAAGATCTAAAGGATTTATTTATTAATTTATTTTCTTGTATATAAAGACAAAAAAAAAGGGAAGAAGAAGGAAAGAAGGAAGAAGGAAGGAGGAAGGAAGAAAAAAAATACTGATCAATCCACATCGGACACACTGTAGTTGTATGAAACGCGATTGAAAAAATGAAAAAAAAAATAGGAAAAATTATGATAGCCAAAATTGAAAAAAAAAAAAATTAAATTAAATTTTCTAATGAACAACAATATTAAACTGAAAAGGTACTAATCGATAAGTCGTCCTCGGACAATTTTACAATAAAGAAAGGAAATAAAATCAAAGGAAATAAAACTTACCGAAAAACTTGTCTTCCTCTCTTCATTGACGCCTCGTAGGTGAGCTCACCGTAGCGTACGTCAATGCCGGTCCTCTCAATTCGGAAAGATATTAGAAGATAAAGGGGTATAGGACAAGCGGGATAACTAACTAACGAACTGGAAAAAAATTCAATTATAGAAATTCACAACATATATCAATTGTTTTGGAAGCGGTTAACAAAATGACTAATTTAGTAGGCAGTGAACAAATAGACTGACCCGGATTTATATATATAAAAAATTAGACTTCCTAAATATCAAATAAAGAACTAAACAGTAGTTTTTAAGTATGCATTTAAAACAAACAAATTGTAATGTACAATTTGTCCGATATGGATTGATCAGTATGCTGTGTATTACGGCAATCCAGTATAGTTGGACAGCATTGCTGAAAATAAAGCATTTCTCTCTCTTAAAGTTAAGTAAATAATATTTTTCTTTCAGGTTGATAATCAACGATCTCGATCCATAGGCCAAACAAATAAAAATAGAATAGGGAGGAGAAAAAGATCGGGTTCGTCATATGTAGCATCTACTATCACAAGAGTTGTGAGTTTTTTTATTTTCACTTTTCATCTTTTAGATTTATCCATTTAAAAAAAATTAATCTACAATTTATTCCGAAATAGTTATTATTATTCCCTATTCTATATTGATTTTTTCATATATTTAATTTAACTCCATTCAATTTAATTTACACATTTACTGCCTGGCGAATTTTCCATGGTTTGCCCAGCGATTTTATGCGATGCGTATTACGTTGGAATATTATTTGCAGTAAATAACGTGAGTTATAAAATCATGCTTTTCGCATTATTAATGGTGGGGGACACCAGTAACCCCTACGGCGCTTTAGACAATTTTTACGATTTTCCTTTATTAAAACAATCGTGATTCGGTTGCTTAGCGGCTACTCTCATTATTTAGTCTTATTTACTGCGTCATTTTTCTTTGTTTTCACTACATTTTTGTATTTTATATCTTTCATTCTTTTTTTTTAATTAGCCCTTAAAAATGTTTCTTCAAATGGAGATTATTCATCAAGCACAGAATCTGACGGTCCAGTTTTACAAAGACCCTCAAATATATTTCGACCGCTATCAGACAGCAAGAAAAGTTCATCGATTAATTCATCCGATATGCTCCCACGGTACATCGGCACCGAATTGAGTCTAATAGTGAAACTGAAGCTAAGGATAGCGATAACAACGAAGATGATATACCTGGAGAGTTTGAATAGGCGTGTTCCGTTGGGTGATAAAACCAATATTACATTTTCGGATTCGTCAGGTAAAAGGTCGCCTCATCATCGCCGCTCCGCCGGTAACTCTTATTCGCCGACTTCTACCACGCCTTCCTCGCCGCTAACTATGCTAGGTTCCTCCGGAGGTCTAACTCATTCACTTCTCCCCACCGCGCCTGTTTCGGTATTGCACCTCGATCACCGAGCAAAATCATTCCGCGCTCTGCTAGATTCGGGAAGTCAGGCGAGTTTCATCACTGAAAGAGCCGCGTCTCATCTTTACCTACCTATATCACCATCCCCCGTCGGGGTTAGCGTCCTTAAGGGCTCTTCCCGTTTTCGTATCGTTCGTAATCGAGAAGATCACTCATACACTTCCCGTCACGGATGTAGATTTATCACAGTGGCCGTATATGCGGGGACTACCGCTCACCGATCCAATCCTTCCTCTCTGATAGATCTCAAGCAGTTTCTATACCTAATCATCCCCTTTCCTCTTTCCTCACTCTTTCCTCAGGCGTGGCACAGGGCTCAAGTATCTCTCCTCTTCTTTTCAACTGCTATATCAATGATCTTCCTAAATCTGTTCACCACTGTTCCCATCATCTATATGCTGACGATTTCCAAATATATCTGTCCTTTCCCCCCTCCGAGCTATTTTTTGCGTTCGCTAGTATTCAGGAAGACCTGGATAGGATATGTGCCTGGGCAAAGCTGAACAAACTGGAATTGAACGCATTGAAAACTCAGGCCATTGTTTTAGGTTCCAATTCCCTCCTTACATCCATCCACACCCTCCCAACATTACTCCTAAACGATAATCCTATCACGTTTACCTCCTCGGTGAAAAACCTAGGCATCACCATCGACCAAAACCTTTCCTGGAAATCCCACATCGCCCAAATATCCCGACGGACAATTAGTTCCCTGAAGTTGTTCCATCGTTCTCGTCATCTCCTTACACAATCTTCCCGTGAGCTTCTCGTATCTTCTCTCATCTTCCCCCACTTTGACTATTGTAGCGTGGTATATGGAGGCCTCTCTAAAATGCTTGAAGACAGATTAAAGAGAATAATGAATTGCTCTCTAAGATTTGTGCTTGGTACTCCGAAGCGATCGCGCGTCTCCCACCTCTATGATGGGTTAAAGTGGCTCTTCCCTCCCTTCCGAAGACAATATTTCCTCTGTTCATTCTTATACCAATCCATTCACTCTCAACACCCTTCATATATCTACAGTCTCCTCCAATTCAAATCATCAGTGCAACACCATAAAACAAGATCCCGCCTTTCTGATCTCTATATACGTTCACACAGAACTAAAGCATTCGAACGTTCCTTTCTCGCCCGCTCCACCACAATGTGGAACTCAATCCCTCCTAATATCCGTCATACTCCCTCTCTATCAGTATTCAAATCCTGGCTGTTTCAACATCTATTAGCTTCCCAGAAGGATAGTCTCTAGGTAGGTTAGTCATTTGCTTAGAATACAATGTATATAATAACAAACTGTGTTATCTAGTTCTTTTAATTCTGCTCTTTGAAAAGCTGTACATCATGTAAACAAATTATTGAATGCTAGCTCATGCATTCAATTTCAAAAGCTTTGGATTTATCTATTCTCTGTAATTGCTTAATATCCTGTCAAGATCTGTACTATTTATTTACTTACTATTATTTTTGTTTGTATATTTCTTTTTAAATTGTTTTCTGTCATGTTTTCACGCTTTATGATTTGTAACATTTAGCCTTCTGGCCAGATAAATATTATGTTTTTATTCCTGTTCATATCTGTTATTCTAAAGGGACTTTGTCCCAGAATAAAGTTACTTTTCTATTCTATTCTATTCTATTCTATTGTTACCCCAATCCTATCCAGGATAGACTTCCTGTTCGGAGTAGACGCCCTGCCGCGTATCCTCCTCGGAATTCAACCGTCGCCAAAGGATGGAATCGTTGCCTGAAACACCGTATTCGGGTGGTGTTTCATGGGAAGCTGTCGCCCCTCCCCCCATCATATCACCTGGTATCCAGAGGGAAAGGACAATGAAGGCAAGACTTATCGCCCCCCACCTCAACGCCGTCTCGCGCCACTAACCGGGGATCCGGAACCTGCTACTCTTTCACCTGAGGCCAATGCTGTCGCTCCGGAGGGTCAAGAATTGTCTGTGTTTAACGCGCTTACCAATATACAGCTAAACCGCGATCTCCAACGGTATTGGGACCTCGAGGAAGTTACCGCCACCTCATCCTGGTTCTCTTCCGGCGAACAAATTTGTGAGGACTTATTTAAGACATTAGTTTCCCGTGATTGCAAGGGTCGAAACATCACCCCTTTGCCCTTAAATCGCTCGACTTGGGGGAATCCTATTATCGGGCTATTAAACAGTTTAACCGACTTGAAGCCCGCCTTCATCGTGAACCTATTTTGCGCGAAGCGTACCTCACCTTTATGCGCGAATACCTAGATTTAGGTCACATGTCCGTCGTTCCGGAACCCGACGACGCTTCCGGAGTAACTTATTGCCTCCCTCACCATCCTGTCCACCGCCCGGATGATCTGCCTTCTAAGATCAGAGTAGTGTTTAACGCTTCAGCCCAATCCTCCAACGGGAAATCCCTCAATGGCATTTCCTATACCGGGCCTAAATTGCAATCTGACATTGTCACCTTGATCACCCGGTGTCGAACGCACAAATACATTTTTACCGCCGACATTCGAGAGATGTATTGCCAGATATTAGTTCCTTCAGAACCCCAGGATTTGCAGAGAATAGTATGGCGTTTCTCACCCGACGAACCGATCCGCTCTTATCGCCTTCGAACTGTCACGTACGGTGTCAGCTCCTACCCGTTTCTCGCCATCCGAACTCTTCATCAGTTAGCCCATGATGAAGAGGCTCGTTTTCCTTCCGCCGCCTTCGTTCTTCTCAAGGGCACTTATGTAGATGACATTATTACTGAAGCTTCCTCGCTATGGGAGACAATCCAACTACGGGACGATGTCATCTCGCTACTGCAATCCGGCGATTTCGAACTCCGCAAATGGGCTGCTAATCATTCCAGGATTCTCGCCAATCTTGCCGCCGAGCATTGTCGCGTGGGGACTCACTCATTCGATTTCTCCTTCGAGGACGAGTTTACTATCAAGATCCTTGGTCTCGTATGGTCAACAGACACAAACACCTTTTCGTATCGGTTATCTTCTGATAAACTTCCGGCCACCAACCGCTCATTCTATCCAAGATAGCCCACATCTACGACCCTCCGAGATGGTTAGTTCCCGTGACTTACACCACCAAATTATTAATCCAACGCCTCTGGGTTGACACTCTGAATGGGATGAATATGCCGATATCAGCCGGGATTGGAATCGTTTCCAGGAAGAACTTGAAGTTATATCGCACATTGCCATCCCTCGTCGTTTCCCTTACTATCAGGAATCTCGCAGTTGCCAACGATTGGTCGCTTTTTGTGATGCATCCTAATTAGATTACGCCGCCGCGATCTATTTGTATTCCACTTCCACAAATCGCCGTCAGCCTACTCATGGTTAAATCCAGGGTCGCATCTTTTAACAGAGTATCCTTCCCTCGCTTAGAATTATGCGGTGCCCATCTCCTGGCGAAATTAGTCGTCAAAACTATCGGCATCTTCTCTCAGCCTTTCGAGGATCTTATTGCCTTCTCTGATTCTGCCGTAGCCCTCGCCTGGATTCGTGGCGAACCGCACCGCTGGAAAACATTTGTGGCAAACCGGGTCACTGAAATTCATGTAAACTTACCCCCTTCGCACTGGCGGCACATTGACGAAAAGAAAAACCCCGCCGATTGTGGCCCTCACGAGCTTTCCCCCAAGGAGTTCACCAAGCACACCTTGTGGAGGACAGGCCCCTCTTGGCTCTCCGAACCACCATCCTTATGGCCCACATTGCGCGTCGACTTCCCACCGGACATCGTTAACTCGGAACGTCGATCTACTCAGAAAATTGTTTCCTTTACGACCCTTACCACCCTTAATTTAGAAGGCCGCTATTCGTCCCTTTCACGACTTCAACGCGTTACATCATGGTGTCTCCGTTTCATAAACAACAGTAGGAACCCCGATCGCCGTGCTACCGGGTTCCTTTCCGCAGCCGCACTTAACTTTTTCATTAAACCCACTTTGGAGGCCGCTATCAAATCCACCAAGCGCCATCTCCGCACCGTAATGGGCACGCAAGTTTTGTCTTTTGAAGAATTTTCCATCCTACTCGTTCAAATTGAAGCCGTACTCAATAGTAGACCCCTATGTGCGTTATCATCGGATCCGCACGATCTAGAAGCTCTTACTCCCGGGCATTTCCTTATTTTTCTACCAATAAATGCCGCCCCGGCTCCTGATCTAACGGAGGTTCCTAACACTCGCGTGTCGTGGTGGAAACTCACCGACAAGATACATCAAGTATTTTGGTAACGATGGTCCCTAGAGTATCTCCATACGCTCCAACAACGATCCAAGTGGACTGAATCAACCCCCGAGCTAACACTTGGCTCTCTCGTTCTTATCAAAACCGACAAATCACCGCCTCTGCGTTGGCCCTTAGCGCGAGTTCTCGACTTACACCCCGGGACAGACGGCATAACCAGGGTCGCTAGCCTCCGAACATCGTCCGACATCCTAACACGATCAGTCCACCGCTTATGTCCTTTGACCTCTCAATGATGTCACTATAGTGCCATGGGGGGGGGAGTGTTCAGTAGGGTCTCATCATCCAGTAAAATAGTAAACAGTCACTGCCGCTATGAGAGGCTATATCAATAAGGCATTTGTCAAAAGTGAGGAGTGGGAGGCAGCCGTTTTTGGCGCGCCCAGTCACTAGTCGTCCGACCGTCATTTAGGACAGATCGATCAGAATTTGGGAAGCCCTTCTAGCCTGTTGTTCTGGACGAAGTTGATTAAAGGTTTCCATACTGCGGCATTTCTCGCCCGCTGATTTCTCGCTGCCAACGGCCAGCTCGACAGGTGCTGCATTGAATACGTTCCAGCTTATTGCAGTCGCCTAGCAACCAGATGCTGTCAGATGATTGATAGAACCGAGGTAACGAGTCGCCGGAAGCCCAAATGTAAAAGTTCAGTCTTATTAAATTATTCAGACTCTGTGAACCAGTGATTGCCATCATCAAGTTCGCCTAGCACCATCACTTCAAACTAAATACTATAAAGTCATATCGCCGTATCACCCGATCGCCCAGTATTTGTGTTCTCTCATATTATTTAGAAATTTAATATTTGTATTCTCTCATATTATTTAGACATTTAAGGTTAAGAAATTTGTTGTTGTCTTATATGATTATCCCTTTTATTATCTTTAATGTAAGTGTTCATGGTTCTTTCAATTTTATCTTCATTGTTTCTTTAATTGTATCATAGTTATTCCTTTTTTTGTCTTTAACATTTTTAGCTATTATTCTTTATATTTTTGTACTTTAGTTCTAATAAACCCATGTTTCAGTATCTGGCCTAATTCATTTTAAGTCCCGACCTTCCTTTACTAACATATTTTATACGAGAAAACACTATGCGTGGATGAATTCTTAGTGCCGTTTCGAGACCGCATAGTATTTCATCGATATATAAAACAAAATTTCATTATAATTTGTTTGTGCAATAGGGAGCTGAGTGGCTCTGTGGTAGAGCACTGAGTTGCCATGCCGGAAATCCTGATTCAAATCCCGCTGCGGGCAAGGCTTTTATTTGGTCTGTTTGCAGCCGGAGACGGATCATATAGGATCTAGGACCCTCCTGGGGCTCACCCAGCCTCTATAAAATATTATCAAAATAGGGTACCCAAAAAAAAGGGGGAAATCTGGCGTTTGACCGTAACCTAGGACAAGTCAACTCCTTTCAGAACCGTTGTCCATGAAACAGCACAGTCTCTACCATGTACTGAACCCCAGACCCGTTCACGGGTTGTAGTGGTATAGTTTTTTTTTTTTATAAAACAAAAATATCACAGATAAGACATTAACGTTTTTAAATTATGTAGTGGGCCAGGTTACATTTATTCATTTCGAATAAATACGGTCAAAGAGGAATATACAAATGAAATATCTGGAAATAAGCCAACTGAAATTGTAATGGCTCTTTGTCGAAATATTTTTGGCAAAGGCCACACTATCTGCACAGATAGTTGGTACATAAGCGTTGACAAGGCAGACAAATAATTTATATGAATACAAATTTATTGGATACGCTACGAAAAAAATCGGCGTGGCAATCTAAAAGGCGTAGTGGACCAAAAATTAAAACGTGGAGATGTTAACGCGCGAGAAAATAAAAATGGAGTAACAGCTTTAGAATGGAAAGATAAATGAGATGTGTTGATTCTATCTACAATACATTCATCAGAAAAGACTACTATACAGAAAAGAAACTGTTCTAAAGAAATGTTTGAAAGAAATAGTTGAATATAATTTAGGGCAATCTTCAGTCGACTTATCTGATCAAACGATTGCTTATAGCTCACCTCTGCACAAAACTTAAAAATGGTACAAGAAACTGGCAATAGAGCTTTTACTAAATACTTGTGTTGTAAATTCAATAGTGCTATTCAAACAAGTAACCGGGAAAAATATTTCAAATACTGATTTAAGTATGAAATTAGCATTATATTTAATGAAAAGCTCCGATAATGATTGTATTTTTCCAATAAATTCGTAACGGAGCAGACCTTTTCATGACTTTAAAAAAATGCCTGGAAATGCACGAAATGTAAGGCGATTTTATAAGGGGTGCTATAAAAAAAAGTTCAAAACAACTAGGAAGAACTGGAGCAAACCACTAAAAAAGTGGTGACCTATTGTTCCGATCGCAATGATTCACATTTTCTTTGCCCTGAGTGTTTCAATCTGACTCATTGCAATAGGCATTAATAATATGTATATTTTTCATGTAGTAATACAATTATTTTTGTATGTTCCATATTGCATTAATTACTTCAAACCATTATAGTAACAATGGTATTATTGAAAAATGTATCAATATCCATATTTTCTCTAAATATGTAATTTTATTATTTACTGCGTCGCTGGTCACTGGTGGCCTGCACGGCGCTGTAGCCAAGTCGAGTGCTGGTCACCGGTGACCCCCACGGTAGTCAACGTGTTAAGAAAATTCGTATTAGAATAGTAAAAAGGAAAAAAATGGTTACCCGAAAACGGGAAATGAAGGAGATCTTGGGTTTTTTATGAGATCTACAACAGACCCGGTTTAGTTTCAACGACAATCAATGTATTAGTATTAATATCAAAAAGAAAAAGTGATTACCCTATAATTTAGAGATCATGCTATACAGGCCTATTTATTTAGTTAAATTCAAGACCTTATAATAACCTTAATTTATCTAAAAATATTTTTTAAATAATTAACAATTTTTTACAGGCAACGAGAAGCTATACCAACAAGGCAGAACCTGACCAATCAATCCCTACTCGTACTATAGGTGTACAAACTAACATTGGATATTTACATCGAAGTACTATAGGATCTTTGCAGCGATCGGTAGGCAGTCGGTTATATACAAAAGTAAGAAATGTAGCAAATTATTTTAATTCAGTTTTTTTTCAAGTTTTTCACAGACTGTCATAGACCATAATGTATTATGGTGTATGTATTATGAATGTTTGAAAATTAGATTTTCATTATGAAGTAAAAGTCACTTGATTTTTTCTTCTGTTTGATTGTATTTAATTTATAAAACTAAAAAGGAAAGAGCTCTGGACATTCATCCCTTCAAAGAACATATTGTTTATATTTTATATATTTAATTTCACTCCCTTCTATTTAATAATGAAAATTGTATACCTATTAGAATAAAATAGTAAACAGAAAAAAAATCGATTACCCACAAATGGGGAATAAAGGAGGAATTGGTTTTCTTACGAGGTCTACAACAGACCTAGTTTAGTTTCCTCGACAATCAACAATAGGTTGATGATGGAATGAGCACTCCACTTATTTGGGCTAGCCATCTGTGTAGTTGAGAGTCTACTGACTATAAGCCGTATAAGTTACATTGTATGTTGGTGTTTATTATCATTACTTATATTCGCTTATGCCTAGTTTTTAATATACGGGGTGTCCCGAATTTAAATGGCAAAACTTCAGGAACTTATAGGGGACTGAAAAACTAAGACAAAAAGTCCTTTAGAGATTTGCTCGGTTTTGCTTAGTTTTAGAGAAAATCGCAAAAAAAGAAACAAAACAAGTTTTCATTTTTATACTTATTTATTTACATTTATATTTATGTTATGTTCTTTTTAATGTAAATATTGCTGAAAAAGTTGTCCTCTTGCACCAATGCAAGTGTTAGGGCGTGATTAGACTGAATGAAATTTAATAGGAAGCAAATTGAAGTACCACGGGAATTTGAAAGAAATCTCTGATATTAACATAGCATTTGATTCATTAATTTTAAGGACATATGAAATATCTTTTTCTTAACTAAGCAAATATACAGGTGATAAATGATTAAACTTAATGGTAGAAATTATACAAGAAGGACTTACAGACTAAACATGCAAAATAGCGATCTAATGAATAAAGATGATTAATGACTAATAAAAAGATAAACATTGATTATAATAAAACATTAATAGAAATTGCTCCATGCTAGCATTATGGCCAAGATATAACAAATAAATATGAAAGATATAATGAAGAATTTAAGTGATCACGGCCTGAAGGGTTAATACGATTAATTAGCTTGAATTGTCTTTTGTCTCATATAAACACAATGAGTTGTTGATCATCAGCAGCCGTACTATTCGGCGATTTGAGGCCTTATGATAATGAAATGGGACTCACGATTTGTGTGTTCTCTATAACCAATTATCCTCTGGTGTCTCAGCAGAGCACCTGGTGCGTGACAGGCTCCAAGACCTCCTGGACGCTGGACGTTCTCAATAAAGAATATCGGCTTGAAAGCGGCAAGCGGTCGTAGCTGCGAAGGTCTAGTAGAACAGTCCAGCTCGGCGTTCCAACAGCAAGTGCCGCGCTCCAAGCGTCACTACCCCTCTCCTTCGATTTTGGCGGTAAAGTATATTTCCGATCGCAGAGGCAAGGATCGGTTTGTTCCTTCTGGCGGGTAGTACCGGTTCGCGGCTAAACAGCAAGCATTACATCTAGCACTCACTTGATAGCATTAATAGCAGCTAAACATTGTTCAAATATCTGATGATATTTGTTGCACTGCATCTATGATTCGGTCTCTTAATTGCTCTCTTGAGTTGATTGGCACCGAATAAACTTTCTGCTTCAAGGTTCCCGATACGAAAAAATCCATCGGTGTCATATCAGGTGACCTGGGTTGACAAGGTACTACTCCTCCACGTCCAATCCATCGTTGTGGATAATTTATATCCAGCCAAGCTCGAGCAACTCTGCTATAATGAGCTGGACATCCATCGAGTTGGAACCACATTTCAATCCGCTGTTGTAAGGAATGTCATCTAAATAATTAGAAAAGTCGTTCTCCAAAAAATGTGTAAATGTGATACCATTCAATCTTCCAGGTAAAAAATATGGTCCCACCAGTAATCCGTTACAAATTCCAAGCCAAAGGTTAATAGCAAATTCATGCTGAAACCTATTCTCTCTAATAGCTCTGGGATTTTCAAGAGCCCATACATGATAATTTCTTTGTTTAACAATTCCTCCTCTTGTAAAGGTAGCTTCATCGGTCCATATAATTTTTATTGAAACTAAATTATCATCGCGAATTTGTTCTAGAAACCAGTTACTAAAATTCAATCTCTTGACGTAATCTTGAGGTAATAAATTCTGAACTTTTAGAAGATGGTATAGGTAGCGATTATCACCTTTCAAAGTTCACCATATTGCTTGCCGCGATATTGCTAATGCAGCAGATGCTCTTCGGATGCTAGTCTCAGGATTGTTATCGAAGTGGCGTTGGACACAATTTCTTCTCCGATAATATGCTCTTACTGCTGCCTGGAATTGGTCGCCTTCATTACGTATTAAGAATGACCCATTCTCTCATAGTCTATTAAAAGTTAACGAAAAGACTCGTCGATTAGGCACTCTTCTATTTGGGAATCGGCGCGCATACTCCCGCACCGCTTCTAAAGCATTACCGTTACAGAAACCATACACAAAAATCATATCAGCGTATTCAACATTAGAATATGTATGCGGCATTGTGGCTGATGCTATTCACACAAAAATATCTGAGTAACTGACTGAAGACTGATATAGGACTTATAATCCTAGAAGGAAGCCAAAATGTAAACAAATAAAATAATGTAAAGGATAACATTAAGTGTTTACATATCTCACTGCCTAGCCTGACGAACTTTGAAAGGTGATAATCGCTACCTGTAACATTTTTGTATTGTTTTGTTTTTTGCGATTTTCTCTAAAACTAAGCAAAAAACGAGAAAATCTCTAAAGGACTTTTTGTCTTAGTTTTTCGGTCCCCTATACGTTCCTGAAGTTTTGCCATTTAATTTCGGGATACCCTGTATATACAGACTATCTACAACACGAATCTCTAGTGCTTCTTATTTACTTTCGTATCCATGATTTCTACACCCCGGTGAACAATTAGCTTGGTCGAACTCTCACTAAGTATTATTAAAACATTAATTTATCTATTTTTTTTACAGGAAAACATAAGGCAAACTAAGGAAACGGAACCAGTGGGCTCAAACATTCGTTCTAACCCAACTCAATCAGAGTCACAACATTCATTAGGAAAGCTTTTAACCGCCGTTCGAAGATCAGTTACCAACTTCTCTTCGACATTTTTATCAAGATTAGTGAGTTTCCTATTTTATATTTATTTTTTTAGATTTACACATAAAAACTATAATGTATTATGATTGTTTGAAAATGAGATTTTATTAATAGATAAAAAGTCACTGAGGACTACAAAAAAAAAAAACTGAATTAAAATGGAGGATGTACCAATAGAGATAATTAAATTTCGTACGCAATCAAATCATATTTTTCCCCGGCTGGTAAGCGACTCCGATAGCTCAATTGGTAGAGTGCTGTCTCGGAGAGACAGAGGACCCGGGTTCGAATACCGGCCAGGGTCATATTTTTCTCTTCAAATAAAAATAGTCATAAATTAAAATCATTAACAAAAACTTATAAATAGTAATATGGCGTAAGTCAACAGAATCCTAAAATTAACGTTCAAAGAACATTCATTTTCGGTTATACATCTCAAAAATTGCGAGAACACGGGGACATGGGATCAGATAAGAGAAAAAATTTGTCCCCGGCTGATAAGCGACTCCGTTAGTTCAAATGGTAGAGTACTGTCACGGAGAGACAGAGACCCTGTTGCCGGTCTTGAGTAGTTGATAGTGCGGCTTAATGGTCTAATGCCTGTAATCGCTATATCCATTTCCGATGCAACTTGACCAATAAACGTCTGGCAACATCACGATTATTGTAACTTTATCCCACAGGGTTGGTCTATTATAAACACAACTAATTAATTTTTCAATATCCATAGTCACTTAGGTTGATAACAACACACAAACACGAAAGAATTATGAAACTCTATATTTATAAAACTATAAATATACTCAATTTGCGCAGTAGGCGCCGGTAGACTGGCGAGAAATCCCAACAAATTCGGAATCGACGGGTCGGTTGATCGGCCGTGAACGGGCGTCATCGGACGGTGACAGTTATAGTGGTGTAAGCGCTCCTTTCCTTTTATATATGTTTCATTTGATCGGCCGAGTTTGACCGATGAAGCCAGAGTAAAGATCACTGATAACGGTTTAGGTGTACGCGTGCCTTTCTACCTGATTGTATTTCATTTATAAAATAAAAAAGGAAAAAGCTCTGGACATTCCGTCAAGGAAGCTATGGTTTTTATTTTATATATTTAATTTTATTGTCTTTCGATAGTTTCAGTCGAACTTTCAATTAGTGTTATTTATTATCTTTAAGCTATCTATACCAGCCCAACAAACAATATATCCCGTGAATCAAAATCCAAATACCCCGCATCAAATCCCTCATATCCCCCTCCTTCAACTGCTACTGATCCCACAACACTACTCACATCATTCCTCTCCGAGTTCAAATCCATGGTCACACCACTAATATCTCTCCTAACGAATTTTGGTTCCCATCTCTTTCCTGTCCAACAAAATCCTTAAATGACATCCACCTTATCCATTCTCCTTTGGAATGCGAATGGTATTCGAAACCACACTGACGAACTAACATCCTTACAGTGTAATGACCCTTTCCCCAAATTGATTTAAGAATTATTTAATATATCCGTGGACCTTTAGGAGGAGAAAATAAAGTCAATTACAAACGAGTCCACAATGGAAACCACAAATAAAATTATATTCTCAAATATAATATAAAATAATATGACATGCAATCACTTATTATAATTTAATACAATTATTCTAATACAAGCCTTGAGATGAGCGGGAGGTGAACGAACAGTCAGTGGGGAGTCGTCAGATGGAAGTGATGATATATATATATATATATATATATATATATATATATATATATATATATATATATATCATTCCAACATAAAATTTTTTTTTATCATGTAGTCAGTGTGTGTCACTATCAAGGGTGGTTGAGGGTGGAACGTGGTGTCCTGCGCCTACCAAAGGAAGGGTAGGAAGATGGCCACAAGATCTATTCTTCCGGCATGTTGTATCTTGATCTCGTTTTCCGCCATGTGTTTAGGAATAGGGAGAAAAGAAGGTGATATACAGGTTAGATATTCTATTTGTGTTATGTATTAATTCTAATTGAAATAAAGTATGTTTTCTTGTTTTGCCAAACGCGTGTGTTATTTTTCAAATACCGGACATTCCAAACATAATAATCGGCGACGAGGATTAAAAACATCGAATAGTTCAGTATTAATGACTGCTATCAAACCGAATGTCAAGATTCAAAATCGTTTCTAACCTCCGACGTCTACGAACGTCACTACGTTTTTCATCATACTACAGATATCTTATTTTTCATTATACATACAGTTTACAATGGATGAGAATCAATTCAAAAGTTTTTTAGAAAAGTTCTCCCAGCCACTTGCGTCCAATCAAAAAGCTCTTGTTGAACAGTTGATAGCGGCCGGAGGCATTACTGGTAATGGCAATGTTGCACCGTTTAAACAATTTGAGTCAACATTGGAGAAATTCTCTTCATACCTCGAACGTTTCGAAAACTACGCCGCTATGAAAAACGTTACCTGTGATAAGAAAAAATCCCAGTTACTTTTGAGTTCAATAGGCCCTATTCAATATAACAATTTGGCCGCATTTCTAGGACCTGAGAGACCGTTGAACTCACTTGATTACAAATCACTTTCAGAGGAATTTTCGAGGATGCTGATGCCCGCTGGGAATGTCGTTGGTTCTCAACATTATTTTCTATCTTGCTACCAACAGGATTGTCAGTCTATTTCTGAATATGTTGCTACGCTACGATGTCATCTGTCAGATTGTGAGTTTCATGTCGAATTCACTGAATCTACGTGTAAGAGAAAAGTCTCGATATCTGAAGTTTTCTTGCGGTCTCAGTTTGTGCGAAGAATCCGCGACGATTGGATCCGCGAATTATTATTACAAGCTAATATTACTAAGTTTGATGACATTTTAAAAAAAGCATTGGCATTGGAAGCTTCGCGAATTCAAAGTAAGGAAATGAGTAGCATGAGCTCCTCCCTGGCTCTCACATCGGGATTTTCGTCCAACTCAAGTGATGTTAACAAAGTTTCATGTCGTTCAAATACAGACAAAGCTGGTTCGCGTCCTCACCACCCCCGGGACACCACACCAAGATCGCGTCGTCGTCCTCCATCACGTTCGCGGGATTTTTATCGCACATTGGGAATTGAAAATTTATGTTTTCGATGCGGGAAAAGTTCTCATAAATCAAATGACTGCCAAATCGACCGAGAAAAACTAAGATGCACTTCATGTTTCGCACAAGGTCATGTTTCAAAACCTTATCTAAATTACCTGTTGATTCTAAGCAAATCGGACATGAATCTGACGAAAGCCACTCTGATCATTCAACCCAGTATTACGGATGCAATGCTATTACACGCCTCGTCTAGCGTATTTGATTTATATGAACTCAATGCCTGCTCAGGGAAGTATATCATAATTGTGTCACTCAACAGTAAACCTTTCAAAATGGAGGTGGATTCTGGCGCGAAATTCTCTATTCTGCCGGAAGACAAATTACAACAGCTTAACCTCAAAAAAGACCTTTTACCTGCGCATATTAACTTCAGAGCTTTTTCAAAGGACATCGTCTCCTGCAAGGGTAAAATAAACGTTGCAGTATTCTATAAAAACAAACGCATTTTAGCCGACCTGTACATTGTTCCACCTGGCCATGACGCTCTTTTGGGTCGCGACTGGATAAGGAAGCTTGGACTAGAACTTAAACAGATTGATGCAGAGATGTCACTTAAACATGTTCCTCAGGATTTCACAGATTTCTACGCCTTAAATGAGGTTGGCATTCTTAATGAGTTTCCTGAGGTATTCGAGGAAAAAATTGGGTGTGTCCCAAATTGCAAAATTTCCTTGGCATTGCGGGAAAATGCCAAACCAGTCTACACCAGAGAATGCACAGTACCATTTGCTCTTCGTGCTCGAGTGGAACGGGAGATTGACTCACTTGAAAAATCTGGTATTATTACACCTACGCTACGAGTGACTGGGGATCTCCCCTTGTTGTAATTACAAAACCAGGTGGAGGAGTCCGACTTTGTGTCGACTATAAATGTGGTGTAAATGAGTGCTTGGTTTCTGCAAATTTTCCTATTCAACGAGTGGAGGATGTTTTAAGCAGCCTTCGTAATTCCAATTACTTCTGTAAACTCGATTTGTTCAAGGCATACCTGCACCTCCTGGTAGATGAACAAAGCAGCATGATACAAACCATTTCCACCCATAGAGGGACATACAAGATGAACCGACTAAGGACATTAAGACTGCCCCGTCAGAGTTTAATAGAACTATTTCTCAAATCCTGGGGGGTCTGCCAAAATGTGGTGTATACTACGATGACATCCTAGTTCACGGATTTTCCTTGGAGGAATGTCAAAAAAACCTTCGGCTATGCCTCAGAAGACTGTCAGAGTATGACTTGCACCTTAACAAACACAAGTGTTCGTTTTTCACTACTGAAACTGACCCTTGGCCATGTCGTTTCGAGGAATTATATCAGAAAAAATCCTCAAAAGATCCAGGCTGTCTCCGCACTACCACGCCCACAGAATGTCGATGAAGTTCGTAGATTTCTAGGTATGCTTACTTATTATGCAAGATTTATCCCTGATTACTCAACGACTTCATTTCCCTTACGCAATTTTCAAACTAAAGGACACCGTTTCAAGTGGACCAAGCAATGTGAAAATGCCTTCCTTAAACTCAAAGCAGAAATGTGCAGTGACAGAATTTTAGTTCCTTTCGATCCAGCACTGCCTGTTATTTTAACCACAGATGCTAGTCCGGTGGGAGTTGCAGCAATTCTCAGCCATTCTGTAGACCGACATGAAAAACCCATAGCCTATGCATCCCGTGCCCTCACACCGTCAGAAATGAACTACAGTCAACTTGACCGGGAAGCACTATCTATTGTGTTTGGAGTCTCACGATTCTATAACTATATCTACGGGAAACATTTCTTTTTGGTTACTGATAACCAGCCACTTTCCCGGATTTTTGGACAGAACCGAGCTTTACCACATATTACTTCAGCCAGACTACTTAGATACGCCTCATTTCTTTCAGAATTTGATTACACAGTTCTATGCAAGAAGAGCAAGGAAAATCAGAATGTGGATTGTTTATCAAGGGCTCCTCTCCCGAATTCGAGTAAGACTGCAGACATTTCAATCAATGATGAGGTGAACCTTATTCATTTTGAATCAGTTTTCCATGTTTCCAGCACTTCAATAACAGCTGAGACCATCGCTGAGGCGACATCGTTGGACTCGGATCTCCAGAAAATCATCAAGGATCTGCAAACGGCATGCCAAGACTCCCCTTACTCTATTTCACATCGAATCCTATTCAGGTTGGATAGAGTGGTTATTCCAAAGCTTCTTAGACCCGCCATATTGAAAGAACTCCATGCCACTCACGTTGGCATTACAAAAATGAAGCAACTGGCTAGAAAGTATGTGTATTGGGAAGGGTTAGATAAGGAAATAGAACACACCGTCCGAGGGTGTTTGGAATGTGCGCCATTAAGAAACAACCCACCAAAAGTCACAGTACACCCATGGGATGACCTGAATGCCAACTGGGAACGCCTTCACGTAGATTATGCTGGGCCAATGAACCGTCTACTTTTTCCTGTGCATTGATACGAAGTCCAAATGGCTGGAAGTTCGCGTGGTTCGAGACGCTCCGACTACTCAAGCGACCATAACCTTATTGGACGATATATTCTCCAATCATGGATTCCCTAACCAGATTGTATCGGGCAACGCTTCTATTTTCACGTGTAGTGCTTTCAAACAGTATTGGAAAGATCGAGGGATATCACAACGCCTCATTGCTCCTGGACACTCAGCAACCAACGGACTCGCAGAGCGAAGTGTCCAAACTCTGAAGAGAAGGCTAAAAGCCACAGCAAGCGAACCTGGAACTATGTCTGAGAAAGTGAAAAGAATCCATTACAGAGCAACCCCCTTTCATGTAGGTTTTCACCGGTAGAGTTAAATCTAAACAGGAAAATGAAGATTAAACTAGACCTTGTTTTTCCAACCAGACAGCAGAAATCGACCAGCTCTACTGATTGCAGGCGATCGTTGAAAAATGGAGCTAGAGTTCAAGCTCGCCTTTATCAGAACAATAGGGATACCTGGTGTTTTGGAACAATCGTCCAGTGTTTGGGCTCTCGGCATTATGTAATTAAACTTGACTCTGGGCGCACCCTAAAACGCCATATCAATCAACTGATTTCTACCGATGTGCCTGAACCACAGAATATTCCTCAATCTCAAGGAAACAGTGTTACGTCAGGAAAAAGGAACCGCACAACACGCCATGTTACGTTCGACGTGCCTCAGCAATTGCCTAAAATGCCACCAATCCTGGACAAACTCGAACAATCAATTGATGCGACGTGGGAGCAGAACCAAACCCCTACTGCAGACTGGCTACCACCTACACCACAACTGATCCTGGATCGGTCTACCTCTGCGAATGAACCACCCGAAGACTTGGGTGTTGTTTTGGACCCGGAACAGAATTTAACTCCAACCACCCAGACTACAGGTAGAAATGAATTAATACAGCCTTCGCTAGAACATCGCAATGTGACTCCTCGAATTAAAGCTCGCCCTCAAAGAGAAAGACGTCGACCAGCATACCTCAAGGATTATGACTGCAACAACCAAGATAAAGCTGAAGATATTGAATAGTACCTTGCATCATGACTTTTATATTTTTTTTCACTATATTTTATTACTTTAACTAATGTACTAATTGATTTTTTTTTTTATATGACACCTTCCTCCCTATTTTTTTTACTTCTCTATCTTAGTTTGTTTCTAGTAGTTTATAAATTTGTTGTACTATTTTGCAGGACATTATCATAGAATGTTCCTTTTTAAAGTGGCGGACGACTATTGTATCTTTATCTCGTTTTCCGCCATGTGTTTAGGAATAGGGAGAATAGAAGGTGATATACAGGTTATATATTCTATGTGTGTTATGTATTAATTCTAATAGAAATAAAGTATGTTTTCTTGTTTTGCCAAACGCGTGTGTTATTTTTCAAATACCGGACATTCCAAACATAATACGGCACCATCTCCCAGAAGGATAAGGCCAACAGGATTAACCTCATGAATGGGTCTGCCATTCATTCAGTTAGCCCGTGCCATCTTCAGGAAAGGACACAAGTACTCCACACACCCTTTGCACGTCACTGAAGAGACCCAAGGTCATATCAATAATCAAAATACAGGAACAAGCACATCGGAGTAAAATGTGGGACCCTTAATTAATGGAAACTAACCATCAAAATTTCTGTCCATTAAATAAAATGTATGGGAGTGTAAGTGGTAATATGTGGTGATTTCTAATTATTATTTGATTTATATATACATATCAACCACAAACACAAATTATTCTAAATTAATTGTACTAAAATTATCTTAAATCTAGAGACCACTTGCACATTTTTAACACGAAGATACATATGAATTAACTATTGAATTAAAAATCAATCATCAAAATTTTTCTTTACAATATAAGGTCTCTATAGTTAACTTTGAGCTTATTTCAACGATATAAAGTATCCGTTCACCAAATTTTAATCAATACTCGTAGACAACTCAATTAATTCCAAATTTAAAATATTCATAAATTCAATTCAATTTCCCAAAAAAAACATTTTCACAATTTTTCAATTCTCAACAATATAAAGTATCCGTTCACCAAATTTTAATCAATACTCGTAGATAACTCAATTTATTCCAAATACAAAATATTCATAAATTCAATTTAACATCATTCAAAACCCACTAATTATATTATTCAGTCCTCTATTCCATTGCTATCTTTTTTCTTTCTCTTTTTTTTTTATTTTCTTTATTTTTTTTTAATTATTAATATTTTATAGTAAGTATTTTTTTTACTACTGAAACAAAAAAACATCTATATAACAAAAATCTATATAACAAAATCAATTTAAATACATGTGGAAAAAAACTTCTGTCTCATATTTTCTTTATTTTTCTCTTTCTTTTTTTTATTCTATGAGGACTCTCTTATCATTTAATTTGTTTATTATCTTTTAAAAAAAAAAATTCACATATTATTTTCAATCAATTCCCCCCCCAAAAAAAATGTCACAATTTTTTCTTTATACATTATCAATAATAAAAATTATTTTAAATATACCCCACATTAAGGATGGAATTTATACAAACACAAAATTATTTTAAAATACTTGTATCTTCTTGATGCGAAGTGTTGGACATCAGGTCCAGTCTCGATGTTCTCTGGAATCGCAGTTTAACGAGATGCTGCTCGAAGATCTCTGGATGATCTCTGGATCGATGATCGCTGGAAGTTCTCAGGAATGAAGATCTCAGGAATGCAGTTTAACGAGGTGCTGCTCGTGGAATGAAGATCACAAGAATGCAGTTTAACGAGGTGCTGCTCAGCATTTCTGTGTTCTCTGTAACATACTCGAACAATTTTCTCGATCTGGAATATAAATTTTGATAATTTATGTCCTTACACAATATGAGATGCCCGCAAAACATCTTCAATTCCATTGTACATACATTGCATATAATCATAATAATAATATAATAATAAATTCCTTTCATACAACATATATATACAAGATAACATATTATTTCTTTAAACAAAATCAATTATATATATAAGTTAAGATAGGACATACACCAGTATAGACACTAATCCTAAACAGTGGATGTCAACATTGTAAATAAGATAAATAGAGGATTTTAACTTGAATAAAGCAGTGTTTAACCAGCCTTCAAGTGAGTTGTTTATTTCCCGACTTTGTCTTTTTTTTTATGTTTTGCTTGGTGAAGTACATAAGTGGTGCCGAAACCCGGGAAAACGTTTTAGCAGTGCAGTAAGAATATTTTCTTTTGTTTTTTTCTCTCCTCTCTTTCAAGAACACTAGAAACTATTGTGATCTCATTACAGAGGTTTTTTTTTTTACGTACTTTCATTTTTTTTTTGTTCTTTAAAATTTTAAAAACTAATTGTGCCATTATGAATGGTGAAAGAGAAATCCTTAGGCCTGCAACATTAACTTTGGAGCCTTCACAGGCAGAACCAGTGAATCCCGAGTTCCCGCCGTTACCGTCGACAACCCTAGCGATGGCACGGGCTGACTTAGCTGCGCAGGAGGCAAATAGAATAGCGCAGGAAACAAACGAGCTGGAAAAAATGAAATTAAGAAAGGCAAATGCGCAGGACTTAAGAAGGGAAATATCCGACTTAGAGAAGTTTAATGGTGATATAGGCGAATTGAATCATTTTCTCAAGGGCGGAGATGGCATTATGAACAGTATCCAGTCCCAGGTCTCAACAGGTTGTTCGGAAGAAACAGATGCCAAAAGACTACGGGTAGCCTTAGCACGACGGGTCAGAAGGAGCGTGCTAAATCTGATCCAAGCAGATGAGGATACTGCATGGCAGGTGATAAAAGAAAGGCTAAAAAAAGCGTATGGAGGGGGGCGATGGGCCCCAGAAGAAGACATGCTGCAGATGTTTCGGGAGGTGAAACGTCAAAATCAGACAAATGGTCAGTATGCTGCAGGACTGCTGGTGAGACTAAATAAGATAAATGAGAAGTTACGCGAGGTAATGGATACGGGTGCGGTCGAAACGTGGATGCTGTTTATGACCACAGTCTTGAAGGTGCAGTTAGCTAGGGATACCGGAAAGAAAGACGGGTTACCCAGAGATAAGTCATTCATGGAATGCGCCCAGGAGATGGAGGATGTGAGTGCCCGCGATGAAGAGGATGGAGAAGTTTTCGAACCAGGATGGTGTAAGGTGTCATATCGCCGTAATGATATAGGAAAAAATCGACCAAGACCAGACCGAGAGAGAAGAAGGGATGGAGACTTTAGCAGGAGAGACAGAATACCCAGAGAGAAAAAGCCGTTCGGAAATAGAAGGTATGGGAGAAAGGAGGATAGAAAGTGCCACGAATGTGGGAAGACAGGGCATCTGATGGCCCAGTGCCCACGCACGCGCTGTTTTGAGTGCCACAGCGAGGGACACATGGCGAGACAATGCCCATACATAAGGCGGAGAAACCATGATCGTGGAGAGCCAATGGAGGTAAATGCGCAGAGAATATGGAGAAGAAGCAGAAGGCCATCCGATTCGTCTAGATCTTCCGAGGCTTCAGGATTCGAGACAGACGGCAGCGAGCATGGTGGCAGAGGGACCCCTGGAGGAAAGAGCAGACAACGGAGTGCAGGGAGGAGAATCGAGGAGGTGAGTAGAGAATGAGAATGGTGTGAGCAGAGAGGAGTATTTTTGTGTAAATACTATCATAAAGAGGTGTGATCGGTTGCCTATTATCGAGTTTTGCAAGGGGTGGAGGTGTCTGGTGGACACAGGGAGTTCGTGTACTCTAATAGGTAGAGATAGTTTACAAACTATATTTAAAGGAAAGAGTGAACCAGAAATTAGGACGTGCTTATGTAAGTTGGTCACTTTGGGTGGTCCCTGTACGGTGGAGGGGGAAATTGACCTGGCGTTAGGTAAATGGGGGAAAAAGGGTGGAATAGCAACCCTGCATGTGGTAGAGACTATGCCGCGTGAATATGGGGGGATTTTGGGATGTGATGTGCTCGGGAAATTAGGGGCGAAACTACGTAATGTAGAGGGTCAATGGGTGATTAAAATAGGGAGGCGGATATATAAAACGATGGAGAGCGCGAAAAGGGATGTGCGGTGCGTTGGTGCAATCGCCCAGGCCAAGGATTGGAGGATGGGCATAAAGGAGGAATATGCAGATATTTTTTTTCGCGAGGGGGATCCCCTGAGTGTGACGGGGGAAACTTTTCACGAAATTCATTTAAAGTCAGAGAAGAGTACGTACGTGAAGGAGCGGAGGTACCCACAGGTGTTACGGGAACACATTAGGGCGGAGATCGCGGAACTCAAACGCCAAGGAATTATCGTCGATAGTACGTCGCCCTTTAACAGTCCTCTATGGGCGGTCAAGAAGAAACCTGTTGACGGGGATACTATGGAGCGCTACAGGGTGGTAGTGGATTTCCGACAACTCAACGACAACACGTTGGATGAGAAATACCCTATTCCCAGACTAGAAGACATTTTGGACAGATTGGGCGGAGCAACGGTGTTCAGTACGTTGGATTTGAAATCAGGGTACCACCAGATTCGAATGCATCCCAGGGACCAATGTAAAACAGCGTTCACGTTTGAGAGGGGGCATTACGAATTTACCCGTATGCCGTTTGGTTTGAAAAATGCGCCAATAACTTTTCAGAGACTGATGGACGAGTTCTTGAGGGGCTTAGATGAAAATATGTGCCAGGTCTATATGGACGACCTCTTGGTTTTTAGTAAGACGGAGTTAGGTCATATCGAGGACTTGAGGCGAGTCTTTGACAGAATCCGTCAATTTGGATTGAAATTGTCGGAGGAAAAATCAATATTGGGGCAAAAACAGATCAATTTCCTAGGGCATTCGATATCGGAGGATGGGGTTCGGCCTGACGGTAAGAAGGTGGAAGCCATAGGGAAAATGGCGATGCCGAACGATATCAAGGGAATCAGGAGATTACTCGGAACCCTCAATTACTATCGTAGATTTGTCCCAGAGATGGCCGAACATCTGGTTTCTCTGAATGAATTGTTAAGAAAGGGGCGCACAGTTCAGATTACCCCGGAGATCGAGGAGAACATTAGGAAATGCATGCGTTGGTTGCAAACAGAACCGGTCCTCGCATTTCCGAATTTTTCGAAACCGTTTGCGATCACCACCGACGCTAGTGAATATGCACTGGGAGCGGTTTTGTCGCAGGAGTATGATCAGGGAGAACGGCCGGTGGCATACGCAAGCAGGAGGCTTACAGATGCAGAGACTCGGTACAGCGCGTTGGAAAGGGAGTTATTAGGGATTATATGGGCAGTACAACACTTCCGGCCCTATATTTTCGGTAAGAGGTTCAAAGTTCATACCGATCACAGGCCACTTCTGTGGGTGGGGAATTTGAAGGAATCGTCGGCTAGGGTGACGCGTTGGAAGGAGATCCTGAGCCAGTATAATATCGAGATAACATACAAGCCGGGAAAGGATAATGTGGTGGCGGATTGGCTATCTCGTGCCCTACAGGTCAATGCGATCGATTCAGGAGAAGGGGAACCGTCCCGGGGGGCTTCAGAGGTTCGTACGTGAATGGACGCCAGATGGGGAAGGAGAGCGAGAAACAGACCGCAACGGGGAATCTCCCGAACAGGAGGTTTCACAGGACGAGAGACTGACGGACATTGAGGAGGTGGATGAGGTGATCAATGACAAGACGAGACAGATAATCTGGAAGACACGGACCACAGGGTTACTGAAAATGGAATATTCCAGATATGAGAGACATCATATTGTTACTATCTGGTCTCAACCTGGAGTCAAGGAAGAACAGATATGCCAAGTTCTGAAAGACGCGTCAAAGGTAGGAGTGACCCACTATCTCTATGTAGGGAACGCGACGGTTTGGGAGAAAATCAAGAATTTGTGGCGACTAGAGAAGATAGGTCTGGATAGGTCGTTTGTTAGGTGTCGCCTTATGGTGGATACGATCCGGGATACCGATCACCAAAAAGAGGTCACGTTAGCTTACCACCAGGGGAAAACTAATCATAGGGGGGTTAATGAAACAGTAACAGCATTGAAACGGAGGTACTACTGGGTGGGGATGAGGAAAACGGTCGAAGAGATTGTGAGGGACTGTGCCATTTGCCATGTCGCGAAGTATGATCGCCATCCCCCGATAGGGTTGCAAGTGGAGACGTGTACGCCTATAGCGCCGCTAACGGATCTCCAAATTGACACCTTTACGTGGAGGGGCTTTAAGTGGGTAACTATCGTGGACATATTCAGTAAAATAGCCATGGCCCATCCGGTGAAAGAGAAGTCAGCGGCCGCAGTCGGTGGCGCCCTCCGAACATGGTTCCAATGTTACGGGATGCCAGATTCGATTTCCTCGGACAGCGGTAGAGAGTTCGACAATGCCCAACTGCGAAAGGACATGAAAGATTGCGGTGTCGCTTGGCACTGGAATACACCCGGGCATCCCAAAAGTAGGGGAGGGATTGAGCGGCTCCATAGTACTCTGGGCGAACATCTTCGTGTATTCCATGCGGATAAAGGGTTGGAGGCTGATGTGGCGATGCCTCGGGCTGTTGCGGCGTACAACCACTCAATCCACATGGGTACGGGATTCTCCCCTTTCGAGGTCCTCTTTGGTTTACGGGCTCGACGTAGGGACGGGAACGGTACGGTCGTAGATGACACCATGGCGGAACACCTAGTCGCGAACAGAATAAAACTCGACCGAATATGGGAAAAAGCGCGTACAAGAATGGTCTCGGAGAAGAGTAAGAGAGTAGCCAGGGATAATTTTGGTGTGAAGGATATCCTGGGAACTCTTAGGATAGGCCATATTGTTTACAGAAAGATTGTGTCAAATCGCGCAAAGGAGGTGCTCAGGTACGAGGGGCCATTCAAAGTGATTGCGATTAGGGAGCACAATCTGGTCACCATTCAGAGTCTGGCGGAGCCCAGAAAACGTAGAACGGTACATATTGAACAGCTGAAAATTCCAGCTGGGGAAACTAGACTATAAATATGTATGATCACCATTGCTTGTATTTTTTTTTTTAGTATTTTTATTATTTTGTATTTTTAAGTGTTTGCTAAAGTAGGTCAGTAGAGTGATAATGATCTTAAGTTAAAGTGCTAAGTGAGTTCTTGTACATAATGTAAGTTTTCTTTTCTTTCGGTTTTTGTAAGTGATAGCTTTATTGATCTGAGGATATTGTATTTAATTTTCTTTCTGTTATTATTTTTGTATTCTTATGTTATGACTATGTTTTGAGTTTACGAGGGTATTCGTAAACTGGCAGGGGGGAGTTAAGATAGGACATACACCAGTATAGACACTAATCCTAAACAGTGGATGTCAACATTGTAAATAAGATAAATAGAGGATTTTAACTTGAATAAAGCAGTGTTTAACCAGCCTTCAAGTGAGTTGTTTATTTCCCGACTTTGTCTTTTTTTTTATGTTTTGCTTGGTGAAGTACATAAGTTATATATATATATATATATATATATATATATATATATCTCAAGGTTACAAAATAAAAAATATATATAATACTTCTCTCAAATTAAACCAAAATAAAGTATCTCTCATCTTGTATCATAATCTTCTTACAATAGATTATACATATAAATATATATATTAAAAAATCTGAAACTCAAAAAACAGAATCAATTTCAAAAAATAAAAGTATTCTACTTCCATTACAATATTAATTTAATATGATACTAATATAATACAAAACAACTAGTCGGCCAAGTTCAAGGTCATCTCTAATCTCTCTATAGATAATATTTACTTTCAACTATGCATAAACATCCTTCATTTCACAAATATGCTTGCTATCTTAGGACAACATTAGGACATACAAGAGAAACAGACTTGTATTAGATTCTTTTATTTATTTAAATTTTCTCTTCAAATTTTCTTTTCCTCATATTAAAAAAAAACAAAAACATTTATATATATATATATATATATATATATATATATATATATATATATATATATATATTTCCTATTAATCCATAATTTTCTTTAATTGGGACACATGGGCTATTTTAATATCATTTTCATCTAACTCATTGGTCACCTCGTAGGAGACGTCAGTAATGAATCTTGTGATTCTGTAGGGGACCGAATATTTATAGGATGATTTCGCATTGATGAAATCTTTTTTACTTGACAAAATATATGACTTAATAACGACCCTATCGTTTAATTGTAATTGCACCTCTTGATGAGTTTTGTTATAATAAAATTCAGATCTCTTATGTGCCCAAATTAAGTTCTTACACGCCGTTTCCCAAATTTCTTCCGGATCCCTGTTGTCAGTTTCATCTAAATCCCATAAAATATTTATCGTAGACTTCAGTTCGCGGCCCAGGATAAGTTTAGCAGGAGAGACCCCAGTAGATAAATTTTTCGCGGAATTAAGTGAAATTTGTATAAAATTAATATTTTTATCCCACTCTCGTTGATATTCCACATGGAAACAAGTTATCGCAGTTTTCAAATTCCTTATCTGTCGTTCGGCGAAACTGGGGTTGGGATAATACCTAATTAAAAACTGTTTTTTGATTCCCAGTTTAAACAAAATATCACTATAAATTTGGGACCTAAAAATCGCCGCTCTATCCGAACAAATAATATTCCACAACCCATGTTGGGCAAAAATATGATTTTTTAATATATCAATAACCATATTAGCATTGGGTCGACGCATTGGGATAAACCACGAAAATCTAGAATATGAATCTACAGCAATAAAAATATATTCAAAAACCTTCTTTGTTTTTGGCAATGGGCCAGCTAAATCAATAAATAATTGTTCATTATTTTATTTATAACATATGACGATAATTTGCCCTTATTTCCAAATCTATCACTTTTTGAATGTTGACAAACCAAACATTTATTAACTCTATCAGATTACAAATTTTTTAATATTGGGCCAATAAAAAATTGAAGATATCTTATCGGTGGTCTTTTTAATACCTAAATGACACCCAAATTCAGATTCATGATCATATTTAAATAACATATCCCTTAAAGATCCAGGTACGACGTATCTAAATTTTCTCTGAGATAACCAATAAACTAATTTCCCATTTATTAAAGAATAATTCTTAACTATGATCTTTTGTTTTAATTTTTCCATAATTTCTTTGGTGTCGGGATCATCAGACTGACAAGAGGACAAATCTTTAAACAACTCAGGAATCCTAACCTGAATTACATTCAACAATTCATTCTCACCAAATTCAAAGGAATCGCCCACAGGATTTCTAGAAAGGTAGTCAGCAATAGAATTTTTTTCACCTTTACTATGATGCACTGTGAAACTGAAGGGAAGGAGTCGCACAATCCAACGAGCTAATCGACCACCTAAATGTGCGCTATGAATTAGAGCCCTAAGAACTGTGTGATCGCTAAACAGATGAAAATGGCGGGACCCTAGGATTTCCTTCCACTTCTCGACCGCAAACACAACAGCCAAGGCCTCCAACTATAATTTCTTTCATGCTTTAACAGACTCCTACCAGCATAGGCGATGGGTCGAACACTTCCGTCAGGGGCCAGCTGCGCAAGCACCGCCCCCAATCGCCTCGTGGAGGCGTCCGTGTAAACATGAAAGGTTTTAGTAAAATCTGGCAAAGCTAAGATGGAGGGGTTACCAATACGCCATCGCAGTTCCTTCCAGGCTGACTCGCAGTTCTCATTCCAATCAAATTTAATCTTTTTTCTACGAAGATGGTTCAGAGGTTAAGCTAATACAGACAAGTTGAGAATAAACTTTGAAAAAAAATTCACAGCACCTATAAATCGACTAATTTGTTTGGCAGAATTTGGTCTAGGAATTTTTAAAAAAGCCCTTTACTCTATCGTCGATCATAGAAATAGAACCATCCCCCATCCAAAATCTATCCTAAAGGAGATGACCACTGGGTTCACAATATTTCTTCCACCCCCATCCCCAATAATGTTATCAATATTCTATCCTTAGGACCAAATTTTTCTGCACCCTCCTCCTCCTTCAAAAAAATTATACCCGACCTATTGACCGATTTAGAATATATCCATAATGACCCCCTCCTCAACCATTCACATGTTCAACCAGATCTTTCACGCGTCTCTGTAGCTAATATCATTTCCAATTTCCTTCAATACCCCCATTCCACCCCTTCTAATTTCTCCCCGCAATTTTTCAATGACCTTGCGTCCACACGTTCTTTTCTTCAATCTCATGATGACTTAATTGTAAAAGCTGACAAAGGTAACTCTACTGTAATTATGGACCTTTCTGATTATAACCTCAAAATTAATTCCCTTCTTTCTGATACTTCCACCTATAAACCCATACCTCCTGATCCTACTACATCTCTCCAAAAACAATTCAACCTCCACCTAAAAAGCCTTGTCAATTCTAAATTAATTACTTATCCTGTTTACAGAAACCTCATTTCCTATAATTCCTTAGCCCCCCGCTTTTATGGTCTTCCCAAAATCCACAAACCCAACAACCTCCTCCGTCCTATTACAGCTAACGTCAATTCACCATCTACAAAACTTAGCAAATTCTTACTTTCATCCTTACAAGTCCTCAGCCGTAACAACCCATATGATATCCAAAACTCCTTTCACCTGCGTGATCTTTTAACATCCCTCACCATTCCTGATCATTACATCCTCACTTCCTTCGATGTCGAAAGTCTTTTTACCAACATACCCTTAGATAAAGCCCTTGTCATAATAGATAACAACTGGTCACTAATAGAACCCCATACCTCTCTTAACCGGTCCTCATTCCTTCAATCCTTAAAACTATGTAGTGAATCCGGCTACCTTACCTTCCATGGACAGTTCTTTTCCCAAATTTCTGGACTTGCCATGGGAAATCCCCTAGCTCCTGACCTCTCTAATATTGTTCTAAATGACCTTCTAGACTCCATTCTACCTCAGTTCCTTGACGATATTTGTTTCATGAAAAAATATGTAGACGACCTCCTCCTTATCATCAATCCCAACATCATTACTGATTTATTATCTTCCTTCAATTCATACCATCCCCGCCTCCATTGCACCGTTGAAGTCGGTAATTGGTAAGTATACCAGGCATATTTCCCAAGAGAGACCTCTTAACACACTTTCCATCAGCATCTCAAATGTTGCAGGAGCATTGCAAAGCCCGAATGGCATTACTGTAAATTGCCAGAGTGCAGTTCCAATCGAGAACGCCGTTTCTTTTTATCTTCAGGCGCCAATCCAACCTGCCAATATCCACTGCGGAGATCCAAGGTAGAGAAAAGATTACACCCCTCTAGGGTGTCTAGTGTATCGTCAATCCTGGGGAGCGGATAACTGTCTTTCTTGGTGACGTTGTTCAGAAGGCGGTAGTCTACGCAGAATCTCGTTGTGCCGTCTTTCTTCTTCACCAATACAACAGGAGACATCCAGGGGCTATTCGAAGGCTCAATGACACCATCAGCCACCATCTCCTTAATAATCTTAGTGGTATGATCCACAAATCCTTTTAATTCTTCCGACAGTCCTCGCAGCTCGGTGGGATGACGTTGCAGCTGACAAACCACTGAGGTAGCGGTTGTAGACTTACCGGTGTTCCTTTCTTCAGCGTTACCGGGAAGCTTTTCAGGTTCATTAGCCGAATTGGAGTGGTACGTCCGACCTTGATGAGAGACCTTGCGACCAGTACGCCGCGTCCGATCTCCTGTTCTTCGTGTCTTCCAGGTTCAACAAGCACACATTGACTCTCAGGTAGATGTCCTTCGACCGTCCCATGCGTCATGATTTGGCTCCGTGCAGGTAAAGTGGTGTCTTCTAGTAAGCGCACTCGTGCGTAGAGGTCCTTTCCCTGCCAAAGGATGACTTCTTCGTCTCCCAGCGTCATCACCCCTCTTGCCATATCCAGCTTGATCCCGTATGCGATCATCAAGTCCGAGCCCAATATGACATCTTCATCAATTTCTGCCACGAGAGTGCGGTGCTTCAGATGTTGACCCCCGATGATGAAGGTGGCAACTGTCTCCCCGTAGACCTTGGCTGGCTGGCCCGTGGCTGTCCGTAATACCCAAATCGTTGGTAAGATCATCTCAGCGGGAAATGTCTTCGAGTTCAAGATTGTCATGGTTGCGCCGGTATCCAGTTGCAGACTTCGCAGATGACCGTTCACCATCCCATCAACGTAGAAACTGTTCGTTTTATTCCCTATTGACGGAATTCTACTGGTCTTCCTGGGTCCTTTGACGTTATAGTTGTCCTTTCCCATCAATCCTACTTAGTTCCTGTGGCTTTTCCTGTTCCTGTTGCCGGCCGTAGCTCCAACAGCTTGTCTCCTTCTTACGGGTCCTGAGAACTTCCAAAACTTTCCTCACCAGCCGGGCAATATCCGCTTCAAATTCCTGCAGCGTCTCGTTGGTCTTCTGGATACAGCTTCTTAGTTGCGAGCGATAAAGCTGGTCCATGTGGCGGTTGCCGAAACGCATCTCCAGTCTTCTAATCAGCTCTCCGTAGTTAGACCGCTCCGTCATGCCCATGCCCTGCAGTACTCCCAAGGCGTCTCCACGCAAGGCCAGGCAAAACGCTGAAGCTTGGGTCTGCTTTGACCACCCGTGGATCGAAGCCGCTGTCTCGAAGAGAGTGATGTAGTCCTCCCCCGGCGTCTTTCCGTCGAATACTGGAATGGCGTGGTGAGTTGGTGGAGTCCCAGCATTGGCGGGCATAATGGTGTTATGAAGGCTGCTCTCGGATGAACAGTCGGTGTTGTTTGTCGGTGAGTTGTTCATACGTCCCTCGAGAGCTTCCACTCTTAGCCTAAGTACTAAGTAATTCAATTGAATTCAATTTCTCTCCTAACCTAGATTCTACATTAGCTACTTTATTATTTACATCGGTTATAGTATTATAGCTAACTTATTATCTACATTAACTAACTTATTCTCAACATTTTCCATTAACTTGTCTAATGTGCCTAATTTAGAATCTAATGTATCCAATAGATCACTTTTTACAGTACCTAGCTCATTTTTAACAGTACATAATTCATTATCTAGCTTACTTTCTACATTGCTTAACTCATTCTGTAAATTACCTAGCTTATTTTCTACATTACTTACTTCATTTGGATTTTCCCCTAAATCTACAAAAAATTGGCGCAAGCGCTGTTGCAGTACAATCTTAGTTCCGTTAGAATCAAGATCACGTTCTTCTAACTCCCGTTTCAAGTCCACAACTTTTAAATCAATTAATTTAACACTTTTAGAAGCCACTTTTTATACAGTAGCCCAATAATTACAAAATGCAAGATAAGCGAAATAATAGCAATTACAAAATACCACTTCTGACACCAATTTGTTACGGGCTACTGGATGTTAAAATGAATTAAACTACTGCTAAATTAAAGATACTAATATTTATTAATAAAAGTGATAAAAATAATAAAATTAAATTATTAACAATTAAATTATTAAACTGATATAAATATACAATAACAATATTCTAAATATTTATTATAACCTAGGCCTATTTAATTACTAAAATAATATTAAATATTACTACTACGAAATAGTTCAACTGTTCACATAAATTTGTACAAATACAATAAAATTACGCTAGAGCTTATAACTACAAATTAACACTTACTGTTCACTAATTGAAGTCCACCGACCGTAAGAATCTCCAAATATAACAAACTGACACACAGTAATAAACATAAACAGTTTATTACACTCACAAGACTGTCAAAGTCACTGATACACTTATTACACTGGCCGGTTCAATACTGAATAGTTTATCGCACTGACACTCACTTATTACAGTTCATCACAGTGCCTGTTCTACTCTCTGACTGACTCACTCTAGGCGAGGGGGGTATTTAAATACGCAAGGCCGAATATTCTAGAACACGGAAGTAGGGGGAGACTATTCTGGGATTTTTTTTTTTTTTTTACCACCCTTTCTCCCATTGCTGGCATACGGGTTTCGGCAGTGGCGGGTTGAACGTTCGTTGGGTTTACGCACGCCCACCACTGCCAATAAACTACTCTTTATTAAATATCTTATTATACAACACTTCCTGGGGGGGGTTTGTATAAATAGGGGGGAACAATTTTATAAATAATTATTCTGTGGTGCTGCCCAGTACACGGATGTGCACCTTACTGATGGGGCAGCACCTTTTAAGCCTCCTGGCCGGTCTGCATCCGTCCGGATGCCGTCCAGTTCTCTCGGTCCGCCGCATCCGTCCAGTCCGTCCGGTCCTCCGCATCCATCTCCTCCGGGGGGCCCACTCGTCTGGCTCCCCATCCGGCTCCTCGTCTGGTGGCTCTTCTGGTGGCTCATCTGGTGACTCGCCGAGGGGCCGTCAAGGGTGAAGTGCGCAGGCCCGACCACGTCCTTCCACCCGTAGACGAACTCCCTGAAGAAGGGATAGTTCGCTTCTTCCATCAACCGGGGGAAGTCGTCCTCGGCGAGTGTGAAAATACCGGTTTTTGAGAGCACCACGTGCTCCGCTGTCTCGGGGACTCCACAGGCGGGCACAGGGGGTCGTCCACTATCTTATGCTCAAAGAGCTTCCCCCGGAACCCTCCATGGCCCGTAAGGATCTGCGAGACCCAGTACTCCGGGAGGACCCATGTCGCAGACAATCTTGACTGGACGGTGGGGAAAAACTTCCTCAAGGTAGAGCCCTTCTGGCTTCCCACCCACCGTCCATTCCACTCTCCTATGGTATCCTCCACCATCTTCTTCCATCTATTGGGGGTCTCGCCGATTTTCTCTCGGAGTCCCTGTGAGCGCCGCCAGCCCCTGCCTCTTCGCCTCATATATCAAGGTGTCCTCCTTCAGGATGAGGTCCAGGGGCATCGCTCCCGCCAGCACCTGCACCGTTCTGTACGTCTTGGAGACTCTCAGCAGGGCAAATCTCTGGATCGTCGCCAGCCTCCTCTTCTGCAGCTTCGTGAGGTTGCGGCTCCACGCCGGGGATGCATACCTCAGGATACCCAAGGCCACACCTTTGTAAATGGTCATCGTTGCCGGGTACCTGAGGCCCCAGAATGCACCCCCTGTTCTAGCCAATCCATTGAGTGACAGGGTCACCCTATCTTTCAGGTATACCAGGTGAGGAGTGGCATCGAAGTTCCTTCTGAACTTCACGCTGAGGTACTTCACCTCCTCACCCAGTCTAACCTTCTCGCCTTCTATGTCCATTATGATGGGGTGAGCCCTGTCAGTGGAGCCTCTGAGGAGCATGGCCTGGGTCTTGGCAGCGGCCATACTCAGTTTCCTCCTCACGCACCATTCTGCTACGAGCCTGGCGCACTTTTCAGCTTCCGTCTTCAGTCTGGCCCTGCGGTTTTCAGCCACGACGACTGCCAGGTCGATGAAGTAGGCCGTGGCAAGGAACCCTTCCTCATCTAGTTCCCCCAGCAACTGGTCGAACACGGGCTTTTGGACATCCTCTCTCGATCCTCCTCTCGACCTCGTAGTAGCTACATCTAATCCTGACACTCCTTTCACTGAGGTAGCTACTCACGAGGGAGTACAGGTTGCTGGGGGCGTCGAACTCCTGCAGCCACTGGAGTACGCAGGGCCACCATACACTGTAAAAGGCGGATGATATGTCAAACAGTACTAGCATGGCATACTTCTCCGCCCTCTCTTCCACGTCCCTACGCACTCTCAGCAGTGCATCTGTTGTTCCCTTGCCACGGGTCGAGCCGAACTGCCGTGGATGACTCGCCGCATCGAGGACCGGCCTTAGGCTGATGACGATCAGGCTCTCCAGGACTGAGGTTCGGGTTAACTATCACAATAGCCGCCCTGGGCCTCCTCTCTCCACTGCCCATGGTGACTACCCTCGACGCGACACCAAATCCCTCTCCTCCCTATCCTCCTTTTCTTACTGTGGGGACTTGACTTCTGGTCCCGTTCTGACCCTTTTGGCTAATTAGTTTCGCTCTCACTTACTTCTGGGCCTCTCCTGACAGGATTAATAAGCCTATCAATGAACCCCGAGATGGTGGGCCCTACTGGCTTCTGTGCGCTCACTTTCGCTTCTTTTCCTTCTTCTTGAGCAGGTATTCCTGACGCGACCGCTTGCGCCTGCGCTCCGTCCTTCGCAAGCTCCTGGTCGCACTCCTCCATCCTCTCCTCTTCCTCACTTGAGGTTCCCTCTTCCCTGCTAGACACTTTACCCTCCTGAGAGGAACTCATTTTTAATTTTATTTATTTTACGTAATGTTACGTAAAATAAAATAAAAATTTTTAAGCTAAGACTATTCTGGAATTGTCGAGAACCTTCTTGATCTCTTCCGACAAAGAAGAGGCGGTTCTACTATGTTCGAGAAGGTTCTAATCCAATCTTAACTTCTCTCGCCGACGGGATTAAGACGTTAATCACTTGTTTCCGTCTTCCTATCTATGACTGTAATAATATCATGATGATTGTTACAAAAGATTCTTGTTGACCTCCGTACATTCAAAAAGAAAATCTGGACGGCCTCAAGATGAAGGGATTTGAAATGCAATGGAAGAAATCTTCGATTATATTGAAGTTACTGATAATTGCCAATATTCTATGGACGAGTTGTTAGAACAGGTTATTACAGAAGAATCATGTGAAAACCATTAAGGAGATATTGAGGGAAAAATATGGTGACCGAATTTTTTTTAGTACAATTAGCACCAAACAAACTGACATCTCCTTTCCTAGTTT
Organism: Arma custos; assembly: GCA_037127475.1. Taxonomy (NCBI): domain Eukaryota; kingdom Metazoa; phylum Arthropoda; class Insecta; order Hemiptera; family Pentatomidae; genus Arma; species Arma custos. Next base: position 3,096,800 of record CM073761.1, on the reverse strand, counting down.
TAGGGATAAAATCTTGAGCGACTCGTGGTACCCCTCAAGGTGTAAAGATGAACAAAGGGAACATGAGAGAACTGTACAAAAAGCTGTCGAGATTATCTAGGAAGACATTGAATCCATGGCTTATGACAACAGTTCCTATCCTCCTTCAGCTAGCTTCTGCAGTGAGGCTGAACAATTAATACCTAAGTCTCTCAGAGTATTTATGGGCCGCATTGCAGTGACCCTGTGGTACATGACTCCGTTTTGAAAATGATCTTTTGCCGATACACGACTGGGTGTGGAGTGCGATGCGGGTGTTGCGTAGCAGGGATTGCCTGCTCCGGTGCCTGTGTGTAATTAAACACTAATTACTTAATTTTCAACAATAAACGTATTATTTTTAACTACAAACATTTCATTTTCAACAATAAAAACTTTTTTTTTTAAATTTTCCATGTTCCCACTCCATATCTCCTTAAGCATTGATCCTAACATATCAGTGTATAAAACCATTTTTATAGAAAATATTATGTAGATTAATTTAGTATTTGAACATTTTTTCGCTAGAGACAGTATTTTTCGAATTATTAACAAACAACTTTGAAAAGGGACCTTTAGAGGCCCCCCCACCCCTCAGTACTTTTAGTATGTTGTTCAGGACACCTTTCCCTACATGTCTGCATTGTAGTGACCCTGTGGCACCCGACTCCGTTTTGAAAATGATCTTTTGCCGATGCACGACTGGATGTGGTGTGCGCTGCGGTTGTCGCAAAGCAGGGATTGCCTGCTATGATGCCTGTGGATGCCTCAGCTCATGTACGAACGGAGCCTCCGTCGAAGAAAACTTCGATGAAGATAAATTAGATTTCGAAGAAATTTAATGTTCAAGATGCATCATTAACCACTTATTATTTAATTTTCAACAAGAAACATATTATTTTTAACTACAAACATTTCATTTTTAACAATAAAAACTTTTTTTTTTAATTTTCCATCTCCCCCCTGTATATCTACTTAAGCATTGATCCTAGCAAAAAAGTGTATAAAATCATTTTTATTGAAAATGTTATGTGGATAAATTTATTATATGAAAATTCTTTCGCTAGAGGTAGTATTTTTTTAGTTATTATCAAAAAACTGAAAAAAGGGACATTTAGAGACCCCCACCCCACCCTTAGCTTCACCCCCTCCCCTCAGTGCTTTTAGTATGTTGTTAAGAACACCTTCCCCTACAAGTGTGCCAAAATTGGCTTCTACATGAATTATTTCCGTAATTTTTCCTTCGTTGCCTGGACTTAGAGAGGAAGACGACCCGGGTTGGAATGCCGGCCAGTGTAAATCTTTTCTCTTCAAAATAAAAATTAAAACAATTAATAAAAAATTATAAACAATATGAATTTTAATTAAAACATTATTATTAGTAGTATTATAAACAAGAAAAGATGTATTAGTATTAGTATAAAAAAGAAAAATTTGATAAACCAATAATTTATTAAGCATACTATGAAGGCCTATTTATTAAGTTAAATACTTTAATACCTTGCAAATACTTTAATTTATCTAAAAATATTTTTTTAATTAAAAATGTTTTTACAGAAAAAAAGAACGCTAACTAAGCAGACAGAACCTGAGGAACCAAGAACTACTCATCCAAGAGTAATACCAACCGAGTCTCAATATTCTATTGGGAATATGTTTGCTTCAATCAGGCGATCCGTGAGCAATCTGTTATATCGCTCTGTAAGAAATGTGGCAAATTTTTAAAATTTAGTTTTATTTTTTTAGATTTACACAGAAGAACTATATTGTATTGTGATTGTTTTAAAATTAGATTTTCATTATTGAGTAAAAGTCACTTTAATTTTCTTCTACTTGATTGTATGTACATATTTATAAAATGAAAAAGGAAAGATCTTTGGACATTCCTTCATGGAAGATATAATTTTTATTTTATATATTTCATCCTACTCCATTCAATTAGATTAAGAAAATGTATTTATTAGTATAAAAATATTATTATTACTAGTTGTAGAAAACAGGAAAAGATGTATTTGTGTTGGTATAAAAAAGTGAATTCGATAACCCAATAATTTATTAATCATATTAGAAGGCCTATTTATTTAGTTAAATTTAAGACCTTGCAAATACTTTAATTTATCTAAAAATATTTTTTTAATTTAAAAATGTTTTTACAGAAAAAGAGAACGCTAACTAAGGAGACAGAACCTGAGGAACCAAGAACTACTCATCCAAGAGTAACACCAACCGAGTCTCAATATTCTATAGAGAATATGATTGGGTCTGTCAGGCGATCCATGAGCAATCTCTTTTCGAGATCTAGTACAAGCTTAGTGAGTTTTTTTTTTTTGTTATTTTACTTTTTTGTAGATTTATACGGAAAAAACTATAATCTATTATTTTTACTTTGGAGAGAAAAGATTTGCCCTGATATTTTTTTCTCTTAAAAAAAAATATTTAAAAAAAATTAAAATAATTTATACAAAATTATGTGTATTGTGATTGTTTTAAAATTAGATTTTCATTATTGAGTAAAAGTCACTTTAATTTTCTTCTACTTGATTGTATGTAGATGTATTTATAAAATGAAAAAGGAAAGAGCTGTGGACATTCCTTCATGGAAGATATTATTTTTATTTTATATATTTCATCCTATCCCCATTCAAAAAGAACGCTAACTAAGCAGACAGAACCTGAGGAACCAAGAACTACTCATCCAAGAGTAATACCAACCGAGTCTCAATATTCTATTGGGAATATGTTTGCTTCAATCAGGCGATCCGTGAGCAATCTGTTATATCGCTCTGTAAGAAATGTGGCAAATTTTTAAAATTTAGTTTTATTTTTTTAGATTTACACAGAAGAACTATATTGTATTGTGATTGTTTTAAAATTAGATTTTCATTATTGAGTAAAAGTCACTTTAATTTTCTTCTACTTGATTGTATGTAGATGTATTTATAAAATGAAAAAGGAAAGAGCTGTGGACATTCCTTCATGGAAGATATTATTTTTATTTTATATATTTCATCCTATTCCCTTCAATTAGCTAAAAAAAATTTATTTGTTTATATAAAAATATTATTATTACTAGTTGTATAATACAGGAAAAGATGTATTAGTATTAGTATAAAAAAGAAAAATTTGATAAAGCAATAATTTATTAATCATATAATGAAGGCTTATTCATCAAGTTAAATTTAAGGCCTTGCAAAAAATTGTATTAATCTAAAAATATTTTGCTTAATTAAAACTCTTTTTACAGAAAAACAGAACGCTAACTATGGAGACAGAACCTGAGGAACCAAGAACAACTCATCCAAGAGTAATACCAACCGAGTCCCAATATTCATTCGGAAATATGATTGCGTCTGTCAGGCGATCAGTAAGCAATATCTTTTCGAGATCTGTTACAACATTAGTGAGTTTTTCTTTTTTTATTATTTTACTTTATTGTAGATTTACACGGAAAAAGCTATAATCTATTATGCCATAGAGTCATAGAGTATCGGCTTCGAACTAATGCTGTAATTATTCCTAAAATTACAGATAAAGTACCAGTTTGTCTAGTACCGGCCTCTATAAATGAGGGTCCAGTAAATTTCCTGTTATTGACCAATTTATTTGAAGAAATACTATTAGGTGAATGTGTGAGACGGGACGAATATCCTAGTGCCCTCCAAACGATATTCAGATGGGTGATCATTGGACTTATACGATATCACCCCACTGCACAAATTAAACCAGTATCATTATTTTCGTCTTGCGACCAGTCAGGCGGTGCATTGAACAAAATAATGGAGAAATTTTGGGAAGCTGAAACTATTACTTCCGCTATCAAATCAAATTCCCAAGATATTAAGGCGGAGGAACATCTTTGTTCGACTCACTCTCGAGATTCGAGCGGCCGTTATATGGTCCTATTACTATTTAAAGCCAGATCTGAGTTGCTGTTACTCTACTGCGTTGTATCGTTTTTTCAAACTAGAGCTACTGCTAAACAAAACTACCTGGGGCGAATACTGTTGATGAGGCTCTTGGACTCCAATTCGAGTTGATTGAATTGCTCAAGAAAGGAGGGTGTACCTTGAAGAAGCGGATGAGCATTTCCCCTAACATTTTCACTCTATAAGCGACACCTGTCAAGAAATGGTCCGATTTTCAGAACCAGGGGGCAGTCGGGACGGATTCATTGGTGCCGAAGTCACTGACATCATCCGGGACGCGGCGGAGCAATCCCTCCGAAGGAAGACAATGGTGAGAAGACCGGTACCATGGTGGACGCCGGGCCTAACCACCCTCAAGAGACAGCTCTACAGGGCCCGGCTGTTGTACCAGAAGTGCAGATGCGAGAAGAGACGCACTGCACTTCGGGATGAGTACAGGCGCAGGTTGGTTACCTATCGGAATGTGGGCCGTACGAAAAAGAGGAAATCCTGGGAGGAATTCGTAGAGACCCAGAAGAATCCCTGGGGTATACCGTTCAGGGTCGCTCTGGGCAAGTTCTCGCCCATGCAGACGATAGCGGCCCTGCGGATTGGTGAGGAAAGAGTGGTCTCCTTTTTTTTTTTTTTTTTTTTTTTTCCACCTTTCCTGTCAAGATGGCATACTGGTTTTTACCTTGAGTGGGGGTTCACTACTCAAGGCAACTCTTACCATTTATTTTTTTTAACAATTTTTATTCAACAGGCACTGTTGTGCAGCCCGGCGCACGGTTGTGCACCTTAGAACTGCACCTTATCCATTTCCGCAACTATACGTCTCAGTCCCTTAATCTGGAGCACTCTTCATCAGTCATATCTCATCCTTTTCGCGAGTTGCTGGGACTCCTTACAGTGTACTTCACAATCCCGGCTACCAGCCTAGTGCATTGTATTCGTCTGATTTTCCATCTTGCAGTTGCTGCAGATGAGTCTATTGTCTGCCTTCTTTTTGGGGCATTCCTTGGCTAAATGCTCGATTTCCGCACACCTACGGCATGTAACTCCTTCCTGTTTACATGTTGCCCTTGAGTGACCATATCCTTGGCACTGCAGGCATCTTGAGGCGCCGAGGGTGTCCAGGAAGGTGAGGGCCCACCATCCTCCGACCACCACCTCCTCACTGTGCAGGGTGTACCTAATCTGGGGATCCAACTCGATCACCAAGGTTTTGGTAAACCCTGTTCTAGTTTGTCTCCCGTATAGGATACGCAGTTGCTCATCTTAGACATCTATGCCGTTTGTTGTCACCCTTTCTTTTATTACTTCTGTGAGTTTCGATTCGCTCCTTCCAGTTGAAACTCCTCGGACTTCCATCCTCGGCCACCTTCTTCTAGCAGCCTCAGCCTCAAGGCCATTCTCCTTGAATGTCTGCCAGGCAACTATTTTCTCCCCGGCGCTCCGGTCTTCTACTCGGACCAGTACTCCATCTGCCTTGGTGGCCCTTACTAATTTAATCTCGATTCCCAGCTCCGATGGTGACGGAAGCTGTTCGATTACCTCCGATGGAGACTTTCCCACTGCGCCGAGAGACTTCACAATCTCTGCCATGGTCTTTGGCTCCTTTCCTTCCAGTGTCGGGATTGGGTTTTCTTTTTCTTTACCCTTTCCCCATCCCTCATCTTCTTCTTTTTCTCTACTTGAGTGTATTCCGCATCCTCTATATTCTCCTCCGTTTTCATGTTAGTGCCTCTACATATCTCCGAACCTCTGGCCCTTTGTGGCATCGGTGTCGGTAAAAACAAAATACCTTACTGCTAGCTTAATCTACATAAATATCATTCATAATTAACAAAAATATTTCTATACAAATAAGTAACTTTACAAAAACTATACACAAGAGAAATGAAAATATACTGTTCCACTGCACCTCTAAAATAAACTCCAACAGCACTTCAGATAAAATAGTAAATAAATATTTTAAGAATATAAAAAATAATACTTTCTTAGCAATAGCATTAAATACCGAAATAAACTATGGGCTGGATTCCCGAGCTGGAATCTTGAGCTGTTCAATATGAACTGTCCTACGTTTTCTCGGCTCAGCCATACCCTGAACAGTGACTAAGTTATGCTCTCTAATAGCAATCACTCTGAATGGCCCCTCATAACGCAAAACCTCCTTTGCACGGTTCGACACAATTTTCTTGTACACGATTGTACCTATCGTGGGTCTTAATCGTAATATCTTTTACTCCCAGGTTTTCCCGCGCGACTCTCTTGTGCTTTTCCGCGGCCATCCTACAGTGTGAGTTTCCCCATATTCTCTCGAGCTCTATTCTATTGGCGATCAATCGTCCTGCCATGCCCTCGTCCACGACTGCACCGCCCCCATCTCTCCGTCGTGCATGTAGACCAAAAATGGTCTCGGAAAAATCCAGTAGCCATGTGGATGGAGTGGTTATATGCCGTTATGGCCCGGGGCATTTCCTCATATGCTTTCAATCCCTTGTCCGCGTGAAATACTCTCAGATGTTCCCCAAGAGTAATGTGAAGCCTTTCGATCCCCCCCCCCTGCTTTTGGGATGCCCAGACGTATTCCAATGCCAGGCGACGCCTAGATCTTTCATCTCTTTCCTTCACGTAAAAGTGTCGATCTGGAACTCGGCCAAAGGTACCGTAGGTGTATATGTCTCTGTTTGTATCTCTACTGGGGGGTGACGAACATACCTCGTGGCATTAATAATGTGACATTCGCTTATTAAGTCTTCGATAGATTTTCGCATTCCTACCCAATAATATTTTCGTTTCAATACCGCCATTGTTTCATTAATCCCTCGGTGGTTCGTCTTAGCGAGTGTTAACTCCTTTTGTTGATCGGGATCACGAATCGTTTCGACCATAAGACAGCATCTGACAAATGATCTATCTAAACCTATTTTATCGGCCCTCCACAAGTTTCGGATCTTTTCCCAGACCGTTGTGTTCCCGACTTAGAGGTATTGGGTCTTGCCCGCTCTCGATGAGTCCTTCAGCACCCGGCACATTTGTTCTTCTTTAATTCCTGTTTGGTACCAAATAGTGACGATATCATCCTTTTGATACTTAGACTTCTCTATTTTCAGAAGCCCCGTGGTCTTCGTTTCCAAATAATCTGACAAGGTTTGTTGTTAATGACTGCGTCTGTTACCTCCTCCATCTCTGTTGGTCTCTCGTCCCCCGATTCATCTCGATCAGATGAAGCCCCGTCATCTTGGTGATCTGCACCGCCTTCTCCTTCTTCGTCCGGTGTCCGATCGCGCTCGAATGTTTGGATATCTCTGGAATATTCCCCTGTACTCGAATCGATTGCGTTAATTTGAAGAGCACGCGATAGTAAAGCCGCTACAATATTTTCCCTTCCCGGCTTGTGTACTGCCTCCATGTTATATTGACTGAGCTGCTCTTTCCAGCGGGTGACTCGTGCTGACGACTCCTTCAATACCCCGACCCATAGCAATTCGCACAAACACATACGGTCGGAAATGCTCCATCCCCCACACGATCCCAAGCAACTCCCTTTCTAGTGCGCAATAATGTGCTTCCGTCTCTGTTATTCGTCTGCTGGCGTATGCTACGGGACGCTCACCACCGTTACCTTCCTGAGATAATACCGCACCTAAGGCATCTGTGGTGATGTGAAATTTCAATGTGAAATCAGGAAAGGCGAGGATTAGTTCTTCTTGCAGTTTCCTCATGCATGTACGAATATTATTTTCGATTCCAGGGGCGACCACGATGCTCCGTCCTTTCTTCAGTTGAGTGACACAATATACTCCACCATTTCCAATCAAATGGCACAAATTGGTGATAATAATTTAATGTTCCTAATAGCCTCCTTATGCCTTTGACATCGGTCGGGATCGCCATTTGTCTTATCGCCTTGACCTTCCGCATATCTGGTCGTACTCCTTAGATATAGTATGCCCCAAAAAATTGAGCTGACAATGACCCATAACAGATTTTTCTCCGGATAATTTTAACCCGAACTTGCGCAGCCTCGTAAACAAGATCTTCAACATAGCATTATTCTGATTTGCTAAATACGAGTAAATCATCCATGTATACCTGGCAAAACGATTCGTCCAGTCCACGCAAAACCTCATCCATGAGTCCGGCGCGTTTTAAGACCGAAGGGCATCCGTGTAAATTTGAAATTACCCCGCTTAAAGGTGAACGCTGTCTTGTGCTGGTCTCGTGGGGGCATCCGAATTTGATGGTATCCTGCCTTCAGATCAAGGGTACTAAAAATTGTCGCCCCGCCCCCAAGACGGTCTAAAATGTCATCGAACCTCGGAATGGGATAGCGTTCGTCCAAGGTGTTCCCATTAAGCTTCCGGAAATCCACGACCCGGTACTTCTCCCGGTCCGCACTCTTTTTCCTTACTGCCCATAGAGGGCTATTGTACGATGACGTACTGTCTTCCCGTATGTGTTGCCGTAGCTCTTGCGGTTACCGACGTTCTTTAACATATGTCACGCGGTCTTGTTTTAACGGGATTTCGTGTACCGTCTGCCCTGTAACACTGAGGATTTCCCCTTCATTAAAAAATATATCCCCGAATTCCTTCTTAATTGGCGTGGCGCGAATCTTCCTTTTGATTAATAGCCCCGATCTTACCCTGCCCGTTCTTCATTAACCTTAATCCTTTATAAGCAATTTCCCCTATTTTTACTATCCACGGCCCGTTTTTACAACATATTCTGGCTCCCACTCACCCCATTATTACGATATACCCCCATACTCCCGAGGCATATTATCCACCACAAGAACGGTCATGCCCCCCTCGGAACCTCATCTCCCAAGTTCAATCACGGCCTCCCCTTGTACTTTACAGGGACCACTCAGAGTGACTAATTTATAATTGCATTCCTGTATCATTTCTCCTGTACACAGGCCCTTCACCATGCTACGACAAATAACAGTGCTTGAACTGCTCGAATCCACGAGACACTCCACTCCTCTCCCGACTCATATGATAGGCAACGCACCATAGATACCTTCGATGTTATTAATTACTGTGCGGTTGCCTCTCTGCCGACACTCTCCTCATTTTTCACTCTCCTCTCCTTCTGTTTCCGACACTACTGATGAAGTAGTTGATTCGGACGTTCACCTCCTCTTTCACATCCTCTGTGCATTAACTTTCCTGGGCTCCCCTCTGTCCACCTCTCTCCGTCTTATATATGGGCATTGCCGTGCAAAGTGCCTTTCCGTTCCGCATTCATAGCACCTGGAGCGGGGGCATTCAGCCACCAACTGTCCCAATTTGCCGCACCCGTAACATTTCCTTTCTTCCCTACGCCAGTTCATTCTATCCGCTGCCTGTCCCTTTTCCCGGAGTTGTGGTCTCTCTCTCCTATTGAAATCTACTTCTCTCCGTCTTCTGATTTCCGGTCTTGACCTAGTCCTGCCTATTTGCGTTCTTCTAAAAGGAACCCTGCTCCATCCTGGTTTGTTCTCGTCGCGTGCTTCTTCCACCCGAGCACTCGAATCTACCATTTCTTGGGGGTATTCCAAGAAAAACTTATCTCGAGGTGCGCAATCCTTCTTTCCTGTGTCTCTTGCCAATTGCACTTTAAGGACCGTGGTCATGAAAGTTTTTCATTAATACTATTTAATTTTGCGATTAGACTGGCCACATATTGCCCGTTCGACGGGTTAGGTCTCTTCATTTCCCTAAACATTTGCTGCATGTCTTCTTCGGGCATCGCCCCCCTCCGTATGCATTTTTCAATCTTTCTTTTATAACTCTCCGCAGGATATCCTCATCTGCCTGTATTAGGTTCAGAACGTTATTTTGACCCGGCGAGTTAAAGCCACCCGTAGCCATTTAGCATCCAACTCGTCTGAGATGAGATCGGCAGCAACTAGGGATTCGATACTGAGCATGATACCCTCACCGCCTTTGAGGAAATGGTTCAGCTCCCCCACATCGCCATTGAATTTTACCAGATCCGAGATCCCTCTTCTTACATCCTGAGCTTTAGCCCTTTTCAACTTCATCCGTTCGAGCGCGTTGGTCTCCTCTGCGATCCTGTTCGCTTCCCTCGTTGCTAGATCCGCGCGTGCCATTGCCAGCGTTTTCGTCGGCAAAGGCGGGAACTCAAGGTCCACCAGTTCATCCGGTGGTTGTGGTGTGGCGCAAGCGTTAATGTAGCTGACCTAAGAATGTTTCTCTGTCTCGGTTCTGTCATTATTACTTATGGCAACAAGAGAAAGAAGAAATAGAGAAAAAAAATTATAAAACAATTTTTTTTTTGTTTACACCAAAAAAAATTATCTTTAAACTTCCCAGGTTTCAGCACCACTTATATACTTCCAGAAACAAACCATAAAAAAAAAAGGAAAATTGAGGATGAAATTACTCGCACGATATCTGGGTTAACACGACTGTATTGCCATCTTGAACCTCTCTATATATGTATTTATAGTATTTACATATTAACAGCTGTTATAATGGCCAGCATGATCTTACTGACTATGCGATCATCAGTCTTGTCTTAACTTTTATATATATATATATATATATATATATATATATATATATATATATATATAAAAGTGTCGCAATCAGCTACTGGTCCTCCAGGTTGCGGGTTGAGCGGTGAGGCCAGCTACCCCACTCTCAGAAAACATGTATTGCTGTGAAACATCAAGGAATTAGCCTCGAATTTGGACTGTCTTCAAGGAATCGACCCGGCGCATTCAAGGATTTTACGTTCATAAGACGTACCCGTTCAAGGAGAATAAATACTCGAAAGCTGCAGGAGCCAGAGTACAAACTACAGTTTGCCCAAAGGTTGGATGTAGTTTGGAACGTGGGTTTGAGGAGAATGGCGTTGATAAAATATGGTGCCAGTGTAGGGATGCTATTAAACAAATTGCTGAAGAAGTACTGGGCTTAGAGGGGCCACCTCAGAGGTCTGAATGGTTTGATCAAGAATGTCAAGAGGCTACAGACAGGAAAAACAAGGCCTAAAGGAAGATGATAAATGTGCATAGGACTCGCCAGGCTGTTTCTGATTACAGAGTGTTAAGATTGGAGGAGAAACACCTGTATAGGAGAAAAAAGAGGGAGAAAGAATAAGAGAGATTGAGGTCTTGAGTAGACAAGCTAATACTAGAGCTTTCTATAAGACAATCAGTGCCTAGCGAAAGGGATTTAATCCAAGATCCAATACTTGTAGAGGTAAGGACGGTCAATTGATCACAGATAAAGAAGGGATCCTGGAAAGACGGTCTGACCATTTCGGTAGTCTGCTGGGGAGTGTTCAGAACCCTGCCCTAGAAGATAGTTATGGCTCTGACACTATCCAAAATTACAAAGAGTGTGAGCTTCTTGACCCACCAGATGATGAGGAAATTGAGGCTGCAATTCAGAAGCTTAGAAATAACCGAGCACCTGGATGTGATGGCATACCAGCTGAACTTCTGAAGGCTGGTGGAAATGAAATGATAAAGGTGATTCGAGATCTGCTACACAGTGTTTGGATAAGCAAAACTCTCCCGCATGACTGGTGCATTGGCCTTATCCTCCCTCTTCACAAGAAAGGAGACCAGATGCTTTGTGATAACTACCGTGGTATAACACTCCTAAGCTCTGCCTACAAAGTACTTTCGAATGTGGCATTCCAAAGACTACTTCCCCATGCCCAGAGAGAGATTGGAATGTACCAGTGCGGATTTATTAATGGTAGATCTTGCATTGATCAAATATTCTTCCTGAGAACTCTTATGGAAAGGACTAGAGAGTACAATATAACGACCCACCACCTTTTCGTGGATTTCAGCAATGCCTATGACTGTATCATCAGGGGAAAATTGTATCAAAGTATGGAAGAAATAAATGTCCCCAGAGAATTGATAAGCCTCGTGGAATTGCTGATGAAGGAGTCGAAAAGCCAGGTCAAGATCCAGAATGACTTGTCTGAAGAATTCAAGACAACTAGGGGTCTGAGACAAGGGGATGGACTCTCGTGCCTGTTATTTGATTTTGCACTAGAAAAGGTAATAAGAGACGCAGGGTTGCAAGTCACTGGCACGATTCTGACTAAGTCCATCCAAATACTGGCCTATGCAGATGACATAGCCACAGTGGGAAGAACACCGAGAGATCTACAACAGGCTTTTCTTGCTTTGGAGAATGCTGGACGGCGTATAGGTCTTCGGGTAAACCAAGTAAAGACTAAGTATATGGGGGCTAACCCTTTAAGACAATCGGATCCCACCATCACGTTTGGTCCCTACACATTCGAAAGTGTTGACAGTTTTGTCTACCTCGGTTCTCTGGTCAAAGCAGATAGATCAACCAGCCCAGAAGTTCAAAGAAGAATATTGGCCGCTAATAGGTGTTATTTTGGGATGGCAAAAATTTTACGAAGTCGTCTGATATCAAGAAGAGCCAAGGTCATGCTGTAAAAACAATCATCAGGCCTGTTTCAACTTGTGGATCGGAAACCTGGCCTCTGTCCAGGGCAGATGCCAACAGTTTACTGCTCTTCGAAAGAAAAATATTAAGAAGAATGTTTGGAGCTGTAAGAGTTGGCCATCAATTTAGACTCAGACAAAATGCAGAGCTGTATCTTTTGTATCAGGAGCCTGACGTGGGGAAGCACATAAGAATAGGTAGGCTGAGATGGGCTGGACATGTGGCCAGAATAGACTACAACCCTATCCTGAAAAGACTGCTGTTTGGATTCGTTGATGGAAAAAGAAAACGTGGGCTTCCACGGCTTAGATGGTCAGATGAAGTCGAGAGTGATGCAGGCAGCATCATTGGATCCAGAGCTTTGAAGACCTTGGCCCTGGCCAGAGAAGAGCACGAGAGTCCATCCCCTTGTCTCAGACCCCTAGTTGTCTTGAATTCTTCAGACAAGTCATTCTGGACCATGACCTGGATTTTCGACTCCTTCATCAGCAATTCCACGAGGCTTATCAATTCTCTGGGGACATTCATTTCTTCCATACTTTGATACAGTTTTCCCCTGATGATACAGTCATAGGCATTGCTGAAATCCACGAAAAGATGGGTGGGTCGTTATATTGTACTCACTAGTCCTTTCCATAAGAGTTCTCAGGAAGAATATTTTTACAGCTGATGTATTTCTAGCGAGTGTCGAATAGACCTTACATTATTTTTGTTTAATCATTAATTTAATTGCTTTAGAATTATTTAATAGAGCTTGAATAATTGACTAATAGTTCTTACGTTTGGATTGCCCACTATTTGTCGGAATATGTCTAGACTATGGCGAGTCTGATTTTGGGCGGACACGGAACCTGCAGTACTGGATTTCGGTTGTTCCGTGCTTCTAACCTGTGTAAACAAGGTTTAGTTTAAAAAAATATTTTAAAGTAACTAATGACTTATAAAATAATTTAGAAAAATAGAGCTAATCTATAACTAATGATAAAATAAAAAATAATCTGCACTAAAGAATACAATTTTAAAGTATCTTTAAAAGATATCCAGCATTCTGTTGTTCCGTATCTCTAACCTGTGTATACAAGGTATTATTATTATTTAATTAATCTTGAATAATTGAATTATAGTTCTTACCCTTGTATTGTTCACTTTTCGCCAGAATGTGTCCTGAGATTGTCCTTTTCGAGGTTGAATATCTTCCTCAGAACATGGTCTTTTTTCCCTCTCTCCTTGTTTGTATCTATAACCTGTGTAAACATTGTTTAGATTAAATAAAAATATTTTAAAGTAAATAATGGTTTATAAAATATTTTAGAAATATAATACAAATCTCTAACTAATGATAAAATACGAAATAATCTACACTAAAGAATAGAATTTTTAACTGTCCTGTAGAGTTTAAAAAATTTAAACTTCTCTACACCCAGTTGTATAAGGCAATAGGCTCTGGATAATACTATTGCATTAGTATACGATATGATGATCTAATGAGACACGCCCAAGACATAGCTGCGAATAGTCAAATAATAATAATAGAGATCAAGTCTAATTACCAATTAAAGGAGGAAAGATCTATCAGAGTGGTTGTCAGAAAATTGTTTCCCACCACCCCTGCTGACGTCATAGAAGAAGAGCTCACCGCCTTGTCCTTCAAGGTTAGACAAATCACTACAGTCTAAAAGGACAATACTGGGCACCCTGGGGCAGGCAATAAAATTCAATTGCCTTTTTTCTTCATAGACTTAGAACTAGCACCCTGAGTTGAACAATGCTATGAGGTAATTAGACTTTACTCTACCGAGGTTAAAGTCGAAAAACCTTACCCGAAAAAAAGACATTGTGCAATACTATAACTGCCAAACACGGGCGTCATACTCCAAGGTGCGTCAAATGCGGAGAACCACATAAAACCGAAGAGTCAAGAAACATCTACGCACTATGTCTTCAATGACATCCAGCCTATTATAAAGGTTGACAAACCTACAAAAATCTAAAATCACTTGTTCTGGAATCACGTCGGCCCAGCGATAAATATTCTCGGGGTCACGCTGCATGCGCGGTCATGCTGCCGAACCCTCAAAACACCTTTCTAAACCTTTTTTTATCCTCCCCTTCCCTGCCTGTGAGGCATACAGGGTCACCTCCAGTGGGGGTTCACCACTGGAGTATAAATCGGGAATTTTATTCTGTTTTTTTCCTTTATTTTTTATAAACCAACTGGAACTGTAATGTAGCCCGGTGCACTTTAGGGCCACACCTTATCCTTTTCCTCGTCTTCTGCCAACATACGGGCGTCATACTCCAAGGTGCGTCAAATGCGGAGAACCGCATAAAACCGAAGAGTCGAGAAACATCTGCGCACTATGTCTTCAATGACAGGTCAGGAGAGACTCACTGAGGGAGTGGAATGGAGGATGAGTGACATCCGAAAAAGGGAACACCCTTAGGAAATACTTGCCCACCGTCGAATCAAGCTAAATGGCCAGGTGGGTCTTTCCTGTTTACTGGATGTCGCAGATCCTCACGGGGAATGGGGGTTCAGATGGAAGGTAAACTAGCACGGATATGATCTGGATCCCAACTGCCCCAGCTGTGGAGTCCCGGCAACTGCCGAGCATGTAGTGGCATCATGCACCGCATATGACGCCCTGAGAGCGAGGTTATCCACGAAGACTGGAATATATGTGATCACCGAGGACGTGTTCCCTGAGCTTGTGGAAGAGGAGAACTATACAAGTTTCAGGGAGTTCATATACGGATGGAGAGAGGCCGTAGATCCGGCCCACTTCACGAGGAGAGGACGGGCACCTGGAAGACCGCCGGACCAATCCTTGGAGAAATCCGAGGATCCAGGATAACAGAGAGGGAAGAAGACGAGGAAAAGGATAAGGTGTGGCCCTAAAGTGCACCGGGCTACATCACAGTTCCAGTTGGTTTATAAAAAATAAAGGAAAAAAACAGAATAAAATTCCCGATTTATACTCCAGTGGTGAACCCCCACTGGAGGTGACCCTGTATGCCTCACAGGCAGGGAAGGGGAGGATAAAAAAAGGTTTAGAAAGGTGTTTTGAGGGTTCGGCAGCATGACCGCGCATGCAGCGTGACCCCGAGAATATTTATCGCTGGGCCGACGTGATGCCAGAACAAGTGATTTTAGATTTTTGTAGGTTTGTCAACCTTTATAATAGGCTGGATGTCATTGAAGACATAGTGCGTAGATGTTTCTTGACTCTTCGGTTTTATGTGGTTCTCCGCATTTGACGCACCTTGGAGTATGACGCCCGTATATTTGGCAGTTATAGCATTGCACAATGTCTTTTTTTCGGGTAAGGTTTTTCGACTTTAACCTCGGTAGAGTAAAGTCTAATTACCTCATAGCATTGTTCAACTCAGGGTGCTGGTTCTAAGTCTATGAAGAAAAAAGGCAATTGAATTTTATTGCCTGCCCCAGGGTGCCCAGTATCGTCCTTTTAGACAGTAGTGATTTGTCTAACCTTGAAGGACAAGGCGGGGAGCTCTTCTTCAATGACGTCAGCAGGGGTGGTGGGAAGCAATTTTCTGACAACCACTCTGATAGATCTTTCCTCCTTTAATTGGTAATTAGACTTGATCTCTATTATTATTATTTGACTATTCGCAGCTATATCTCGGGCGTGTCTCATTAGAACATCATATCGTATACTAATGCAATAGTATTATCCAGAGCCTATAGCCTTATACAATTGGGTGTAGAGAAGTTTAAATTTTTTAAACTCTACAGGACAGTTAAAAATTCTATTCTTTAGTGTAGATTATTTCGTATTTTATCATTGGTTAGAGATTTGTATTATATTTCTAAAATATTTTATAAACCATTATTTACTTTATAATATTTGTATTTAAACTAAACTATGTTTACACAGGTTAGAGATACAAACAAGGAGAGAGGGAAAAAAAGACCATGTTCTGAGGAAGATATTCAACCTCGAAAAGGACAATCTCAGGACACATTCTGGCGAAAAGTGAACAATGCAAAGGTAAGAACTATAATTCAATTATTCAAGATTAATTAAATAATAATAATACCTTGTATACACAGGTTAGAGATACGGAACAACAGCATGCAGGATTTCTTTTAAGGATACTTTAAAATTGTATTCTTTAGTGCAGATTATTTTTTATTTTATCATTAATTATAGATTAGCTCTATTTTTCTAAAGTATTTTATAAGCCATTAGTTACTTTAAAATATTTTTTTAAACTAAACCTTGTTTACACAGGTTAGAAGCACGGAACAACCGAAATCCAGTACTGCAGGTTCCGTGTCCGCCCAAAATCAGACTCGCCATAGTCTAGACATATTCCGACAAATAGTGGGCAATCCAAACGTAGGAACTATAAGTCAATTATTCAATGTATATTAAATAATTCAAAAGCAATGAAATTAATGATTAAAAAATTAATGTAAGGTCACTCACTAGAAATACATCAGCTGGGGGGTTATCAATGGATTTGCCATTAAGATATTACTAAAGAGGGCTACGCTGAAAACACTATTCCAATTTATAATATAACCAAAAATAGATGGTATGTAATATTAGAAATGATGGTTCAAAATAATCCATTGATAACACCACCAAGTTCAGAGGATACCTAATATTTTAATATTTAGTGTAGACTATTTTTTTTTTATTATTAGTTAAAATTAAGTTCTATTTTTCTAAAATATTTTATAACCAATTAGTTACTTTAAAATATTTTATTAAAACTAAACCTTGTTTACACAGGTTAGAACCAGGGAACAACCAAAATCCAGTACTACAGGTTCCGCGCGCGACCAAAATCAGACACGCCAAAGTGTAGACATATCCCCACAAGAACTGAGCACTTCAAACGTAGGAACTATAAGTCAATTATTCAATATATATTAAATAATTCAAAAGCATTAAAATTAATGATTAAAAAAATAATGTAAGGTCACTCACTAGAAATACATCAGCTGGGGGGTTATCAATGGATTTGCCATTAAGATATTACTAAAGAGAGCTATGCTGAAAACACTATTCCAATTTATAATATAACCAAAAATAGAGGGTATGTAATATTAGAAATGATGGTTGAAAATAATCCATTGATAAAACCACCAAGTTCAGAGGATACCTAATATTTTAATCTTTAGTGTAGACTATTTTTTTTTTATTATTAGTTAAAATTAAGTTCTATTTTTCTAAAATATTTTATAACCAATTAGTTACTTTAAAATATTTTATTAAAACTAAACCTTGTTTACACAGGTTAGAACCAGGGAACAACCAAAATCCAGTACTACAGGTTCCGCGCGCGACCAAACTCAGACACGCCAAAGTCTAGACATATCCCCGCAAGAACTGGGCACTTCAAACGTAGGAACTATAAGTCAATTATTCAATATATATTATATAATTCAAAAGCATTAAAATTAATGATTAAAAAAATAATGTAAGGTCACTCACCAGAAATAAATCAGCTTGGAGGGTTATCAATGGATTTGCCACTATGATATTACTAAAGAGGGCTATGCTGAAAACACTATTCCAATTAATAATATAACCAAAAATAGAGGATATGAATTATTAGAAATGATAGTCGAAAATAATCCATTGATAACACCACCAAGTTCAGAGGATACCTAATATTTTAATCTTTAGTGTAGACTATTTTTTTTTTTTATTATTAGTTAAAATTAAGTTCTATTTTTCTAAAATATTTTATAACCAATTAGTTACTTTAAAATATTTTATTAAAATTAAACCTTGTTTACACAGGTTAGAACCAGGGAACAACCAAAATCCAGTACTACAGGTTCCGCGCGCGACCAAAATCAGACACGCCAAAGTGTAGACATATCCCCGCAAGAACTGGGCATTTCAAACGTAGGAACTATAAGTCAATTATTCAATATATATTAAATAATTCAAAAGCATTAAAATTAATGATTAAAAAAATAATGTAAGGTCACTCACCAGAAATAAATCAGCTTGGAGGGTTATCAATGGATTTGCCACTATGATATTACTAAAGAGGACTATGCTGAAAACACTATTCCAATTAATAATATAATCAAAAATAGAGGATATTAATTATTAGAAATGATAGTTTAAAATAATCCATTGATAACACCACCAAGTTCAGAGGATACCTAATATTTTAATCTTTAGTGTAGACTATTTTTTTTTTTATTATTAGTTAAAATTATGTTCTATTTTTCTAAAATATTTTATAACCAATTAGTTACTTTAAAATATTTTATTAAAACTAAACCTTGTTTACACAGGTTAGAACCAGGGAACAACCAAAATCCAGTACTACAGGTTCCGCGCGCAACCAAAATCAGACACACCAAAGTCTAGACAAAGCAATACAGACTTTAGAAAATGAAAACGTAAGAACTATAAGTCAATTATTCAAGCTATATTAAATAATTCTAAAGCAATTATATTAATGATTAATCGAAATTAGAATTATTATTTTAATCTTTTAATATTTTAATCATTAGTGTAGATTATTTTATCATTAGTTAAAGATTAGTTCTATATTTCTAAAATATTTTATAAGCCATTAGTTACTTTAAAATATATTTTTTAAACTAAACCTTGTTTACACAGGATAGAACCACGGAAAAACCAGAATCCAGTACTACAGGTTCCACGCGCAACCAAAATCAGACACACCAAAGTCTAGACAAAGCAATACAGACTTTAGAAAATGAAAACGTAAGAACTATAAGTCAATTATTCAAGCTATATTAAATAATTCTAAAGCAATTATATTAATGATTAATCGAAATTAGAATTATTATTTTAATCTTTTAATATTTTAATCATTAGTGTAGATTATTTTATCATTAGTTAAAGATTAGTTCTATATTTCTAAAATATTTTATAAGCCATTAGTTACTTTAAAATATATTTTTTAAACTAAACCTTGTTTACACAGGATAGAACCACGGAAAAACCAGAATCCAGTACTACAGGTTCCACGCGCAACCAAAATCAGACACACCAAAGTCTAGACAAAGCAATACAGACTTTAGAAAATCCAAACGTAAGAACTATAAGTCAATTATTCAAGCTATATTAAATAATTCTAAAGCAATTATATTAATGATTAATCGAAATTAGAATTATTATTTTAATCTTTTAATATTTTAATCATTAGTGTAGATTATTTTATCATTAGTTAAAGATTAGTTCTATATTTCTAAAATATTTTATAAGCCATTAGTTACTTTAAAATATATTTTTTAAACTAAACCTTGTTTACACAGGATAGAACCACGGAAAAACCAGAATCCAGTACTACAGGTTCCACGCGCAACCAAAATCAGACACACCAAAGTCTAGACAAAGCAATACAGACTTTAGAAAATCCAAACGTAAGAACTATAAGTCAATTATTCAAGCTATATTAAATAATTCTAAAGCAATTATATTAATGATTAATCGAAATTAGAATTATTATTTTAATCTTTTAATATTTTAATCATTAGTGTAGATTATTTTATCATTAGTTAAAGATTATTTCTATTTTTATAAAATATTTTATAAGCAAGTAGTTACTTTAAAATATTTTTTTTTTAAACTAAACCCTGTTTACACAGGTTAGAAGCACGGAACAACAGCAATCCAGGACTACACTTTCCGTGCGCGCCCAAAATATAAAAATAATCCGTGAAAGTCTTCGCCAACGTCGAAACAAACCCAGAACAACAATGGGCAATTCAAACGTAAGAACTATAAGTCAATTATTCAAACTATATTAAATAATTCTAAAGCAATGAAATTAGTGATTAAACAAAAATAATGTTAGGTCTATCTTACATTCGCTAGAAATACATCAGCTGGGGGGTTATCAATGGATTTGCCACTAAGATATTACTAAAGAGGACTATGCTGAAAATACTATTCTAATTTATAATATAACCAAAAATAGAGGATATATAATATTAGAAATGATAGTTGAAAAAAATACATTGAAAACACCTCCAAGTTCCAGTTTTTAACTTTCACAGGATACTTAAAAACCTTAATCTTTAGTGTAGATTATTTTTTAATTGATCATTAGTTAAAGATCAGTTCTATATTTCTAAAATATTTTATAAGCCATTAGTTACTTTAAAATATTTTTTTTAAACTAAACCTTGTTTACACAGGATAGAGCCACGGAAAAACCGAAATGTAAAACAGCTGGTTCCGTGCGCGCCCAAAATCAGACTCGCCAAAATCTAAACAAACCCAGAACAACAATGGGCAATCCAAACGTAAGAACTATACGCCAATTATGCGAACTATATTAAAAAATTCTAAAGCAATTAAATTAATGATTAAAAAAAAACTAATGTAAGATGTATCCGCTACTCGCTTGAAATACATCTGCTGTGGGGTTATCAATGGATTTGCCACAAAGATATTATTAAATGAGGACTATGCTAAATACACTATTTTAATTTATAATATAACAGAAATAAACAAAGAGAGGATATATAATATTAGAAATGATAGTTGAAAAAAATACATTGAAAACACCTCCAAGTTCCCGTTTTTAAATTTCACAGGATACTTAAAAATTGTAATCTTTAGTGTAGACTATTTTTTAATTTATCATTAGTTAAAGATTGGTTCTATATTTCTAAAATATTTTATAAGCCATTAGTTACTTTAAAATATTTTTTTTAAACTAAACCCTGTTTACACAGGTTACAAGCACGGAACAACAGCAATCCAGGACTACACTTTCCGTGTGTGCCCAAAGTATAGAACAAATCCGAGCGAGTCTTCGGCAACGTCGAAATTTATCACGACAAATAGTGGGCAATCCAAACGTATGAACTATACGCCAATTATGCGAACTATATTAAAAAATTCTAAAGCAATTAAATTAGTGATTAAACAAAAATAATGTAAGGTCTATCTTACACTCGCTAGAAATACATCAGCTGGGGGGTTATCAATGGATTTGCCACAAAGATATTATTAAATGAGGACTATGCTAAATACACTATTTTAATTTATAATATAACAGAAATAAACAAAGAGAGGATATATAATATTAGAAATGATAGTTGAAAAAAATACATTGAAAACACCTCCAAGTTCCAGTTTTTAACTTTCACAGGATACTTAAAAACCTTAATCTTTAGTGTAGATTATTTTTTAATTGATCATTAGTTAAAGATCAGTTCTATATTTCTAAAATATTTTATAAGCCATTAGTTACTTTAAAATATTTTTTTTTAAACTAAACCTTGTTTACACAGGATAGAGCCACGGAAAAACCGAAATGTAAAACAGCTGGTTCCGTGCGCGCCCAAAATCAGACTCGCCAAAATCTAAACAAACCCAGAACAACAATGGGCAATCCAAACGTAAGAACTATACGCCAATTATGCGAACTATATTAAAAAATTCTAAAGCAATTAAATTAATGATTAAAAAAAAACTAATGTAAGATGTATCCGCTACTCGCTTGAAATACATCTGCTGTGGGGTTATCAATGGATTTGCCACAAAGATATTATTAAATGAGGACTATGCTAAATACACTATTTTAATTTATAATATAACAGAAATAAACAAAGAGGATATATAATATTAGAAATGATAGTTGAAAAAAATACATTGAAAACACCTCCAAGTTCCCGTTTTTAAATTTCACAGGATACTTAAAAATTGTAATCTTTAGTGTAGACT
This sequence comes from Arma custos, assembly GCA_037127475.1. Classification (NCBI taxonomy): domain Eukaryota; kingdom Metazoa; phylum Arthropoda; class Insecta; order Hemiptera; family Pentatomidae; genus Arma; species Arma custos. Next base: position 3,074,708 of record CM073761.1, on the reverse strand, counting down.
ATTTTTTAATTTATCATTAGTTAAAGATTGGTTCTATATTTCTAAAATATTTTATAAGCCATTAGTTACTTTAAAATATTTTTTTTAAACTAAACCCTGTTTACACAGGTTACAAGCACGGAACAACAGCAATCCAGGACTACACTTTCCGTGCGTGCCCAAAGTATTGAACAAATCCGAGCGAGTCTTCGGCAACGTCGAAATTTATCACGACAAATAGTGGGCAATCCAAACGTAAGAACTATACGCCAATTATGCGAACTATATTAAAAAATTCTAAAGCTATTAAATTAGTGATTAAACAAAAATAATGTAAGGTCTATCTTACACTCGCTAGAAATACATCAGCTGGGGGGTTAACAATGGATTTGCCACAAAGATATTATTAAATGAGGACTATGCTAAATACACTATTTTAATTTATAATATAACAGAAATAAACAAAGAGAGGATATATATTATTACAAATGATAGTTGAAAAAAATACATTGAAAACACCTCCAAGTTCCAGTTTTTAACTTTCACAGGATACTTAAAAATCGTAATCTTTAGTGTAGATTATTTTTTAATTTATCATTAGTTAAAGATCAGTTCTATATTTCTAAAATATTTTATAAGCCATTAGTTACTTTAAAATATTTTTTTTAAACTAAACCTTGTTTACACAGGATAGAGCCACGGAAAAACGGAAATGTAGAACAGCTGGTTCCGTGCGCGCCCAAAATCAGACTCGCCAAAATCTAAACAAACCCAGAACAACAATGGGCAATCCAAACGTAAGAACTATACGCCAATTATGCGAACTATATTAAAAAATTCTAAAGCAATTAAATTAATGATTAAAAAAAAACTAATGTAAGATGTATCCGCTACTCGCTTGAAATACATCTGCTGTGGGGTTATCAATGGATTTGCCACAAAGATATTATTAAATGAGGACTATGCTAAATACACTATTTTAATTTATAATATAACAGAAATAAACAAAGAGAGGATATATATTATTACAAATGATAGTTGAAAAAAATACATTGAAAACACCTCCAAGTTCCAGTTTTTAACTTTCACAGGATACTTAAAAACCTTAATCTTTAGTGTAGATTATTTTTTAATTGATCATTAGTTAAAGATCAGTTCTATATTTCTAAAATATTTTATAAGCCATTAGTTACTTTAAAATATTTTTTTTAAACTAAACCTTGTTTACACAGGATAGAGCCACGGAAAAACCGAAATGTAAAACAGATGGTTCCGTGCGCGCCCAAAATCAGACTCGCCAAAATCTAAACAAACCCAGAACAACAATGGGCAATCCAAACGTAAGAACTATACGCCAATTATGCGAACTATATTAAAAAATTCTAAAGCAATTAAATTAATGATTAAAAAAAAACTAATGTAAGATGTATCCGCTACTCGCTTGAAATACATCTGCTGTGGGGTTATCAATGGATTTGCCACAAAGATATTATTAAATGAGGACTATGCTAAATACACTATTTTAATTTATAATATAACAGAAATAAACAAAGAGAGGATATATAATATTAGAAATGATAGTTGAAAAAAATACATTGAAAACACCTCCAAGTTCCAGTTTTTAACTTTCACAGGATACTTAAAAATCGTAATCTTTAGTGTAGATTATTTTTTAATTTATCATTAGTTAAAGATCAGTTCTATATTTCTAAAATATTTTATAAGCCATTAGTTACTTTAAAATATTTTTTTTAAACTAAACCTTGTTTACACAGGATAGAGCCACGGAAAAACGGAAATGTAGAACAGCTGGTTCCGTGCGCGCCCAAAATCAGACTCGCCAAAATCTAAACAAACCCAGAACAACAATGGGCAATCCAAACGTAAGAACTATACGCCAATTATGCGAACTATATTAAAAAATTCTAAAGCAATTAAATTAATGATTAAAAAAAAACTAATATAAGATGTATCCGCTACTCGCTTGAAATACATCTGCTGTGGGGTTATCAATGGATTTGCCACAAAGATATTATTAAATGAGGACTATGCTAAATACACTATTTTAATTTATAATATAACAGAAATAAACAAAGAGAGGATATATAATATTAGAAATGATAGTTGAAAAAAATACATTGAAAACACCTCCAAGTTCCCGTTTTTAAATTTCACAGGATACTTAAAAATTGTAATCTTTAGTGTAGACTATTTTTTAATTTATCATTAGTTAAAGATTGGTTCTATATTTCTAAAATATTTTATAAGCCATTAGTTACTTTAAAATATTTTTTTTAAACTAAACCCTGTTTACACAGGTTACAAGCACGGAACAACAGCAATCCAGGACTACACTTTCCGTGCGTGCCCAAAGTATTGAACAAATCCGAGCGAGTCTTCGGCAACGTCGAAATTTATCACGACAAATAGTGGGCAATCCAAACGTAAGAACTATACGCCAATTATGCGAACTATATTAAAAAATTCTAAAGCAATTAAATTAGTGATTAAACAAAAAGTAATGTAAGGTCTATCTTACACTCGCTAGAAATACATCAGCTGGGGGGTTATCAATGGATTTGCCACAAAGATATTATTAAATGAGGACTATGCTAAATACACTAATTTTAAGTTCCCGTTTTTAAAATTCACAGGATACTTAAAAATTGTAATCTTTAGTGTAGATAATTTTTTATTTCATCATTACATAAAATTTAGTTCTATTTTTATAAAATATTTTATAAGCAATTAGTTACTTTAAAATATTTTTTTAAAACTAAACCCTGTTTACACAGGTTACAAGAACGGAACAACAGCAATCCAGTACTACAGGTTCCGTGCGCGCCCAAAATCAGACTCGCCGAAGTCCAGAAGTATCCCGGCGAAAAGTGAAACCGCCGTGGAGATAGCTATAAATCATTGATTTAAGATTAATAAAACTGTTTAAACCAATTATGTTAAATATTAAAAAAAAATTTATGATCTATAGATAAGATGTTTGTTTGTTTGTTCATTGAAGGTCACTCACTATAGCTAAAGGTGTGATAAGGGCTACAACAGAATTAATTACATTTTTTTTTCGACAAAACATAGATCTGAATTTCACTTAGCAATGTCTAACTTATTTTTATGTATAAAATTTGATAAATCCGTTTTTCTATTGGAATATAATTTATACATTATTGGAGACATTTTTTCTACAATTTTAAATGGTCCACGTCTAAGTTCATCTAATTTTTTCCTTATTTAATTTATTATTAGATAGGGTATGAATGTGTATATTAGATAGGCGTCCCCGTCTACCACAAAAACGAGTGAAGGCAGCTAGAAAGGCTGCAACGGATAGTTCGGAGGTAAGTTGCAGGTGGATGGCGTTAGTGGTGAAGCACACAAAAGCATATATATAGTTCACCCGGTATAGATATAGTTTATAGGTTACCCGGCAGCCCCTAATGCGAGTGATGGAAACGGAATAAGGGCCGGCTTTGTCGATCTCTACATTCGAAAAGGGGTAAGTGGGTGTAACACGGTCCTTTGGAAGACTTCCCTTAGTGGGGGGATGAGTGGTTGAAGCTTAACGTGAAAACATTTGTTATATTTAGCTAGGCGAAGACGGTCCCTGTTTCTTCCGTCTAGTTCCAGAATCGCTGGCGAATGAAAGAGTGCGTGATGGACGGTCCAGCGTGCATATATATATATATATATATATATATATATATATATATATATATATATATATATATATATATATATATATATTTTGAAGTTGAGCCTGATCAATAACCAAGTAGGTGAAGGGTTGATCCTTGGGAACCAAGACGGGATGTTAAGCGGCGAACGGTTGCGGGGCCTGGTGTAGTCGTCCACGCGGAGAATTCTCTGCGGATCGATGAACAATTGCAGCGTGCTTTTGAGATGCAATTTAGATGTAGGTTCAGCGACGGCTTGATACTTATTCGCAAGAGCGACTCTATGGACTACCTTCACTAACATGTCTAGAGTAATGGAGATTTTAGCGGTGGAATCCGGAATCCGGTAGCGCGGCAATCAGAGTTCCTGCTGTTGTATGTGAAACGGAGACACCACGCGGTAACGCGTTGTAGTCGTGAAAGGGGCGAATAGTCATAGCGGCTTTCTATATTAAGGGTGGTTAGTGCAGTGCAAGAGACCATTATTTGAGTAGATCGCCGTTAAATGGGGAGTAACGATGTCAGATGGGGAGTCGACGCTCGACATGGGCCATAGAGATGGCGGTTGGAGAGCCAAGAAGGGCCTGTCCACCACAAGGCATGCTTGGCGAATTCCTTTGGGAAAAGCCCTTGAAAGACACAATCGGCGGGGTTTTCCTTATCATCAATGACGCCATTGCGAAGGGGGTATGATTTCCTGAATTTCAGTGACTCGGTTTGCCACGAATGTTTTCCAGCGGTGCGGTTCACTGCGAATCCAGGCAAGGACTACTGTGGAATCAGAGAAGGCAATCAGATTCTCGAACGGCTGAGAAAACATGCCGGTGATTTTGACGGTTAGTTTCGCAAGGAGGTGAGCACTGCATAATTCCAATCACGAGAGCGATACTCTTTTTAAGGGCGCGACCATGGATTTAGTTATGAGTAAGCTGACGGCGATTTCCCTTGCGGAGGAAGTGGAGTTCAAATGTATCGCGGCTGCGTAACCTTATTCGGATGCATCAAAAAAGGCGAACAAACTTTGGCACCTACGAGATTCCTGATACTAAGGGAAACGGCGAGGGATGGATAATTGCGAGATGGCTTCAAGTTCTTCCTGAAAGAGTAGTTATATTTAGGGGTTTGTGCAAATGTGCAGTAGGGCTGCAGTAGTTCAATCTCCCACTAGTGCGAGGTGAAAGGCGAGGGGGAGGGCGTCCTTGAGCTGTTGCAGCTGGGAGACCGCCCCATTTGGCAACGTCGCAAGGAATGTTGTAAATTTGGCAACATCGCATTGTTTACATTTGATCGGTTTGTTTATATTTGAGCAGTAGTAGGACACCCCTACTACTTGGGCATTGACCTTGTCAGAGTCATCGCGGGGCGTCTCCTCAGAGTCATAGCGGGGGAAACATCGCTTTGTTGTTTGTTTACATTTGATCACTTTGTTTACATTTGTGCAGTAGTAGTGAGTGTAAAAATGACCTTGTAACGTCCAGAGTCTCCGCGGGGGCGTCTCCTCAGAGTCATCGCGGAGAAACATCGCTTTGTTGTGCCAGGAGTGCCAATGACTTGGTGACATCACGGGGCATTGACCTTGTGACGTCAGAGTGTTCGCGGGGCACCTCCTTCTGTGCCTTCTACATTTGTTGGATGGCCTTCACCAGTGAGTGCCGTTAAGCTTGCATCAGCAGGATTTTATTATTTGAAAAATCAGACCGAGCAAGGATTAGAACTTTTGTTGAGTAATATTACACGAATGGATGGTACGTGATGACCCTTTTGTAGATCACAAGAAATGGTTTAAATATTGTCCGTTTATCGAGTACTTGGAACAACTGGAGAAGCTACCATTAATAATAATAGATGAAGTTGATAATAAAAAAGAACAGGAAAAGAGCTGTGGATGCTGCCAGCATGCGTAAGAGGTTTAAACGTTTCAACGTTCAACAACTTTCTCATTTAAGAAAACAAATAGCTTTATGTGAAATAAAAAGAAACGAAATAATTCAACTAGTAAAAAGAATAGAAAAACTTCATCTATCCCCACCTCTCTGTTAAATCTTATAGTCTCAACGTTGAAGCCTTGCAAGATGGAGGGACCACGACGATTGGAACTAGTGACTGATTACCCCATGACTAATAGCAAACTAATCCGAGTCGGTCTTTGTGATTTTGTCCCTACTGTCGCTGTGATCGAAAATAATGGAAATTCATCGTCGACCAAGTTCCAAGGATGTTGTCTCTTTGCAAAGGAGGCCCAAGAAAGTGGAGGTTGAAGACCGAGTAGGATGTAAAAATGTATATTGCATATTTTCCAAGAGAGTGAGAAACAGAGTAATGAAAATAGAACAGGTTGTTCTTTGTTTCGCAATGTTTAACCAGAGTCCATCAACCCTTCAGCTGAATACACCTTCGGCATGTTTTAACAAAAGTGATGTGGCAAAGCTTTGTAGAGACATTAAGAAAATCAACGACTCTCTGGACTTAGTAACCAAGATCGCTGAACTCTATAAGAAAAATGAAGAATGTCAACTCATCGAACCTGTGGATTGTGTTCCGATTGATTTTGGCATCAATACTAATACCCTCTTTTATAACCTTAAAGGACTCAATGATATATGTAATAATAAATAAAACCAGTTGTTATAGTACTGATATGTAAAAATATGTAAGTCGTGAATTCAACGACTTAACCAATGAGGTGATAGAATAAAACTCTTGTGGATGCAGTTCAGAACTGTAATTAAAAAGAACATATTTACAAATTTATAACTAACTAAATACCTCCAGGTATCTTTAATAACATACCTGAATCAACACAATAGTCAATATTCAGTAATTATACTCAATACTTAATTTCTACAATAGCAGTCTATAATGTCTATTATAACCTTCGCTCACATCTGTCTCTGCAGGTTATCTCACGTCTATCATATGACTAAGTTTGGCGTCAGTATTCAAACTTACATCCCCCTTTTTTGGAAGAGGACTACCGTCATCATCCCGATAAGGAACCAATTTGCTGGCGTGAAATAAATTTGATTCTTTCTTTTTGAATCCACTGTCGATGATGTATATCACGTTAGATAATTTTTCTTTTATTCTGTGAGGGCCTGATCTAATCACTTCCAATTTACCTCTGTTTAGACCATTACTATATTGAATATAAACCAAATCACCTTCTTTATATATGATTTCCTTTACATTTCTGTCATAATACTTCTTATTTTGTTCATGTATTTTTTTCGAGTTCTCAAAAGCTATTGATCTATTTTCTTCTAAGTTCTCTTTTTTATTTTTTTCCAATTCTTTTGGTAAGATTGAGTTGTCAATTCCTGTTAGCAAATGATTTGGTGTGAAACCCGTTGAACTATGGATTGTAGTGTTGTATTCTTCAACACACTCTTCTGCTATAATAGTCCATGGACGTTCCTTGTTTTCATATATTTTACACCGTATTCTGTTAACCAACGTTTGATTTGTTCTTTCATTCAACCCATTTGAGAATGCACAGTCTACTGCTGTGAATATTAAATTTATCCCTCTTGACTTCACATATCGTTTAAATTGTGTGGAGTTGATTCCAGAATATTGATCTGTTAACAAAGTTTTTATTTTACCTTTATTTTCCACTGTTTTTATTAATTTTATAAAGTCTTTAGCAATCTGTGTCTTAGATGTAGCAATGAAAGCATATCTAGTAAAGTGATCTATAATAAGGTGCAGATATTTCTTTGTACTTCTATTTCCTACAAAACCACCAATTGTGTCTAAAGATACAATTTCAAAAGGTTCTTTTGCGGGACCCAATTGTGACATAGGTGCATTAAAACAACCTATTCTTGTCTTATTCTTAATACAAGTTTCACAAGATCGGCATGTTTGTTTAATATGTTTGTACATATTTTTAAAATAAAATTTGTGACCTATTATTAACGTTAATTGTTTCATGCCAATGTGTCCCTGTTTAATATGTACATCTTTTACCAATTTTTTCCCAAATTCTTCTGTTAGCCAAATCTTCTTTCTGTTGTTCAAATTTTTATAAATGACATAATTTTCCAAAAAACTATTTTTGTCCGGTTTCAGTTATTTTTGATTGTTTACTACGTCTTCCAATTTTAAAAAGTTTGTTATTTTGATTGCTGAATCATTTTCATTTTCTTCTTCATTTGATTCTAAAACTGGGTTTCTGGAAATGCAGTCAGCTTCTAAATTATCTTTTCCAGGATTATAAACTATAACAAAATCAAATTGTGAAATGTAATTCAATATTTGCAATAATTCTGGATCTTTGCAGTTTTTCACGTTGAAGTTTTCCAGTGGCTTATGATCTGTGAAAATGATAAATCTTTTTCCTAATAGATAATATTGCCAATATAATATCACCTCTTTTATGGCCAGACTTTCTAAGTATATGGCCTTCTTCCTTTTTTGGGCTTCTGTCCAATTATAATCCACATTTTTCCTCAATAGATTATATAATGGTTCTAATGATGTAGAGTATTTTGGTATATACTCTAAATAAAAACTAATTTTTCCTAAAAACTGTCTTATTTGTTTTTTTGTTTGTGGTCTAGGAAATTTATTTATGGCCACCAGGTTATCATTTAATGGTCTTACTGAATTATCACCAATTTCGTGTCCTAAATATGCAGTTTTTGTTTGTGCAAATTTACATTTTGCTTTATTTAATTTGAGACCTTCACTTTTCAATGCTTTTAGTGTTAATTCTATATGTTTAATATGATCTACATAATTTTCGGAATAAATCAGTATATCATCTATATAGTTCACCGCAAAGGCATCTAAACCATTTTTTCTCAAGACACTAGACAATATTCTTTGGAAAATAGCTGGTGACGATTTCAATCCGAACGGGAGACATGTCCATTGCCAGTGTCCATGATGTGTCACAAAAGCCGTTTTATATCTGTCTTTTTCTCGTACTGGTATCGACCAAAACGCTGAGTTTATGTTTAGTTTAGTGTAGAACTTACAGCCTCCAGCACGTACTGTCAAATCTTCAATTCTTGGGAATGGTTGACTCTATGGAACGACTATTTTGTTTAGTTCTCTGAAGTCTATGCATAAACGAGATTTTCTTCCTTCTTCTTTTTTAAAGACTAATGTTATTTGGGCAGCATAAGGGCTACAAGACTCTTGAATTAGTCCTGCTTTCAACAATTCCTTGGTTTGCCTTTCAATCTCTATTTTGTCCTCTAATGTGCATCTATAAGGTTTTTTCGCTGTATATTTATTTACAGTTAATCTTATAGCTGCTTCATAGTTTCTTATTCTACCAATATCGAATTTATCTTTTGCAAACAATTCTTCATATTCCAATAAGATGTCGTCTAAGTTGTTAATAGCATGTTCCTTTTTTTCTTGAAAAACATTCATATTAATTTTTTTCTCTTCTAACATTTTATAATTTTGTGTAATCTTCAAATTCTCATCTTGTCGCAATTTGAAAGCTTGAATTAAATCTAAACCTAATAACAGGTCGTCTTTAAATCTTCTGCTTTTCACTATAAAAAACGGTACATATTTTTCAATATCGAAAATCTTAATTAGTACAGACACTATACCTTCTGATTTTGCAACGCCTGGTACGCCTTCTATGTTTTCACCCCCACTTATTCCTTTCTTCATTTTTTCTTTTTTATAAAACTCGTAATTCATCAAGGAGATATTAGATCCAGAGTCGTACAAAGCAATTGCCGGTTTTTTATCGACTAATATCTTCAATTTTATAAGTGGGGTGACTACACGTTTTTTGCTTCTTCAGCATGGGAAACAGCATCTTGAATTTCCGAATTATTTACTAATTTAATATTCTCATTTTTTACTTTTCTATTGCGACATAAATTTTCAGGATGAAATCTATTTTTATACCCTAATTTTTCACAATGGATGCAAGTTTTCTTCTCACTCATATTTTGTTTTGGTTTTATTATTTTATTTGACTGACCAAAAAGTCTTAATTTAGACATTAAATCTTCTATGGTCACTAATTCTTTTTTATTTAGCCTATTTTTAATAAATTGTGGTAATGACACTACTATTAAATTAATTTGTGACGTTTAAGTTAAGGATGGATCAACTTCAATCAAAAGACTTCTTTTCTTTAAACCAAAATCTAGAAATGATCCATTCGAGTATTTAAAGCTGTAAGCATATTCGATTTTATCCCAGGACTGTTCATCAAAGGTATTCAAAAAGAGTTGTTCCAAAACCATATCCTTAGCTATAGAGTGCATAGACCTTTCTGTGTTAGTGCTTGGTACATTTACTATTTGTTTTTCTTGCACTTCATCCAAATATATATCATAAAAGGCTACATTACCTTCCTCGTCCATGTAAATAGATTTCAGTTCCTCTGTTAGTGATATTACAACATTTCTATATGTAACCCGCACATTCAAACTTTTCACAACATTCTTAACAACATTAGTGGCAAATAATTGTTTATGTGCTTCACAAGTTTGTTGTTCTTTTGGGAAAGCAAAAATTTCCACCTGGTTTACCAATTTTATAGTTTACCTTTACTAATGTGGTCTTAGAGTTTGCTCCAGCTTCCGCTACAAAATGAAATTTTGCCTTAATCATCTCAATTGTGTTGATTTGTAAGTCGTGAATTCAACGACTTAACCAATGAGGTAATAGAATAAAACTCTTGTGGATGCAGTTCAGAACTGTAATTAAAAAGAACATATTTACAAATTTATAACTAACTAAATACCTCCAGGTATCTTTAATAACATACCTGAATCAACACAATAGTCAATATTCAGTAATTACACTCAATACTTAATTTCTACAATAGCAGTCTATAATGTCTATTATAACCTTCGCTCACATCTGTCTCTGCAGGTTATCTCACGTCTATCATATGACTAAGTTTGGCGTCAGTATTCAAACTTACAAATATATAATTGTTTTCTATATTTCGTTGCATTTACTTTTATCCCAACACCATCTCTATAAAATAAAAATAAAAAAATAATAAATAAAATAAAAAAAGGAATTATATTTTTTTTAATGTGCATTGTTTTATTTTTAACAATAAAATAATGTAAAAATAACAAAACAAATTTCAAAAATACATATAGTACAATTAATTATAAGTAGAGTCTTCATCAATGTAGGAAAGTCTTCGTTTTTGAATAAATTCCTCATCATTTTGCCATTCCTTAGGTAGTTGTCCCAGATATAATCCAATGTTCAGTCCAAAACGTACAAATGCAACGAGCGAGGTAAAATTCTCAATTCTTCATACATTTGTAAATATTATCTCTCCTCCTCATAATCTGCTCTCATTCGCCGGATTTGTACGAGGAGTAAAAGATACGGTCAAATGCGTATATTGTGGACTGTTATATGAAAAATAATCGCTCATCAATCCACTCAAGTACCATAAAACGAATAATCGAAACATGTGGTATCAGGATGGAGTCAGTTATACAATGTTTAGGAGAGGAAGGCATTGAAACCACTGACCACTGAAGAATTGAGTATTTTACCTCGGTCCTTACTTTTGTACCTTATTGACTACGCATTAGACTACATCGGGAACAATTTACCTGAAGAAATGGGTGGCAAGAGGACGAGGAATTTATCCAGAAACGAAGACTTTGCTACTCAATGAATATATTAACTATTAATTATATTATTATGCTTGAAATTTTTGTCAATCTTTGTTTTAAATAAACTATACATATTTTACATCCTGTTGTTTTGTTTTTTCTCCTTCTTTTTATTTAGGAAAAGGCTCATTAAATAAAATTCACATGTTGTTTTTTGTTTTCTCCTTCTATTTATTTAGGGAAAGGCTCATAAAATAAAATTCACAAACATAAAATATAAAAAGTATTTATTGAATATAGTTCAAATTACAAGTTACATGGTTATTATTACATATTGTTGAGTTCATTTAAATTGTTAAAGAGAGTACTAGTATTGAAATTGAACTCTAACGGTATACATTCCACAGGTTGTGTGAGGTGATTTTCTTTTCTTTCTTGTAAATGTCAACCATCTTGGTTAGCAAGTCCAGAGAGTCGTTGATTTTTTCAATACTAGAACAAAGCTTCACCGTTTCATTCCTGTTGAAACATGTCGATGGAGATTTCATCTCAAGGGTTAGCGGACTTTGGTTAAACATTGAAAAACAATGAAAAGCCTGTTCTATTTTCATTCCTCTGTTCTACCCCTCGTAGAAAGTACATTTTTACATCTTACTCGTTCATCAGCATCCACCTTCTTGCTACGTCTGTTTTGTAATAGAGACAGCAACCTGTCTGGTCTGTGACGAATCTCCATCACAGCAAGACACATACCTTTTGTTTTCACATTTTTTTTTCTTTCCCTCTACGCTATCAAATTCATCCGGAACATCTATTTTTATTGGCAAACACCGCTATCAATCTCATCCACAACACCTATTGACCTTGTGACGTCGGAGCATGAGTGTTCGCGGGGGACACCTCCTTCTATGCCTAGCTCAGCTGGTTTTGCTTTATCTTCCGGAGGATAAGGCACTGTAGTACGGGCGTAAAAACGACCTTGTGACGTCAGAGTCATCGCGGGGCCGCTCACGGATGATAATGTTGACATTGAACTATATCAGACGACAGGACAAAATAAGAAAAGTGAGATTGTCTTACGGATGCAATATAAACGGTAATAATCACTCTACACTAGTGAGTGCGTAAAAACGACCTTGTGACATCAGAGTCATCGCGGGGCCGCTCACGGATGATAATGTTGACATTGAACTATATCAGACGACAGGACAAAATAAGAAAAGTGAGATTGTCTTACGGATGCAATATAAACGGTAATAATCACCCTACACTAGTGAGTGCGTAAAAACGACCTTGTGACGTCAGAGTCATCGCGGGGCCGCTCACGGATGATAATGTTGACATTGAACTATATCAGACGACAGGACAAAATAAGAAAAGTGAGATTGTCTTACGGATGCAATATAAACGGTAATAATCACCCTACACTAGTGAGTGCGTAAAAACGACCATGTGACGTCAGAGTGTTCGCGGGGCCGCTCACGGATGATAATGTTGACATTGAACTATATCAGACGACAGGACAAAATAAGAAAAGTGTGATTGTCTTACGGATGCAATATAAACGGTAATAATCACCCTACACTAGTGAGTGCGTAAAAACGACCTTGTGACGTCAGAGTCATCGCGGGGCCGCTCACGGATGATAATGTTGACATTGAACTATATCAGACGACAGGACAAAATAAGAAAAGTGAGATTGTCTTACGGATGCAATATAAACGGTAATAATCACCCTACACTAGTGAGTGCGTAAAAACGACCATGTGACGTCAGAGTGTTCGCGGGGCCGCTCACGGATGATAATGTTGACATTGAACTATATCAGACGACAGGACAAAATAAGAAAAGTGTGATTGTCTTACGGATGCAATATAAACGGTAATAATCACCCTACACTAGTGAGTGCGTAAAAACGACCTTGTGACGTCAGAGTCATCGCGGGGCCGCTCACGGATGATAATGTTGACATTGAACTATATCAGACGACAGGACAAAATAAGAAAAGTGAGATTGTCTTACGGATGCGATATAAACGGTAATAATCACCCTACACTAGTGAGTGCGTAAAAACGACCTTGTGACGTCAGAGTCATCGCGGGGCCGCTCACGGATGATAAGGTTGACATTGAACTATATCAGACGACAGGACAAAATAAGAAAAGTGAGATTGTCTTACGGATGCAATATAAACGGTAATAATCACCCTACACTAGTGAGTGCGTAAATACGACCATGTGACGTCAGAGTGTTCGCGGGGCCGCTCACGGATGATAATGTTGACATTGAACTATATCAGACGACAGGACAAAATAAGAAAAGTGTGATTGTCTTACGGATGCAATATAAACGGTAATAATCACCCTACACTAGTGATTGCGTAAAAACGACCTTGTACATCAGAGTCATCGCGGGGCCGCTCACGGATGATAATGTTGACATTGAACTATATCAGACGACAGGACAAAATAAGAAAAGTGAGATTGTCTTACGGATGCAATATAAACGGTAATAATCACCCTACACTAGTGAGTGAGTAAAAACGACCTTGTACATCAGAGTCATCGCGGGGCCGCTCACGGATGATAATGTTGACATTGAACTATATCAGACGACAGGACAAAATAAGAAAAGTGAGATTGTCTTACGGATGCAATATAAACGGTCATAATCACCCTACACTAGTGAGTGCGTAAAAACGACCTTGTACATCAGAGTCATCGCGGGGCCGCTCACGGATGATAATGTTGACATTGAACTATATCAGACGACAGGACAAAATAAGAAAAGTGAGATTGTCTTACGGATGCAATATAAACGGTAATAATCACCCTACACTAGTGAGTGCGTAAAAACGACCATGTGACGTCAGAGTGTTCGCGGGGCCGCTCACGGATGATAATGTTGACATTGAACTATATCAGACGACAGGACAAAATAAGAAAAGTGTGATTGTCTTACGGATGCAATATAAACGGTAATAATCACCCTACACTAGTGAGTGCGTAAAAACGACCTTGTGACGTCAGAGTCATCGCGGGGCCGCTCACGGATGATAATGTTGACATTGAACTATATCAGACGACAGGACAAAATAAGAAAAGTGAGATTGTCTTACGGATGCAATATAAACGGTAATAATCACCCTACACTAGTGAGTGCGTAAAAACGACCTTGTGACGTCAGAGTCATCGCGGGGCCGCTCACGGATGATAATGTTGACATTGAACTATATCAGACGACAGGACAAAATAAGAAAAGTGAGATTGTCTTACGGATGCAATATAAACGGTAATAATCACCCTACACTAGTGAGTGCGTAAAAACGACCTTGTGACGTCAGAGTCATCGCGGGGCCGCTCACGGATGATAATGTTGACATTGAACTATATCAGACGACAGGACAAAATAAGAAAAGTGAGATTGTCTTACGGATGCAATATAAACGGTAATAATCACCCTACACTAGTGAGTGCGTAAAAACGACCTTGTGACGTCAGAATCATCGCGGGGCCGCTCACGGATGATAATGTTGACATTGAACTATATCAGACGACAGGACAAAATAAGAAAAGTGAGATTGTCTTACGGATGCAATATAAACGGTAATAATCACCCTACACTAGTGAGTGCGTAAAAACGACCATGTGACGTCAGAGTGTTCGCGGGGCCGCTCACGGATGATAATGTTGACATTGAACTATATCAGACGACAGGACAAAATAAGAAAAGTGTGATTGTCTTACGGATGCAATATAAACGGTAATAATCACCCTACACTAGTGAGTGCGTAAAAACGACCTTGTACATCAGAGTCATCGCGGGGCCGCTCACGGATGATAATGTTGACATTGAACTATATCAGACGACAGGACAAAATAAGAAAAGTGAGATTGTCTTACGGATGTAATATAAACGGTAATAATCACCCTACACTAGTGAGTGCGTAAAAACGACCTTGTGACGTCAGAATCATCGCGGGGCCGCTCACGGATGATAATGTTGACATTGAACTATATCAGACGACAGGACAAAATAAGAAAAGTGAGATTGTCTTACGGATGCAATATAAACGGTAATAATCACCCTACACTAGTGAGTGTGTAAAAACGACCTTGTGACGTCAGAGTCATCGCGGGGCCGCTCACGGATGATAATGTTGACATTGAACTATATCAGACGACGGGACAAAATAAGAAAAGTGAGATTGTCTTACGGATGCAATAAAAACGGTAATAATCACCCTACACTAGTGAGTGCGTAAAAACGACCTTGTGACGTCAGAGTGTTCGCGGGGCCGCTTACGGATGATAAGGTTGACATTGAACTATATCAGACGACAGGACAAAATAAGAAAAGTGAGATTGTCTTACGGATGCAATATAAACGGTAATAATCACCCTACACTAGTGAGTGCGTAAAAACGACCTTGTGACGTCAGTCTTCGCGGGGCCGCTCACGGATGATAATGTTGACATTGAACTATATCAGACGACAGGACAAAATAAGAAAAGTGAGATTGTCTTACGGATGCAATATAAACGGTAATAATCACCCTACACTAGTGAGTGCGTAAAAACGACCTTGTGACGTCAGAGTCATCGCGGGGCCGCTCACGGATGATAATGTTGACATTGAACTATATCAGACGACAGGACCAAATAAGAAAAGTGAGATTGTCTTACGGATGCAATATAAACGGTAATAATCACCCTACACTAGTGAGTGCGTAAAAACGACCTTGTGACGTCAGAGTCATCGCGGGGCCGCTCACGGATGATAATGTTGACATTGAACTATATCAGACGACAGGACAAAATAAGAAAAGTGAGATTGTCTTACGGATGCAATATAAACGGTAATAATCACCCTACACTAGTGAGTGCGTAAAAACGACCTTGTGACGTCAGAGTCATCGCGGGGCCGCTCACGGATGATAATGTTGACATTGAACTATATCAGACGACAGGACAAAATAAGAAAAGTGAGATTGTCTTACGGATGCAATATAAACGGTAATAATCACCCTACACTAGTGAGTGCGTAAAAACGACCTTGTACATCAGAGTCATCGCGGGGCCGCTCACGGATGATAATGTTGACATTGAACTATATCAGACGACAGGACAAAATAAGAAAAGTGAGATTGTCTTACGGATGCAATATAAACGGTAATAATCACCCTACACCCTAGTGAGTGCGTAAAAACGACCTTGTACATCAGAGTCATTGCGGGGCCGCTCACGGATGATAATGTTGACATTGAACTATATCAGACGACAGGACAAAATAAGAAAAGTGAGATTGTCTTACGGAAGCAATATAAACGGTAATAATCACCCTACACTAGTGAGTGCGTAAAAACGACCTTGTGACGTCAGAGTCATCGCGGGGCCGCTCACGGATGATAATGTTGACATTGAACTATATCAGACGACAGGACAAAATAAGAAAAGTGAGATTGTCTTACGGATGTAATATAAACGATAATAATCACCCTACACTAGTGAGTGCGTAAAAACGACCTTGTGACGTCAGAATCATCGCGGGGCCGCTCACGGATGATAATGTTGACATTGAACTATATCAGACGACAGGACAAAATAAGAATAGTGAGATTGTCTTACGGATGCAATATAAACGGTAATAATCACCCTACACTAGTGAGTGTGTAAAAACGACCTTGTGACGTCAGAGTCATCGCGGGGCCGCTCACGGATGATAATGTTGACATTGAACTATATCAGACGACGGGACAAAATAAGAAAAGTGAGATTGTCTTACGGATGCAATAAAAACGGTAATAATCACCCTACACTAGTGAGTGCGTAAAAACGACCTTGTGACGTCAGAGTGTTCGCGGGGCCGCTCACGGATGATAAGGTTGACATTGAACTATATCAGACGACAGGACAAAATAAGAAAAGTGAGATTGTCTTACGGATGCAATATAAACGGTAATAATCACCCTACACTAGTGAGTGCGTAAAAACGACCTTATGACGTCAGTCTTCGCGGGGCCGCTCACGGATGATAATGTTGACATTGAACTATATCAGACGACAGGACAAAATAAGAAAAGTGAGATTGTCTTACGGATGCAATATAAACGGTAATAATCACCCTACACTAGTGAGTGCGTAAAAACGACCTTGTGACGTCAGAGTCATCGCGGGGCTGCTCACGGATGATAATGTTGACATTGAACTATATCAGACGACAGGACAAAATAAGAAAAGTGTGATTGTCTTACGGAAGCAATATAAACGGTAATAATCACCCTACACTAGTGAGTGCGTAAAAACGACCTTGTGACGTCAGAGTGTTCGCGGGGCCGCTCATGGATGATAAGGTTGACATTGAACTATATCAGACGACAGGACAAAATAAGAAAAGTGATCTTCTTACGGATGCAATATAAACGGTGTTCACGCTAATAAATCTGTTTAATCATAATTCAAACTTAGAATGATATGTGTCTGTCTGTATGGTGCTGGCATCTGCCATCAATTTCGATAACTAATAGCACTTGCGCTCTTTCAATGTTCTTCTTAGAGCGTATTCTCTCATCCCCTCTTCACTTTTTAAAACTATTTTCGTAAGGTGCGCGTCTGCCGCCATTATTGGCTGCCTATTTGAGTCCAATTTTGAAAAGAAAAATTATATTTATAAAAATTATATTAGTGCCGCCTATTTGTGCTGCCAAACTCTGGTAAAAAGTTCATATCAGTGAAAATTCTAGTAAAATACAGTCCATTTTAAATATACGCGTACCTACATCTTTAAAAGCTTCCTACCACGAGGTAAGTGCCCTAATTTTTTTGGGTTTGTCTTGGCCAAGTTAAACACTGGGAATTTGGGGCCACTTTTGGGGGAACGCCGCTGGAGTGGTGTACTACGCAAATTATACCAGGTTGAATTTATTAATCTGTAAGTTATTTCATTTATTATCTTTTCATATTTTTTATATATATTTTTTATATTTCGCTGCCGAACCAGCGCAAACGTCGCTACAAACGGTAATAATCACCCTTGTCTGTGAGTCACATTCGCATAGTTGTATTCTCGGTTCTCTAAATTTCCATACCCATATATGGTCATATCTTGTGATGACAGTTCCGTCAGAGCATGAGTCATCGCTATGCAACATACCCGTTTTCTATTATTCTTTGCTCAGCGGTTAATTTTTTTACCTCATGGATGATAAGGTTGACATTGAACTATAGCAGACGACAGGACAAAATAAGAAAAGTGAGATTGTCTTACGGATGCAATATAAACGTGAATAATCACCCTTATCTGGGAGTCACATTTTGCATAGTCGCAGTTTCGCAATTAATATCAGTACCGTGAGTTAAATAGTTACATTTGCAGTTCTCTATATTTCCGTGCCCATATATGGTCATGATACCTCCTATTCCAAGTCTTTATAAGCGTTCCCTCTTCAGCCACTGGCGCTTCGTCACTCTGTCTTGCCAAAGTGTTATGCTGGTCCGCTGTCGCTAGTCACTGCTTAAACGTAAGTTGTTATAACTACTTGTTTTAACTAATATTAACATTATGATAACAATATGATTGTTATAAACATTGCAGATGACTCTTTTGAGTAGATTAAACGGTCTTACAGCCTATAAGACAATAGGAGAATTAGAAGAGGGACCGGAATTTAAAATACTTAAACTGAAGTTAAAAATACTGAATATGGCCAATCACTGCAGGCCATCATAGAGGGAGGGGAAGGAGAATTCATCCTAACCTTTCTTCCAAAGAGGTACCGCGAATATTTCACCGACCAGGAGATAGAGCAGTATCATGGTGAGCTTTCATATCATTAATTGTTATTGGGATCAATATTATTAATACTTAATTTTCAGAATAAAAAGTAAGATTTATTTTTTTTATTTTTAGGATTATAGAAGATGAAATACGGAGGGAAGTGCAAAAATACATACATCATAAGTTTTAGTGAATAAGAAAAGCGTAAATAACAGCCTAGGGGAAGTATCTACGTCATAAGGTATGGATTTTTTATGTACAAAATGTGGGCTCTTATTACAAAATTTAAGTTCTCATATATGCAAATGGGAATTTCATTCGTGCACACACTGCAGTCGCGAATTTAAATCAAATTTTAGCTGTACACGACATAAAATTGTATGTGATTAAAAAAAAAAGCGCATCAGTTCCCTTCAAGCATTCGTGGGTCACAGTAGCCAATCGTTAGCCATGGAGCATTTCCAAACTCCTGCTAGATCATCTTTGAAACAATCTCAACTTCATTTACCATTTAAAAAACGGACACATTCGAACATTTATTTATTTTTAGATGGAACATACCATCTTTCTCCAGTGTTAATAGTGCAGAAAAAGGAATTAGTTCTCCTAAGAAATTTAAACTTTATCATAAGGAACAACTCAGTAGCTTAATTACGTATGATCAAGGCATTAAAAAGGCTGTATTTGGTAATGCAGTTTTGGATTTTTATATTGAAAATTGGGATAAAAACGTAATTCCGAAACAAATTTTAGAAGTAAACAAAGAAAAGCTGATTGAGATTTTAAAATCATATTTGGCTCAATGGAATATATTTAAAATTAATCTACAGTTAGACTGTACATATAAAAAAATAAGTCAAAATAATGAGGAAAAGTCCGACATGAATTTTAAGACTAGTCAGCAAGTTATAGATTCTTCAACCGATTTGGACTAATATATTGGAGAATCATTCGAAAAAATAGTCTTGGAATTAGATTCTTTTGAAGCTAAAGGTTCTGGTTGGACATTTGTACCATGTAACTTTCTATACTTGCATTTAACTAAATATAAACCTCTTAGCGGAAAACATTTTATTAAATTTCCAAAAGTTATAGAAAACAAGCATACCGTAATTAATGTAAAAAACGTAAACAATGATTGTTTTCGATGAGCAATATTAAGTAAAACTATTGGTTCGAGCGATCCTAAGTCATATGAACATTTTGGTAATAATTATAATTTCGATTGTATTACATATCCCACTTCCTTGAAAGACATTAAAAACTTTGAAAATGTAAACAATGTTTTAATTAATATGTACCGTTTAGATGAAAAAAATAATATATTTCCTTTATGAATAAGAAAAGGAGAAACCTACAAGGAAAGATTTGACCTTTTGCTTCTTCAAAATGAACGAAATTCGCACTATTGTTACATCACAAATTTAAGCCGGCTTGTTAGTAGACAAATATCCTATCACAAATTGTGGAAGAAGGGGCTCCTAATAATAATTCGCTAACCTTCTATCCGAGCGAATTTGCCGGTTGTGAATTCAATAAAAAAACCTAATAGTTTTGATTTGGGTGACAATTTTCCCAAATACACATAATTGAAGCTATAAAAGGAAAGAAAAGAAATTCATCAAGTAAATACAAATAAAAAAACATCCAAAAATGAGTAAATGATAAATATATAATGTAAAAATAGAAAAAGAACAATTATAAAAATATTAATGTGCACAAGTAAACCTAAGATAATACAAAGAAAGTTATTTAAAAGCAAATCAAAAAAAGTTATGAAAAAAGAAAATGCACTAAGCTATTATTTACAGTTATTTACATAAAAAATGAATTAACTTATTTACTAAAGAGAGATGAGTCTTAAAACAAAAATATTACTGGTCTGTGAATCAATGAAAAACTGAGAAATGAACTGAGTTCTTGAAAAGTGTTGAGTTCTTGACAGCGATGACTTGATGATACGAAATAATGATGAGTAGAAAAATTAAATGTCTCTTACCGGTAAGTCCAAAATTAGATCAAAATAGCGAGAAGTTTTACAGGTGAGAGTTGACAAAATTCAAGTTGAAGAAGATGTGAAAGTGATGAAGAAGTGACGACAAAATCAAGTGTAGAGTAGCAAGCAACCTTCTCACAGGGCAACTGTCTTGAGACTGATCTTGTTTTGTTTTTGCGAACATTACACTTAATATTAAAACATATGTTTTTAAAATTACTCTCTAAATTCTTTTGTTTCCTTTTAATAAATTTTATTAATGTTAGAATTATATAAAACAAACAAAAAAACCATCTAGCTTTTAATGCAATAAAATATTCATTTGGAAATAAAAAACATAAAATAAAAAAATAGTTATTGATACCCGACATACCGCCCACCAAATTTGAGTACAAATTTCCCAGGTATATTAAGAGACTAGGAGGGTATCAATGGAGCTAAACGAGAAAGAGGACGATTGTACTCAGCCGTAGAGGTCCTCACTTTGACTACTCTAATTATACCATCTTTACCAGGGAACACTTGTGTAATACGCCCAACAGGCCAATTGAGAGGCGGTACTTTAGAGTCGATAAGAAGCACCAGCGTGCCGACTGCTACGTTTGCTGAATCAGTGGTCCACTTGCTTCGTTGTTGTAGAGAATTTAAGTAGTCACGTCGCCATTTTTTCTAAATATTGCCTATGCTTTGATGGATAAGATTCCACCTTGAGAAAGGATGGCGGGATGGTTCTATTCTATGATCTATGATTCTGGTTCTGGCAGTGCAACCAAATGGCCAATGAAGAAATGGCCCGCTGTCAAGACATCTAAGTCTTCAGGAGAAGATGACATTGGATACATAGGTCTTGAGTTCAAAATTGCTTCAATGAGACTAGCTATCGTATAGAGTTCTTCAAAGGTAAGGGAATGGCCTTCCAATACTCTCCTGAGGTGGTATTTAAAAGACTTTACACCAGCCTCTCATAATAAACCAAAATGAGGCGCAAAAGATGGGATAAAACTCCAAACTATTTCTCGCTGGGCGAAATAGTTTTCGATGTCCCTTTTCTTGGAGTATTCGTTCCACCATGAGTATAGCTCTTTCAAATGTCGTGACGCACCTACAAAATTTGTCCCATTATCGGAGAATATTTTGCTAGGTAGTCCTCTTCGAGCTATAAATCTGTCGAAGTAAGCTAGAAAAGTTACTGTTTTCAATTGCGATACGATTTCAATGTGCAGTGCCTTTGTGCTCATGCACACAAACATGCACAAAACCAGCAAAATCAATTCCAACATTTATAAAAGGTCGCCCTTGTTCGAATCTTGACAATGGCAAATTTCCCATGAACGGTGTTAGGGTTTGACTTTCAAAAGTAAATTTTTTTTATTTCGAATTTATTGAAGCGACAAAATAATTCTCTTTTATTTTAGTTATTAGAATAGTAATTTTTATTTTTATTTAATTATTAGAAAGGACAATTTGCAATGCGAAATTGCTGTTTATGTACAGTATAAATAGTATTAGACAATAAACAGTGGCTAGTGGGTTTGTGTAAGTGACCGAAGTGCAGGCTGTAATCCCGCTAGTGCTTCAGTTGAAGACAGTTAGTTGAACAAGAAAGACGCAAGCCCCCGCACTTCACTTTTCGACTTATCGCCCGCATCGATCTCAACTCATTCGATGTTCGAATCAACTAGACTTCGTGGGATTCTCCCGCTGAATCGCTAACAAGTGAATATTGAACATTAATATTTTTTTTTTGTATTTTATCGCAGTAACTCATATTGAACATTAATATTTTTTTTGTGTATTCTATCGCATTAACTCATATTGAACATTAATATATTTTTTTTGATTGTGTATTCTATCGCATTAACTCATAAACCTAAGTCAATGTTTAATTATCAAAAGGATTTTATTTTGCTTTTCTTATCTATAATTAAATTTTCTTTTTCTTTTCTTTTGTATTTTTGTATTATTATTTACCATTGATTACATTGATTTCAATTATGTGCAATGTCGCTTTCAATAATTTTTTTTTTTAATAAGGTTTACGCTCTTAACTATTGAATTCGGAGCAGCTTGAAACGGGGTCGGAGATTTGCGATATTTTATTAAAAAATTGCCGCTCTCCCCATCATAGTGGTCCTCCGCGGGCCGGATCAGTAGCTTAGATTTAAAAGATCATCGTATTTAAAGGATCTTGTTTTGTTTTTTTCGTTTCGTATTGAACCTTCCTCATTGGCTTATTTTTTTTCATTTAATTTAAACATCATGCCGGCTAAAGGTGACCCATGTAAAGACACGTCGCGATATGAAGAGGCACTTTTAGCGGTTGAAGACTTAGCCGAGGAAATCGACAGGTCCCATCAGGCGGGACAAGAAGCGCTCAACGATACGTCACAGGATAAAATATTTCGAGCTCATCTTTCTAGACTCGATATTTGTTTCGAAAAGTTTGTGGCCCGCACATTGGAATTAAAAACTTTAAGCAGAAAACTATCGTTAAATTTTGCTACTTATCAAACTTTAAAAGAAAAAACCTATACTTTATATTATGAAACCATTGCTATGGGAATGCCACCAACCGTAGATAAAACGCTTGAGAGTAATGAAACCATTAGCACAGAATCGCAGAAACATGATAATTTTCGAAAACTGCCTCCCATTAACATTCCGACTTTTGACGGCGATATTACAAAATGGCCGACTTTCAAGGACACTTTTGAGTCCTTGATCCATTCGAACCCAGATCTGGATTCAATCCATAAATTTCATTATCTGAAGACTTCTTTAACGGGTACAGCAGCACAGGCTATAGGGGCCATTGAAGTTTCCTCCACCGGATATAGTCAGGCATGGCAACTGCTCATCATGCGCTTTGACAACAAAAGAATTTTAGCATCTAACCATTTGATGAAGATTTTAAATTTCAAGCCCATCGCAAGGAACAACCTATCGTCGTTGGAACAGTTTTCGGCTGTGGTACTTGAGAAGGCTTAAGCATTTTTAAATTTATGTTAGAGAAGAGTTGGTCGACTGTATCTTCTAATTCAAGGAAGAAATAGTTGGGGGTGCAGTCAATGAAAACATCAAAATAAGGATAACTTATTTATTATGTGCCGACGTTTCGGCCTACAATGTAGGCCATCTTCAGGGCTAAGAGAAACAAAACAGAAATATATAAAAACGTAGCAGCAACAAGAATATATAAAGTGGTACAGGAGTGGAAATAAATTAGATTATTGAAATAAAATTAGATATGATGAAATAGTGAATAGAAGATATAAAATAAATAAGAATGCATATAAGACAGGTTACAGAATAATAAACTTAAAATAGTGATGGATAAAAATAAAATGTAGATGATGAACAGAAATTCTAATAGTGACAGATAAAATAATACAAGAATAAGAATATAAAATAGGAAAAATACATGTCAAAAAGGGATAAAATGTAAACAATAATATAAAGGGAAAGAAAAATGAGGAGGTAAACGGAAAGATACAAAATAAGAAGATAAAATATAGAAAAAGGGGGGAATAAAGTGTAATAATACAAGCATAAATAGAAAGAAAGGCTTGATAAATTTCAAAAATTAAACATTGAAAAAAAGGGGTATATATCTATGAACTATGAAGAATGAAAAGAAAAGGAAAAAAAGTGAGGAAAGTTAATATGTAACTGTATACAATTAGAAAGAAGTGGCATAAATGCAAAATAAGATGAGAATTTAATATAAACATATAGAAAGTAGGTGAAGAAATACAGTAGATGAAAAATATGAGGCTAAATAAGAATGAACTCTATACTATTAACATATGATGGATGCCAAAAGTAGGTGTGAGAACAGGTGCGAAGAAAGGTGAATGTGAAAAGGAAGGAGATAAGATAAAAGTGTACTAACCGAATAAAACAACTTGCAGGTTAGGCCGCTCAGAGACAAGTAAGCAAGAAAACCGTTACACCGGGCAGGCGGAGGCGATAAAGGCGATCTCTGACGGCCAAAAAATAAAGACACAGGAGGGGGAAGGAGAAAGGTAGAATCGGTGGATGTAAGAGACCGTAAATAATGTAAAAGGCGTGAAAAATTAAAAATTAAAAATTAAATAAAATTAAAAAGGAAAATTGCAGATGCAGTGGATATAAGTGACCGTAAAAATTGTAAATTGAGAGAAAAATAAAAATTAAAAGTGGTATTATATCTATGAACTATGAAGAATGAAAAGAAAAAGAAAATAAGTGAGGAAAGTTAATATGTAACTGTATACAATTAGAAAGAAGTGGCATAAATGCCAAAATTATATTAGATCGCCTATATTATATTAGATCGCCTATATTATATTCTCATCTTATTTTGGCATTTATGCCACTTCTTTCTAATTGTATACAGTTACATATTAACTTTCCTCACTTATTTTCTTTTTCTTTTCATTCTTCATAGTTCATAGATATAATACCACTTTTAATTTTTATTTTTCTCTCAATTTACAATTTTTACGGTCACTTATATCCACTGCATCTGCAATTTTCCTTTTTAATTTTATTTAATTTTTAATTTTTAATTTTTCACGCCTTTTACATTATTTACGGTCTCTTACATCCACCGATTCTACCTTTCTCCTTCCCCCTCCTGTGTCTTTATTTTTTGGCCGTCAGAGATCGCCTTTATCGCCTCCGCCTGCCCGGTGTAACGGTTTTCTTGCTTACTTGTCTCTGAGCGGCCTAACCTGCAAGTTGTTTTATTCGGTTAGTACACTTTTATCTTATCTCCTTCCTTTTCACATTCACCTTTCTTCGCACCTGTTCTCACACCTACTTTTGGCATCCATCATATGTTAATAGTATAGAGTTCATTCTTATTTAGCCTCATATTTTTCATCTACTGTATTTCTTCACCTACTTTCTATATGTTTATATTAAATTCTCATCTTATTTTGCATTTATGCCACTTCTTTCTAATTGTATACAGTTACATATTAACTTTCCTCACTTTTTTTCCTTTTCTTTTCATTCTTCATAGTTCATAGATATATACCCCTTTTTTTCAATGTTTAATTTTTGAAATTTATCAAGCCTTTCTTTCTATTTATGCTTGTATTATTACACTTTATTCCCCCCTTTTTCTATATTTTATCTTCTTATTTTGTATCTTTCCGTTTACCTCCTCATTTTTCTTTCCCTTTATATTATTGTTTACATTTTATCCCTTTTTGACATGTATTTTTCCTATTTTATATTCTTATTCTTGTATTATTTTATCTGTCACTATTAGAATTTCTGTTCATCATCTACATTTTATTTTTATCCATCACTATTTTAAGTTTATTATTCTGTAACCTGTCTTATATGCATTCTTATTTATCTTATATCTTCTATTCACTATTTCATCATATCTAATTTTATTTCAATAATCTAATTTATTTCCACTCCTGTACCACTTTATATATTCTTGTTGCTGCTACGTTTTTATATATTTCTGTTTTGTTTCTCTTAGCCCTGAAGATGGCCTACATTGTAGGCCGAAACGTCGGCACATAATAAATAAGTTATCCTTATTTTGATGTTTTCATTGACTGCACCCCCAACTATTTCTTCCTTGAATTTTTAAATTTAAATTTATTTAATCCCGCAGAATTTATTTTATGCATTTTAGGACTGAGACTCTTGGATTCAAAAACAACGGAAAGATTTGAAGCAAAATTTTCAAATCCTACACAACTTCCTGGACTCACCGATTTGACTGAGTTTATACAAACGCAATATTTACAGTTACAATCAAACGCAATGATGAATCCGAATTCGCAAACACGAACTTTCAACACGAGAGTTCTACCAATCAAAACCTATTGACTTTTTATTGGGCGCCGATTTATTTGCCGACATTCTTCTAGGGGAATCAGTCAAACTCTCCGACGGCATGCCTTACGCTATGAAAACGATTTTTGGATGGGTACTGGTAGGGAAAATACCGGCTTTGGAATCTCATCACGACACTTCTCTTCTGGTCTCATCTTCAAGTTCACGTGAAAACGATTTAACTAATCTTCTTTCTAAATTTTGGGAAATAGAAGAAATCACCTCTACTCCTCGTATTGATCCTTTAACTGAAAAATGTGAAGCACATTTCATCGAAACTCATCAGAGAAATGATCAAGGTCGCTACATAATAAATTTGCCATTTCAAGAACATCCTCTTGGTCTAGAAAAATCCAAATTTGGAGCAATTCAACGATTTAAAACCTTAGAGCCCAAATTTTTTAACAATAAAGAGTTGAAATTCTCCTACGATCAGGTCATTAAGGACTACTTACAGAAGGATTATGTCGAACCTGCGATTCATCCTGGATCTTGCTTCTTGCCGCATCACGGAGTAACAAAAAATAATTGTCCGTCGAAATTACGAGTAGTCTTTGATGGCTCATTTCGTACTAAGCTGGTTCCCTAAATGATCATTTAATGACTGGCCCAAAACTACAAAATGACATAAGAGAAGTTTTGCTTCGATTTCGAGTCCATCGATACGCCATGACCACCGACATTACTCAAATGTACTTACAAATTTTAGTTTCACCTGCTGATTGTGCCTATCTCCATTTCTTTTATCGTTTTGATACCTCCGATGCTTTAAAGGAATATCAATTCAGACGCTTGCCCTTTGGATTGTCGTGTTCTCCGTATATTGCTATTAGAGTATTGTCTCAGCTGGCACAAGACGAACGAGATCCTTTCCCTCGAGCTGTCCAAACCTTGAAAAGCAATATTTATATCGACGACATTCTTACTGGAGCTGATACTCTGGAGGAAGCCCTCTATTTACAAAAGGAATTGATTGCATTACTCAATAAAGGTGGATTTGAGTTAAAGAAGTGGAGTAGCAATACAAAAGAACTTTTGAAAAATGTAGTGTCTGATAACTTAATAAGCTCAGTTCCTTTATCTAACATGGAAGACAACGTAATAAAAGTTTTGGGAATGAAGTGGGAACCTTGTCATGATCTATTTGCTTATGATGTTCAAATAAAAGATTTCCCCACCACAAAACGAGGTATTATGAGTTGTATTGCTCGCATGTACGATCCATTAGTCTACCTTGCTCCAGCCGTATTTAAAGCCAAGTTAACTTTACAGGAACTCTGGAAATTGAAATGGGAATGGGATGAGCCGGTCCCGATACATATTGCAGAGCTCTGGACAGCATTTTTCAATGACTTACCACATTTAAAAAACATCCAAATTCCTAGATGTCTAGTTCCTGACACAGTTAACGAGATTACGGTGATTGGATTCGCCGATGCTTCAAGTCATGGATATGCCGCTGTTGTCTACCTCCGTGTCGAATTAAAAACTGGAAATGTTTTTACCCCGCTTCTAATGGCAAAAACTAGATTAGCGCCTGTAAAATATATGTCGATTCCTAGGTTGGAATTATGTGCGGCGTTATTACTAGCGGATACCGTGCTTTTCTTGAACAATTTTTTTTCTGACTTTTCAATTAAAAAACGCTTTTTTCTTTCTGATTCTTCAACTGTCCTAGCATGGCTTCAAACCCCCAGTCACAACCTTCAAACTCTCGTGGCCAACAGAGTGGAAAAAATATTAAATCAATCATCTTCATCATCCTGGTACCATGTAGGATCAAAGGATAATGCTGCCGACTTAGCGTCACGGGGTTGCGATCCGCATGAACTCTCAAAACAGTCATCCTGGTGGAAAGGTCCTTCATAGCTCTTATCAAACCTCCACGAATGGCCTATTAAATCTTTTGGGGATTCTGACATCATGAATCTAGAACTACCTGAACTCAAAAAGGTTACAACATTGTTATCGGTGGAAAAATCCTCGTTTGTTGATGAATTCGCCCAAAATTGTTCATATTTTGATAAAATGGTGCGAGTATGGGCACTAGTTTGGCGATTTTTGAAAAACCTTAGACTGGAAAAGGAGAAGCAAAGCTCTGGAATATTGCGTCTGAAAGAAAGATCACACGCACTCGTTACTTTGATAAAAGGTATTCAGCACCATTACTGGTTCTCAGAGATATCAACTAATAAATGGGCTTCCGTGTCTTTAAAACAGCTAAGCCCATTCATTGATTCCCATGGTGTCATCAGGGTGGGCGGTCGCCGGCACAACTCACCACTCTCTTTTCAATCGAAACATCCAATATTGCTACCCCACAAATCCAGTTTCGATAACTTGCTGATCGATCATCTTCATATTACCTATTTACATGCAGGACCTCAACTTCTTCATTCCTTAATCAGGCGTCAATACTGATATACTATACGGATATATAATTTTATCCGCCCGTAAAATTATCCGATACAGAATTCATCAATGCTTGAAATGCCATCGCATCCGTGCTCAGATTTACACACCATTAATGGGGAATCGCCCAGTCTCACGATTTGAGCAAGGTAGAGCCTTCCTTAACACTAAAGTTGACTTTGCGGGACCCATTTTGATTAAAGATTCTCCTCGACGCAAATCAACCATACGAAAAGCATACTACTGTTTGTTCGTCTGTCTTGGTACGAAAGCCGTACACATTGAGGTGGTCTCTGACTTGTCCACCGACGCCTTTCTTGCTAATTTGGATAGATTCGTTTCTCGGAGAGGACTACCAAGCAATATGTATTCCGATAACGCTACGAACTTCGTGGGAGCTAACCGACGATTGAAAGAATGGGCACAGTGGTGGAGAGACCCTACTACATTGAATGCTATATTACAACACTTGCATCCTCGTGGAGTGGAATGGAGTTTTATCCTCCCTTCGGCCCCACACTTTGGTGAGCTATGGGAAGCAGGGGTTAAATCATTAAAGTTTCATTTATCTCGAATTTTAAGTGAGCACCCCTTGACATTTGAAGAAATGAACACTGTAGCTATTAGCGTCGAAGCTGTTTTGAACTCCCGGCCATTGATTCCTCTTTCATCAGGAGATCCCCTGGCCATTTTCTTATAGGGGAACCTTTATTGTCGCATCCAGAACCCGATTTTTCAGAACGCGCACCACACCTACTATCACGGTGGGAATTCCTTAAGAGATGCATTCAAGATTTATGGAACAAATGGAGACTCGATTACATCGCAGGACTACAGAACCGAACCAAATGGATGACTCCAATTCCTAATTTGATTCCTGGAACCTTGGCCCTAGTTAAGGAACCCAATTCACCTATCCTATCGTGGCCAATAGGTCGGGTCATAGAATGGCATCCGGGTAATGACGGAATTGTTCGGGTGGTAAAAATAAAAACCCCTGGTGGGACATACACACGCTCAATCTCTAAGTTAGCACCTCCCTTTCCTCAACCGGAGGAGACTCGCTCTATGTGAAATTAGTTATTAGAATAGTAATTTTTATTTTTATTTAATTATTAGAAAGGACAATTTGCAATGCGAAATTGCTGTTTATGTACAGTATAAATAGTATTAGACAATAAACAGTGGCTAGTGGGTTTGTGTAAGTGACCGAAGTGCAGGCTGTAATCCCGCTAGTGTTTCAGTTGAAGACAGTTAGTTGAACAAGAAAGACGCAAGCCCCCGCACTTCACTTTTCGACTTATCGCCCGCATCGATCTCAACTCATTCGATGTTCGAATCAACTAGACTTCGTGGGATTCTCCCGCTGAATCGCTAACAAGTGAATATTGAACATTAATATTTTTTTTTTGTATTTTATCGCAGTAACTCATATTGAACATTAATATTTTTTTTGTGTATTCTATCGCATTAACTCGTATTGAACATTAATATATTTTTTTTGATTGTGTATTCTATCGCATTAACTCATAAACCTAAGTCAATGTTTAATTATCAAAAGGATTTTATTTTGCTTTTCTTATCTATAATTAAATTTTCTTTTTCTTTTCTTTTGTATTTTTGTATTATTATTTACCATTGATTACATTGATTTCAATTATGTGTAATGTCGCTTTCAATAATTTTTTTTTTTAATAAGGTTTACGCTCTTAACTATTGAATTCGGAGCAGCTTGAAACGGGGTCGGAGATTTGCGATATTTTATTAAAAAATTGCCGCTCTCCCCATCATAGTGGTCCTCCGCGGGCCGGATCAGTAGCTTAGATTTAAAAGATCATCGTATTTAAAGGATCTTGTTTTGTTTTTTTCGTTTCGTATTGAACCTTCCTCATTGGCTTATTTTTTTTCATTTAATTTAAACATCATGCCGGCTAAAGGTGACCCATGTAAAGACACGTCGCGATATGAAGAGGTACTTTTAGCGGTTGAAGACTTAGCCGAGGAAATCGACAGGTCCCATCAGGCGGGACAAGAAGCGCTCAACGATACGTCACAGGATAAAATATTTCTAGCTCATCTTTCTAGACTCGATATGTGTTTCGAAAAGTTTGTGGCCCGCACATTGGAATTAAAAACTTTAAGCAGAAAACTATCGTTAAATTTTGCTACTTATCAAACTTTAAAAGAAAAAACCTATACTTTATATTATGAAACCATTGCTATGGGAATGCCACCAACCGTAGATAAAACGCTTGAGAGTAATGAAACCATTAGCACAGAATCGCAGAAACATGATAATTTTCGAAAACTGCCTCCCATTAACATTCCGACTTTTGACGGCGATATTACAAAATGGCCGACTTTCAAGGACACTTTTGAGTCCTTGATCCATTCGAACCCAGATCTGGATTCAATCCATAAATTTCATTATCTGAAGACTTCTTTAACGGGTACAGCAGCACAGGCTATAGGGGCCATTGAAGTTTCCTCCACCGGATATAGTCAGGCATGGCAACTGCTCATCATGCGCTTTGACAACAAAAGAATTTTAGCCACTAACCATTTGATGAAGATTTTAAATTTCAAGCCCATCGCAAGGAACAACCTATCGTCGTTGGAACAGTTTTCGGCTGTGGTACTTGAGAAGGCTTAAGCATTTTTAAATTTAAATTTATTTAATCCCGCAGAATTTATTTTATGCATTTTAGGACTGAGACTCTTGGATTCAAAAACAACGGAAAGATTTGAAGCAAAATTTTCAAATCCTACACAACTTCCTGGACTCACCGATTTGACTGAGTTTATACAAACGCAATATTTACAGTTACAATCAAACGCAATGATGAATCCGAATTCGCAAACACGAACTTTCAACACGAGAGTTCTACCAATCAAAACCTATTGACTTTTTATTGGGCGCCGATTTATTTGCCGACATTCTTCTAGGGGAATCAGTCAAACTCTCCGACGGCATGCCTTACGCTATGAAAACGATTTTTGGATGGGTACTGGTAGGGAAAATACCGGCTTTGGAATCTCATCACGACACTTCTCTTCTGGTCTCATCTTCAAGTTCACGTGAAAACGATTTAACTAATCTTCTTTCTAAATTTTGGGAAATAGAAGAAATCACCTCTACTCCTCATATTGATCCTTTAACTGAAAAATGTGAAGCACATTTCATCGAAACTCATCAGAGAAATGATCAAGGTCGCTACATAATAAATTTGCCATTTCAAGAACATCCTCTTGGTCTAGAAAAATCCAAATTTGGAGCAATTCAACGATTTAAAACCTTAGAGCCCAAATTTTTTAACAATAAAGAGTTGAAATTCTCCTACGATCAGGTCATTAAGGACTACTTACAGAAGGATTATGTCGAACCTGCGATTCATCCTGGATCTTGCTTCTTGCCGCATCACGGAGTAACAAAAAATAATTGTCCGTCGAAATTACGAGTAGTCTTTGATGGCTCATTTCGTACTAAGCTGGTTCCCTAAATGATCATTTAATGACTGGCCCAAAACTACAAAATGACATAAGAGAAGTTTTGCTTCGATTTCGAGTCCATCGATACGCCATGACCACCGACATTACTCAAATGTACTTACAAATTTTAGTTTCACCTGCTGATTGTGCCTATCTCCATTTCTTTTATCGTTTTGATACCTCCGATGCTTTAAAGGAATATCAATTCAGACGCTTGCCCTTTGGATTGTCGTGTTCTCCGTATATTGCTATTAGAGTATTGTCTCAGCTGGCACAAGACGAACGAGATCCTTTCCCTCGAGCTGTCCAAACCTTGAAAAGCAATATTTATATCGACGACATTCTTACTGGAGCTGATACTCTGGAGGAAGCCCTCTATTTACAAAAGGAATTGATTGCATTACTCAATAAAGGTGGATTTGAGTTAAAGAAGTGGAGTAGCAATACAAAAGAACTTTTGAAAAATGTAGTGTCTGATAACTTAATAAGCTCAGTTCCTTTATCTAACATGGAAGACAACGTAATAAAAGTTTTGGGAATGAAGTGGGAACCTTGTCATGATCTATTTGCTTATGATGTTCAAATAAAAGATTTCCCCACCACAAAACGAGGTATTATGAGTTGTATTGCTCGCATGTACGATCCATTAGTCTACCTTGCTCCAGCCGTATTTAAAGCCAAGTTAACTTTACAGGAACTCTGGAAATTGAAATGGGAATGGGATGAGCCGGTCCCGATACATATTGCAGAGCTCTGGACAGCATTTTTCAATGACTTACCACATTTAAAAAACATCCAAATTCCTAGATGTCTAGTTCCTGACACAGTTAACGAGATTACGGTGATTGGATTCGCCGATGCTTCAAGTCATGGATATGCCGCTGTTGTCTACCTCCGTGTCGAATTAAAAACTGGAAATGTTTTTACCCCGCTTCTAATGGCAAAAACTAGATTAGCGCCTGTAAAATATATGTCGATTCCTAGGTTGGAATTATGTGCGGCGTTATTACTAGCGGATACCGTGCTTTTCTTGAACAATTTTTTTTCTGACTTTTCAATTATAAAACGCTTTTTTCTTTCTGATTCTTCAACTGTCCTAGCATGGCTTCAAACCCCCCAGTCACAACCTTCAAACTCTCGTGGCCAACAGAGTGGAAAAAATATTAAATCAATCATCTTCATCATCCTGGTACCATGTAGGATCAAAGGATAATGCTGCCGACTTAGCGTCACGGGGTTGCGATCCGCATGAACTCTCAAAACAGTCATCCTGGTGGAAAGGTCCTTCATAGCTCTTATCAAACCTCCACGAATGGCCTATTAAATCTTTTGGGGATTCTGACATCAT
Organism: Arma custos; assembly: GCA_037127475.1. Lineage (NCBI taxonomy): Eukaryota > Metazoa > Arthropoda > Insecta > Hemiptera > Pentatomidae > Arma > Arma custos. The sequence goes on along the minus strand of CM073761.1, from coordinate 3,040,604 downwards.
GAATCTAGAACTACCTGAACTCAAAAAGGTTACAACATTGTTATCGGTGGAAAAATCCTCGTTTGTTGATGAATTCGCCCAAAATTGTTCATATTTTGATAAAATGGTGCGAGTATGGGCACTAGTTTGGCGATTTTTGAAAAACCTTAGACTGGAAAAGGAGAAGCAAAGCTCTGGAATATTGCGTCTGAAAGAAAGATCACACGCACTCGTTACTTTGATAAAAGGTATTCAGCACCATTACTGGTTCTCAGAGATATCAACTAATAAATGGGCTTCCGTGTCTTTAAAACAGATAAGCCCATTCATTGATTCCCATGGTGTCATCAGGGTGGGCGGTCGCCGGCACAACTCACCACTCTCTTTTCAATCGAAACATCCAATATTGCTACCCCACAAATCCAGTTTCGATAACTTGCTGATCGATCATCTTCATATTACCTATTTACATGCAGGACCTCAACTTCTTCATTCCTTAATCAGGCGTCAATACTGATATACTATACGGATATATAATTTTATCCGCCCGTAAAATTATCCGATACAGAATTCATCAATGCTTGAAATGCCATCGCATCCGTGCTCAGATTTACACACCATTAATGGGGAATCGCCCAGTCTCACGATTTGAGCAAGGTAGAGCCTTCCTTAACACTGGAGTTGACTTTGCGGGACCCATTTTGATTAAAGATTCTCCTCGACGCAAATCAACCATACGAAAAGCATACTACTGTTTGTTCGTCTGTCTTGGTACGAAAGCCGTACACATTGAGGTGGTCTCTGACTGGTCCACCGACGCCTTTCTTGCTAATTTGGATAGATTCGTTTCTCGGAGAGGACTACCAAGCAATATGTATTCCGATAACGCTACGAACTTCGTGGGAGCTAACCGACGATTGAAAGAATGGGCACAGTGGTGGAGAGACCCTACTACATTGAATGCTATATTACAACACTTGCATCCTCGTGGAGTGGAATGGAGTTTTATCCTCCCTTCGGCCCCACACTTTGGTGAGCTATGGGAAGCAGGGGTTAAATCATTAAAGTTTCATTTATCTCGAATTTTAAGTGAGCACCCCTTGACATTTGAAGAAATGAACACTGTAGCTATTAGCGTCGAAGCTGTTTTGAACTCCCAGCCATTGATTCCTCTTTCATCAGGAGATCCCCTGGCCATTTTCTTATAGGGGAACCTTTATTGTCGCATCCAGAACCCAATTTTTCAGAACGCGCACCACACCTACTATCACGGTGGGAATTCCTTAAGAGATGCATTCAAGATTTATGGAACAAATGGAGACTCGATTACATCGCAGGACTACAGAACCGAACCAAATGGATGACTCCAATTCCTAATTTGATTCCTGGAACCTTGGCCCTAGTTAAGGAACCCAATTCACCTATCCTATCGTGGCCAATAGGTCGGGTCATAGAATGGCATCCGGGTAATGACGGAATTGTTCGGGTGGTAAAAATAAAAACCCCTGGTGGGACATACACACGCTCAATCTCTAAGTTAGCACCTCCCTTTCCTCAACCGGAGGAGACTCGCTCTATGTGAAATTAGTTATTAGAATAGTAATTTTTATTTTTATTTAATTATTAGAAAGGACAATTTGCAATGCGAAATTGCTGTTTATGTACAGTATAAATAGTATTAGACAATAAACAGTGGCTAGTGGGTTTGTGTAAGTGACCGAAGTGCAGGCTGTAATCCCGCTAGTGTTTCAGTTGAAGACAGTTAGTTGAACAAGAATGACGCAAGCCTCCGCACTTCACTTATCGACTTATCGCCCGCATCGATCTCAATTCATTCGATGTTCGAATCAACTAGACTTCGTGGAATTCTCCCGCTGAATCACTAACAAGTGAATATTGAACATTAGTATTATTTTTTTTTTTATTTTATCGCAGTAACTCACTCATATTGAACATTAATATTTTTTTTGTGTGTATTCTATCGCATTAACTCATATTGAACATTAATATATTTTTTTTATTGTGTATTCTATCGCATTAACTCATAAACCTAATTCAATGTTTAATTATCAAAAGGATTTTATTTGAAACGGGGTCGGAGATTTGCGATATTTTATTAAAAAATTGGCGCTCTCCCCATCAGCGATGTATTCGAGTGCGTATAAGACGTCTTGCAGAAATAATCCAAAAGTGCTGACGTAGTAAGGAATGTAATAGCTGATGCCCAGCAAGTAGGTAAACGATATGGAAATGGTCGACAAGCAGTTCTACAAAACGTGATTTGTAAGGTAGTAAAACTGGATGTTTAGCATCATAAGATAAAGGGGCATTACTAAGGCGACCGCCCACCCTGTACACTCCACAAGAATCTATAAAAATTGATAAAGATTTCAACGATGTTACAATCGAATTTTCGGAGATTGCAGAGGAGAAGTGATGTCCTTATACTAATTTTATCAATGTGCGGGTAGCCTGACGAAGTTCCTCTAAACTTAATTGACCTTTTCTCTTGGTTGAATGACGACGAGAGTTCACAAGGAAACGTTGTACAAAGGCAAACACCCTAATCAATTTAGAATACGTTGAAAATTTTTCAAGAAATTCGAGGAGAAATGATGTCTTTGATGTGGTAGCCAAGATAGTACAAACTTGTTTTGTTTCAGGTATGTCTGAAAGATTCAACGATTTTATTGGTTTAGTCAGGGGCCATTCCGACAGAGGTTTCTTCATCCAGTCAGGTCCCTTCCACCAAACCGAATGATTAACTAATCCTGATGGTGAAGTTCCTCGAGAGGCAAGGTTGGCGGCGTTATTTTCAGAGAGAATATGATGCCAATTAGCGAGAGCGGAGTTATCCAGTATTTTTACTATTCGATTGGCTACAAATGTTTTCAGTTGATGAGGTGGTGTGTTTAGCCAAGACAAAACGGTGGACGAATCAGATAACCAAAAAATTGAGTTTGGCTTTAATCGTTGAGTAAGGAGTTGAATCGATCGCAAAAGGTTGACAAGTAGTAAAGCAGCGCACAGCTCTAGTCGTAGTATTGAAAGGGTTTTTACTGGAGCAAGTCGAGTTTTAGCGATCATGATGTGAGTATCTACTTGTCCAAATAGATCCTCAGAACGAAGATAAAGAACTGCAGCATAACCCAAAAGAGAAGCGTCAGCAAATCCTACGATAGACATGTTTACTGGGGAGTGTAGTTTTACACAACGAGAAATGTTTATACGATTAAATTCAAATTCGGCGAGGTGATCGAAACTTTCAGCTCTAAAAAATAAATGAAGATAAGAACGATCCTCAGGGGCAATCAAAATCTGCAGGTACATTTGACAGATATCGGCTGTCATGACTATTTGTGGTAATCGAAATTTTAACAACACATCTGTGATTTCCGGCTGTAGTTTGGGACCACAAAGTAGGAAATCATTGAGAGATCCATTAAAGGTTGAAGCTGAACCATCAAAAAACTATACGCAGTTTGGTACTTGTGCTCCTTTTCAATACACAGTGGTGAGGAAGAAAATATTTTCCCGGGTGAAAACTGGGCGATAAGTAACATTTTTGCAGATATTCTTCAAAAACTTTTCCATATTCCAATGTCAAAATTGGTTCTCGTTCGAATTTTGTTTCTAAGTTTTTAAAACGTTTTAAGGCCATGTGCTTGGAGCTTTCTAAATTAGGCGGTTGCTTTTTAAAGGGTAAATGGACTGTGTATCTTCCAGAGGGTGTTCGATAGTGTGTTTTTCTAAAATGATCTTCGCTCTTTACATCAAGCGGATTCATTCTCGAAACATTATTTATTTCTTCGACTTCCCAAAAACGGGTAATCAGCTGTGATAAATCCTGAGGTTCAGACGAAGGCACAGAATTGGCAAGCAAGGTAGAGCTATAAGTAGAGGGAGTTGAAGTTGAAACAGGTCCTAACAAAATCCATCCAAGAGAGATTTTCATGGCATTGGGGAATCCATGAGCCGTCTTTATTACTTCTCCATTTAATATTTCCCCAAATAAATCGCAACCAATTAGAAAATCTATAGGCCCTGGTTGATAGAACATTGGATCAGCCAGATCTAAATGTCGGAAATGTTGGACTACATTATCCATAACGGTTTCACAGGGCATTTCGTTACTAATATGATCAATAATAATTGCGTATGTGTGATGAGTGGATGATTCTTCCTTATTAGGAGAAATAGCGCAAAGAACTTGGTGTTTACAACCAGAAATGGGATTGCTCCCGAAACCAACAAACTTCTGAGAATTTTGAATAAGTGGCAAACGCAATCGTCGTGCACATTGTGAAGTGATGAATGAGCGTTGAGACCCACTATCAATTAAAGCGCGTACAACCTGGAAACAACCTGAGGAGTCTTTAATCCTAATTAATGCAGTACCCAGAAGAACTTTTACTTTTCCACTTGAAGTCGACGACAACACAGCTTCTGGGTTTGAAAGATTCGAGTTGTTGGTAGCTGTTTGTGAAGACTCAGAATGGGTAGGTGTATTGCACGATTTCCTTGCATTAGAGTTTTCAAAAGAGTTAGTCCGAAGCGTTGAATGTGCGATAGGTATAGAGGGACCTTGATTTCGATTAGATGAGGTGCGGGGATCAGAACCGTTCGGAAAATGTAAAAGGGAATGGTGCCGTAAATTACACTTCTTGCAGAAGTTTGTAGAGCTGCATTTCGAAGCTGAATGGCCAGAAGCCAAACAGTTGAGACAACGATTTAACAATTTTATCTTTTCAAATCTTTGCCTGGGTGCGAGTGATCGAAAATTAGAACAGTTGTAAATTCTATGGTTTTCCTTACAAAGGGGGCATTCAAAACGAATGGTAGCTGCTGTGGAAGACATCAAAACCTTTTTAGACTGATAAGTAGATTTGTAGTTGGTGTTAACTGAAGTGGGATTTTGATATGCCATTAGATTATTGGATTGGAGCTGAATAATTGATTGAAAGATAAAATCAGAAAATTCCTTCCAAGTTGGAGTTTCAGATCTGGATCCGAATTCGTTTTCAAAACGTTCTCGAGTTTTAGTGTCTAATAACCTGATAGCAAAAGTGTATAATATGAATCCGGCGGCATCATCTATGTTCAATCTATTAAAGGCTGCAGCACTTTCAAGAATAACTGAAGAAAAGTGTTCAAGGGTAGCGAGAGAACATTTTTGAAGGGGTAGAAAATTAAATATATTCATCAAATGATGAGTTGCTTGAAGTCCTTTGCTATCATACCTCTTCGTTAAAGCTGCCCAAGCTTGATCATAGCCGTCGTGAGTTAGATTAATCGAGGTGATAGTCTGAGCTGCTCCACCTTTCAAAGATGACTTCAAATAGTAGAATTTTTGAATAGGATTCAAGTCTGGATTATTGTGAATCATTGAGGAAAAAGTGTCTTTGAAGGAAGGCCAATCTGAAATATTTCCAGAGAATGTTGGAATATTTATCGTAGGAAGGCGTAATTGAGAATGTTCTTCTCTGTCAATAACTGAATTATTTCCAGTGGATTCAGTAAGGGCAAGAGAAGAACCCAATGCTAAAGCTTCATAATAGGTGCCACGAATCTCTTTAAAAGCCGATTTGAAATCAGAGAAGGGCTTCTTTAACTTTTTTGCGAGCTTCCTCAAATTTGAATATATTGTTGAAAGCTTTTCGAAAGTATTATCAAGTCGGGAAATGCGAGCGGCTACAATTTTTTGTTTAGTCGAGTCAGACTCCATTAATAAGCCTGCGGTTTTGGTTTCATTAATGTCATCAGCTAAGTCCCGCAATTCATCCTTAAGAGCATCCAATAGCTCTTCCGATTCATCCTGATTAACTTTGGGAGCCATTTTAATTATACTAATTTAATAAAAATAAAAAAGTACTGATTACCAAAATAAAAGAAGAAACAACAAGTGGAATAAATAGAAAAAATAGAAATCCAATATTTACTAGAAAATTTTACTGAAATTACAATATCCCAGGCCGGAGGACAAAAAGATATGGAAGAAGGGGCTCCTAATAATAATTCGCTAACCTTCTATCCGAGCGAATTTGCCGGTTGTGAATTCAATAAAAAACCTAATAATTTTGATTTGGGTGACAATTTCCATAAATACACATAATTGAAGCTATAAAAGGAAAGAAAAGAAATTCATCAAGTAAATACAAATAAAAAAACATCCAAAAATGAGTAAATGATAAATATATAATGTAAAAATAGAAAAAGAACAATTATAAAAATATTAATGTGCACAAGTAAACCTAAGAAAATACAAAGAAAGTTATTTAAAAGCAAATCAAAAAAAGTTATGAAAAAAGAAAATGCACTAAGCTATTATTTACAGTTATTTACATAAAAAATGAATTAACTTATTTACTAAAGAGAGATGAGTCTTAAAACAAAAATATTACTGGTCTGTGAATCAATGAAAAACTGAGAAATGAACTGAGTTCTTGAAAAGTGTTGAGTTCTTGATAGCGATGACTTGATGATACGAAATAATGATGAGTAGAAAAATTAAATGTCTCTTACCGGTAAGTCCAAAATTAGATCAAAATAGCGAGAAGTTTTACTGGTGAGAGTTGACAAAATTCAAGTTGAAGAAGATGTGAAAGTGATGAAGAAGTGTTTAGTCGCGGACCTGGACTGCCTGCCAGATGGAACGGACAGATCATTGCCTCTAAAATCGAAAAATGTACTGTACCGCCAAAACCAAGGAGAGGGGAAGCGACGCTATTGGGTCACTTCACTTGCTATCAGATCGCTGAGCGGAGCAGTTCTATCAGCCATTCGCACACTCCACTTTCAAGCCGCTCTTCAAAGGAGAAGTTTGTTACTCGCCAGAAGCTATGCTGAGATGATGATAATTGATACATCACACAAATTGTAAGTCACCTTTCATTACCATAAGGCCTCAAATTGTCAACTAATTTTTCTCCGGATGATTAACGTATTACATGGTACCAACCGGACAGTTCAAGTTAATTCATGATATCATACTCATTGCTCCTTCATGCCGTGATCACTGGCGAAGATAATAGTAATTCGCACATCTTCGCGCCTTATTGAAAACTTCGTTACAACGTTCAAGTTTATTTTGTAGTTATCATATCTTTGGCCATTATGCTAGCATGGAGCATTTCTGTTATTGTTAATTATCGCTCCCATTCATATTAATCATTTTTCTTCTTTTGTATGTATTAAATAACTTTGTTCATTAGATCGCTAAGTTGCATGTGTAGTTTTAAGTTATTATTAAGTAATTAAGTTATTATTATTAAGTAGAAGCTATTATCAATTTGTATTTTCTCTTACATGTATATTTCATAGTATTTAAGAAAAGATATCTCGCATGTTATTAAAATTAATAAATCGAACGCTTTGTTAATATCTGAGATTTCATTCAAATTCCCGTGGTACTTCCATTTGCTTCCTATTAAATTATTCAGTCTAATCACGCCTAAACAAGAAGTGACGACAAAATCAAGTGTAGAGTAGCAAGCAATCTTCTCACAGGGCAACTGTCTTGAGACTGATCTTGTTTTGTTTTTGCAAACATTACACTTAATATTAAAACATATGTTTTTAAAATTACTCTCTAAATTCTTTTGTTTCCTTTTAATAAATTTTATTAATGTTAGAATTATATAAAACAAACAAAAAAACCATCTAGCTTTTAATGCAATAAAATATTCATTTGGAAATAAAAAACATAAAATAAAAAAATAGTTATTGATACCCGACACAAATCTGTCAAAGAAATTTGTCACAGGTGTTTAACATCTATTTGCTGGGGACATAAAACAAAAAGCGGAAAAAACGCGGAAGAAAGATTAAAGGAGCATTTATTATTTTGCGGTACGCATAAACCAGTGAAATCGGATTTTCCAGTTGCTGATAAAATCAAATTAAAAAAATTCGAATGCACACAAAAAATTAAAATTGTAGCATATGCAGACTTTGAATCCTATCTGGAACCAATTGAGGGTCCTTCACAAAATCCATCAATTTCTTGGACAAAATCAGTTCAAAATCATAAAATCTTTAGCGCATCACTTATGGTCAAAGCTTATATACCAGTATTTAATCAACAACAACCATCAATTTTTACCGGTAAAAACTGTATGCCAATGTTTATGGAAGTGTTTATGTCTATTATTTTATTAACTTAAATAATTAATTAGATTTGGTTAAGCAAGGCAAAATCAATAATTCTTTATATTTTTAAAAAGTATGATTTTTAGATAATAGAATAGCTGAACTATTTACATATATTGCATCAACATCTTCCTTCTTCCAGAAAGATGAGTTAACGTCTGTGAATGGGTGGATCGAATCTCGGAGGAGTGGTTACTTTTGTCTTCTTAGGTTCGCCATCCTCTTCTGCTCTTCCTTTGTGTGAAGGCTTAATGTAAACTCTGTTCCGTCGATACCTCTTTCCACCAACATCAACTATATATGATCTTGGGGAGTGAACTTCAACAACTTGGCCTGAGACCCATGGTTCACCTCTTCTATCAGGTCTCAACTGCACCAATACTGCCTGACCTTGCCGAAGGGGAGGGAGGCGCTGGGCTGTCCTGTCGTAGTACCTCTTCTGTATTGTTTTCTTTCTATCTATTTATTCAGTTACTCCGATGGGTATGTAAGGTTCTAATTTCTTGGCCACTATTGGTAGTGTTGATTTCAATCGGCGTGATATTAACCTTGATTCTCAATAGGCGTGACACTAATGTGCGGACTACTATCCATAAGTTGGGTTGGAGTATTTCTTCAATTAAGTAGTGCTAAATGGAAATCCGTCTTCTTTGCAACTTTTCATCAATCTTTTAGCAATCTTGACACTGCTCTCTGCTTTCCCATTACTCTGATGGTGGTAAGGTGAAGAGCTTGCCATTTCAAACCCCCAATCTTCTGAAAAATTCTTCAGCTCAGCACTGACCAACTGGGTACCACTGTCCATGATCTCAGGAACGCCATATCTGCTGAATTGCCTTTTAAGGGCGTTGATGACACTAGAGCTTGATATTTTAGAAAGGTGGTCAACTTCAAAAAAAGAAGAAAAATAATCTGTTATCAATAAATAGTTTTGCTTATTGAAATAGCAACTCTCTGCCATGGTCTTGTTGGTGTTGGATGGGAAACAAGAGGTTCCTTGCGTTGTGAAGGTCCCAGTTTCAGGCAAACATTACATTTTTGAACTTTCTCATGAATGTCATTCTTCATTGCCGGCCAATATACTATTTCTTTTGCTTGTCCGATGCATGATTCTGCCCCAATATGTCCTGAGTGAATTCTCTCCAATAAAGCAGGCCGGATAGCTTTTGGAATCACTACTTGTTCACCCTTTAATATAACCCCTTCTTGAATTGTAAGTTCTTCCTTAAAACACCAATAAGCTTGCAGTTCTTTCTTAAGTGCAGATCGTTTCTCTGGCCAACCGTTTTGAATGAAGCCAACCAGTCCCTGCAAGTCAGAATCTCGAAACATTGCTTCCTTAATTTCTTCTATTCTTTTTATAGTAAGGTTAACATAGTTTAACACGTTTACTGACTCTACTTCTTTGAAAAATTGTTCGCTGTCATAATTAAAATTTATTTTTTTATGTTGTCCACTTATTCTTGTCCTTTGCAGAGGACTCTGGTTCAATTGCTCGAGACAAATAATCTGCAATAAACATTAGCCTACCAGGCTTATAGGTGACAGTCAAATTGAACTTCTGTAATCTAAGAAGCATGCGCTGAAGTCTCTTAGGAGCTGCCGTTAGATTTTTCTTGAAAATAATTTCTGAAGGTTTGTCATCGGACTCCACTTGAATGATATCTCGGGCATATAGGTAAGTTTCAAATTTTTCACAACCAACGATTGCTAAGCACTCCTTCTCTATTTGAGCATAGTTCTCTTCAGCCCTTGTTAACGTCCTGGAGGCGAAGGCCACTTGAAGGAGAGTCGCTCCTAATCTCACTTGGCTGGCGTCACACAGGAGAGTTACTGGAGCCGCTGCATCGTAATATTTCAAAACTGGAGAAAATGTGATGAGTCTCTTCAGGTGAGTGAAGGCTTCCTCCTGGGGTTGCTGGCAAGCCCATTCATTTTCGTTGATCAGAAATCGTCTTAATGGATCAGTGTAATCTGAAATTTTCGGCATGAACTTCGAAAGATAGTTGACCATCCCGATAAATCTCTGAACATCTTCTTTCTTCTGAGGCGTGGGCACCAATTTTATGGCTTCCACTTTCTGTGGATCTGATTTTAATCCATCCTTACTAAACACATATACCTAACTTCGGGTAACTTGAATTTAAGCTTTTCCATATTGAACTTTAAATTAACTTTTCGGGCTTGTGCTAGCAAACTCCTTAAATTATTATCGTGGTCTTTATCAGCTTCTTCATCAGTACTGCCACATCCGAACACTAGAAAATCATCAGCAATGACCTTGACTCCCCTTAAACCCTCTGTGACTTCATTCATTCTTCTCTGGAACTCTTCTGGCGCGTTCTTTATAGCGAATGGCAATCTCAACCATTTATACCGACCGAGTGGAGTCCAAAACGTAGTCAATTTAGATGCTTCTTCTGAAAGTTGGACTTGCCAGAAACCATTTTTTGCATCAAGAACAAAGAAAACACGCGCATTCATAAGATCTGGCTGGCAGTGGCTCCTCTATAGTGGGTGCCCGATAATAAGCTCTTTTAAGTGCTAAATTTAAGAATTTGGGATTGAGGCATAAGCGTAACGTCTTATTCGGTTTCTGAACGACCACCATAGAATTAACCCAGTCAGTAGGTTCTTTAACCCGAGTGATGATTCGTTGTTTCTCTAAAAGCTTAACTTCGTCTTTAATTTGTTCCACTAATGAGACGGGATACCTTCGGGGTTGAACTACAGTTGGTTTTATGTATTTATCCACCCACAAATCAAGTTTACCTGGGAGGCAGCCTAGGCCAGAAAATAAATCTTCTTAGTTTTCTTTTAAAATTACTTCTGTGGCGGCCGTCTGCCTTTCACAAATTTAAAAGGTTGAGCACGAACCGTCAAATAAATGCTGTGTTAAAGTGGCTGGATAGTGCAATGGGCTCTTCATCAAAATAAAATAATGAGATTTATATAAAACAAAAAAAAATAACAAAATATTTATTGCTTATTCAAAATAAATGATATCTATAAATGAAGTCTTATGAGAAAACCAAAAATGAAAATAGTAATATCTCACACACACATACTAATGACAAAAAAACAAAACAATGCTAATGATCATAACCTGCAAAAAAAACATAACAATTGCAATAAAATAAAAAAGACATAACCAAAAAAAAATATTCTATACAAAAAAAAATGTTAATAAAAATTAAATGTATTTTGAAAATAGTAATAATAATGATAAAACCGTTTGCAGTTCATCACGACCAGAATCGTATTGATTGTTCCTACGCGGAAGATACTTGAGTGAAGAATTGAGGACACGGTCCCAATATCATTCCACTGTGTACACTGTGAACGTAACGGCAGAACTGAAAGACTCTGCACTGTGTGTTAATCCCGTCTGGCGGTGCATGTTGCCGTTATATATATATCAGACAGCAAGTCTGTTTACGCATCGGCCGCTCAGCTCGTACATAAACAAACTGGATATACTTTATACATATTAATTTATACACTATGTACAAATTTATGAGTAAACAAACATATTTAAATTAAATAAAAATATACTTATAAGAAAATAAAGTAAAAAATTACTAAATAAGTCGAAACGTATTTTTAAATAACGAAGAACAATTTAAAAATCTCAAAACATAATTATAACATTTTAAAATATTCTGGCTTTGTGGTCTCAACATCCCGCCCACCAAAATTTAGTTAAATTTTATAATATACTTCTAAATGCACGGCCTTTGTGCTCATATATACGAAGATGCAGAGATATGCCTTTCCTAGAGATGCCTTTCTTCGCTGTTATTCCTTGATGAAGAATGGTCCGCCAAAATCAACTCCCACATGAGCAAACACTTGACGTTTTTCAAGCCGACATGATGGCAGATTGCCCATAATGGGAACTTGGGGTGAATGAGTTCCCTTATAGCATATAATGTAATTAAAAACCCGTCGACGAATCAATCCTGTGGCTCCTAATATCCAGTATTTTTGCTGCAATATATTTTGAAGTGAGGTTGGATAATATACGGGGAAGCCCTTCGTATACCTATAGCGATAACGGGACCAATTTCGTAGGAGCTAGCTGCCAAATCAACTAAGTCGGTCGTTTTCTCCGCCAATTAGACACTCAGGAAGCTATCACTCAACACTCCTCCCGTGAAGGTATCGATTGTCATTTTATTCCACCTAGCGCCTCTCATTTTGGGGGTTTGTGGGAAGCCGCTGTTAAATCCACAAAGCGCCATCTCTGCAACGTACTGGATAATCAAATTTTGTCCTTTGAGGAATTTTTCACTCTACTTGCGCAAGTTGAGGCCGTGCTCAACAGTAGACCTCTATGTGCACTCTCATCGGATCCGCATGATCTAGAAACTCTGAATGTAGGGAATTTTCTTATTTTTCGACCGTTAAACGCATTCAAACTAATTTAAACCAAATAAAATAAATAAATATATACATGCGGTAATAAAATAAAATAAATGTCAAAATGATAATAAAATAAAGTAAAAAATAATAATAAATAAAAAAATATAATGTACACATTCATACTCTATCTGATAATAAATTAAATAAGGGAAAAATTAGATGAACTTAGAAGTGGACCATTTAAAATTGTAGAAAAAATGTCTCCAATAATGTATAAATTATATTCCAATAGAAAAACGGATTTATCAAATGTTTTACATAAAAATCAGTTAGTCATTGGTAGGTGAAATTCAGATCTATGCTTTGTCGAAAAAAAATGTAATTGATTCTGTTGTAGCCTTCATCATACCTTTAGCTATAGTGAGTGAGTGACCTTCAATGAACAAACAAACAAACATCTTATTTAGAGATCATACATTTTTTTTAATATTTAACATAATTGGTTTAAAATTGTTTTATTTATCTAAATAAATGATTTGTAGTTATTTCTATGGAGTATTCACTTTTCGCCGGGATACTTCTGAACTTCGGCGAGTCTGATTTTGGGCGCGCACGGAACCTGTAGTACTGGATTGCTGTTGGATTCTAACCTGTGTAAAGACGGTTTAGTTAAAAAAAAATAAAAATAAAGTAACTAATGGCTTATAAAATATTTTAGAAATATAGAACAAATCTTTAACTAATGATAAAATAAAAAAAATAATCTACACTAAAGATTACAATTTTTAAGTATCCTGTGAAATTTAAAAACGGGAACTTGGAGGTATTTTCAATGTATTTTTTCAACTATGATTTCGAATGTGGTGACCACATATATTATATATTATTTAATTGATTAGTGATCCACATATCCATATATTATATGTATTATTTAGATGTATAATGATAGATGATATTAAATGTATGATTAGTTTAATAAGGTGAATTGATTAGAGGTATGACTATTGATATGTATAATTATATTAATTGATTTGTATGTATTATTTAATGTATTAACATATGGAGTTTAATACGCGTCTCTTTAAGAGGTAGAATTACGTATTCGATATTGTTTATTGTTAGATTGTTATATTTCACCGTTCACCTATGTACCTTACCAAGATAAGAATTTATTACATATTAACGAGTTTGTATTCCAATATATGAGTGTGTCTTCGTCTAGACCTGCCTTAAAATGTTCCTATTGGCTGATAAAAGAGAGGGGGAGGTGATATGAGATATTATATATCCTCTATTTTTGGTTATATCTATATATATAAAAGAGAGTGGCGTTAGTTACTGATCTAATAACTCAAGAACGCCTGGACTGATTTCGATGATTCGAACCATTCGGCCAAAAAAGAAGAATAACCAAGAAAAATCGTAATCGGTCCAGGCGTTCTTGAGTTATATTTATGTATGCATAATATATTTTTGTAACCTTCACAGCTTCTCTATTAATTTTATATCAACATATGATCTATGACTTCTTGATCACAACTTTACAATATTATTTACATAACAAAACCCATTTTTGAAAAATTTGCACATAACACATTTGTGAACTAAGGCATCAACTTTTGACAGCTGATTCATTTACAGTCTTTTGATCGCATACTATTCTGTTTGATAATTGTGTGTGGTAATTATTTATTTATTATTTACAATAATTGTAGTTTCAAATATTGTATTTAATACATTGTTTTGAAATGATTTATCAGTTTGATGAAGTGCACATTGTGAATGGTTATATTCTTTGTGATTGCATAAGATTAATTAGAATTTTCTATATAATAACTGCCCAGTTAACAGTAATAATAATTTATTTATAATTTACAATCAGTTATCAGTTTGATGAAGAAAACATTGTGAATGGTTATGCTCTTTGTTATTGCGTTACGAATAAAAAATTAAAATATGAATAAACCTATACAAAAAACGCATCCTCTATTTAAAATTATTAATAGATCTTTAATTGATTTAGCATTTCCATCTTCAATTTCATTACGGTGAAATTTTGGATCCTTATTAGGTGTATGTTTAATAATTCAAATTAGCCTATACATTAGTTACTAGATATACATTATACAGCAAATATTGAACTCGCTTTTAAAATAGTAGTACATATCGACAAACAATCCAAATGTTAATTTCTGATTGTGCAATTAATCATGTAAAAATTAATTCGGGTTACTTTGACAACCAATTCGAATTCGCTGTTCATTTCATTCTGATTTATCATTTTGATGTGGAATTCTATTTTCAAATGGTAAGTAGCCAGGGAATATGTTTATTTTGTTAGGTTATGACATTTGAGCACATGTTTTCATGGATGTTTATTTTTGAGGTTATGACATTTATATTTATTTATTTAAGTATCGATAATTTCTTAATTGCTTTTGTGACATTCATTTTTTAGTGTTATTCACAATGCCGCTAGCCAGAATATCTAATCTTTCCCATCGAAACCGTCATGCAAGTACAGTTCGGAATATGGTCAATCAATTGAATATGGATGAACATGAAATCGCACGAGAACAGCGCCGTGTTAGTTTGGCCCGACTTCGTGCATCACAAACACAAGAAGAAAGACAGACGGCAAATGAAACGGCTCAATTAACAATGAGCAATCGTCGAGCAAATCAAACAACTCAACAACGTGAAAATCGAAATAAACGCTTAAGAAGTTCTTCAAGTGTTGATTTGAATCGAGTAGCGTTTCATTACGATTGTACAATTGACTGCAGCTTGCATCCTTCCGTTCAAAAAGGCACAATAGAGGTTGTGTGGAACCATTGTGGGGCATTGAAGTTCGATGGAGAAACGCCTTGATTGTGCTGTCTCAGTGGCAAGGTTAAATTACCACCATTGCCCTTGCCACCAGAGCCATGGCATTCTTTGGTTCTTGGTGAAACACCAGAATCACGTCATTTTCTATCGAACACTTAGAAAAATAACGGATCCTTTCAAATGACTCTAATGGCTCTAAGTTATTGTTTATAATATGGAGTTCATTTATAGAATTCAAAATTCACTCTCCATTTAAACTCAACATAGATTTCTATTTAGATTCAACGCGGACGAAGTCGCGGGCAAAAGCTAGTTATAAATTAAAATAGTGTTTTCAGCATAGTCCTCTTTTAGTAATATCTTAGTGGCAAATCCCAGCTGATGTATATCTAGCGAGTAGCGGATAGATCTTACATTATTTTTGTTTAATCATTAATTTAATTGCTTTAGAATTATTTAATATAGCTTGAGTTATTGACTTATAGTTCTTACGTTTGGATTACCCACTGTTTTTCGGGATTTTTGTACACTTTGGCGAGCCTGATTTTTTGCGCGCACGGAACCTCTAGTCCTGGATTGCTGTTCTTCCGTGGCTCTATCCTGTGTAAACACGGTTTAGTTAAAAAGAAATATTTTAAAGTAACTAATCGCTTATAAAATATTTTATAAAAATAGAACTAAATTTTAATAATTGATAAAATAAAAAATAATCTACACTAAAGATTAAAACATTAGGTATCCTCTAAACTTGGAGGTGTTATCAATGGATTATTTTCAACTATGATTTCTAATATTACATATCCTCTATTTTTGGTTATATTATAAATTAAAATAGTGTTTTCAGCATAGTCATCTTTTAGTAATATCTTAGTGGCCACTCCGTTGATAACCCCCAGCTGATGTATTTCTAGCTAGTGGCGGATAGATCTTACGTTATTTTTATTTAATCATTAATTTAATTGCTTTAGAATCTTTAAATATAGTTTGAATAATTGACTTATAGTTCTTACGTTTGGATTGGCCACATTTTGTCGGGATATGTTTCGACGTTGCCGAACACTCCCTCGGATTAGTTCTATACTGTGGGCACACACGGAAAGTGCAGTCCTGGAATGCTGTTGTTCCGTGCTTCTAACCTGTGTAAACACGGTTTAGTTAAAAAGAAATATTTTAAAGTAACTAATCGCTTATAAAATATTTTATAAAAATAGAACTAAATCTTAATAATTGATAAAATAAAAAATAATCTTCACTAAAGATTAAAACATTAGGTATCCTCTAAACTTGGAGGTGTTATCAATGGATTATTTTCAACTATGATTTCTAATATTACATTTCCTCTATTTTTGGTTATATTATAAATTAAAATAGTGTTTTCAGCACAGTCCTGTTTTAGTAATATCTTAGTGGCAAATCCATTGATAACTCCCCAGCTGATGTACTTCTAGCTAGTGGCGGATAGATCTTATATTATTTTTGTTTAATCATTAATTTAGTTGCTTTAGAAATTTTTAATATAGTTTGAATAATTGACTTATAGTTCTTACGTTTGGATTGGCCACATTTTGTCGGGATATGTTTCGACGTTGTCGATGATTCCGTCGGATTAGTTCTATACTTTGGGCACGCACCGAAATTATAGTCCTGGATTGCTGTTGTTCCGTGCTTCTAACCTGTGTAAACACGGTTTAGTTTAAAAGAAGTATTTTAAAGTAACTAATTGCTTATAAAATATTTTATAAAAATAGAACTAAATTTTAATTAATGATAAAATATAAAATAATCTACACTAAACATTACAATTTTTAAGTATCCTATGAATTTTAAAAACGGGAACTTGGAGGTGTTTTCAATGTATTTTTTTCAACTATCATTTCTAATATTATATATCCTCTCTTTGTTTATTTCTGTTATATTATAAATTAAAATAGTGTATATAGCATAGTCCTCATTTAATAATATCTTTGTGGCAAATCCATAGATAACCCCAGAGCAGAGGTATTTCAAGCGAGTGACGGATAGATCTCACATTAGTTTTTTTAATCATTAATTTAACTGCTTTAGATTTTTTAATATAGTTTGAATAATTGACTTATAGTTCTTACGTTTGGAATGGCCACGGTTTGTTGGTATTTGTTTAGACTTTGGCGAGCCTGGTTTTCGGCGCGCACGGAACCTTTAGTACTGGATTTTGGTTGTTCCGTGGTTCTAACCTGTGTAAACAAGGTTTAGTTTTAAAAAAATATTTTAAAGTAACTAATTGGTTATAAAATATTTTATAAAAATAGAACTAAATTTTAATTAATGATAAAATATAAAATAATCTACACTAAACATTACAATTTTTAAGTATCCTGTGAATTTTAAAAACGGGAACTTGGAGGTGTTTTCAATGTATTTTTTTCAACTACCATTTCTAATATTATATATCCTCTCTTTGTTTATTTCTGTTATATTATAAATTAAAATAGTGTATTTAGCATAGTCCTCATTTAATAATATCTTCGTGGCAAATCCATAGATAACCCCAGAGCAGAGGTATTTCAAGCGAGTGACGGATAGATCTCACATTAGTTTTTTTAATCATTAATTTAACTGCTTTAGATTTTTTTAATATAGTTTGAATAATTGACTTATAGTTCTTACGTTTGGAATGGCCTCGGTTTGTTGATATTTGTTTAGACTTTGGCGAGCCTGGTTTTCGGCGCGCACGGAACCTTTATTACTGGATTTTGGTTGTTCCGTGGTCCTAACCTGTGTAAACAAGGTTTAGTTTTAAAGTAACTAATTGGTTATAAAATATTTTAGAAAAATAGAACTAAATTTTAACTAATGATAAAGTATAAAATAATCTACACTAAAGATTAAAACATTAGGTATCCTCTGAACTTGGAGGTTTTATCAATGGGCTATTATCAACTATGATTTCTAATATTACATATCCTCTATTTTTGGTTATATTATAAATTAAAATAGTGTTTTCAGCATAGTCCTCTTTTAGTAATATCTTATTGGCCACTCCGTTGATAACCCCCAGCTGATGTATTTATAGCGAGTGGCGGATAGATCTTACATTATTTTTGTTTAATCATTAATTTAGTTGCTTTAGAATTACTTAATATAGTTTGAATAATTGACTTATAGTTCTTACGTTTGGATTACCCACTATTTGTCGGGATATATTTTTAGTTTAAAAAAAATATTTTTAAGTAACTAATTGCTATTATTTCTAATATTATATATCCTCTCTTTGTTTATTTCTGTTATATTACAAAATAAAATAGTGGTGTTAGCATAGTCCTCGTTTAGTAATATCTTAGTGGTAAATCTATTGATAACCTCCCTAGCTAATGTATTTCTAGCGAGTGACCGCTAGATCTTACATCCCTTTTTTTTAATCATTAATTCAATTGCTTTATTATTATTTCATATATCTTGAATAATTTGCTTATAGTTCTTACCTTTGGAGTGCACACCTTTTTGTATGGTGAGTGATGTTAGTAGGAACCGAACAGTTAAATTTAGTTATTTACGTAGTAATTATTAGTAGGGTGCCTATATAGTTACTTTTAATAAACGATTTAATACTATAAACGGTTTAATAAACGATAACGCAGTTTAATTATGTTCGTACATTAAGGAAGCTTCTTCTCAGAAGTCAATTAGAAATCAAGACATGTTAGCTCTAAAATGTTTACCTCTCAACAATGGCTAACTTGGTATGATTTCCATAAGCTATTTAAAATAAGACATTTCAAAATGACAAATGTAATTTTTTAGGGGAACCGAACAGTTTAATTACTTCTTCTTCATCTTCTTCCTCGATCCTCATTTAATTACTTATGCTTAATTACTTACTTCTGTTTTAAGATATTATTAGCTATTAACTATTAAACTATATTATATTAGTATTCTTAAGAATCAAATGTTTCATTTAAATAAATTTTATTAGATAAATTATAGATCGCCAAGCTGCCGAAATGCTCAAAGTCACTGGTGATATAAGAAGATTCTATGCCAGAATCAATCAAGGCAGGAAACCATATAGGCTCACCCACTCAGCATGCAAGGATCGTGAGGGTAATATTATTGTTGGACCTGTGGAAGGAGCACTTTGCGAAAATCTATGCAGGTGATCAGGATGAGGAGAAAAATGGCAATAATCTATTTCGACTGGAGGAGGATGTTGAGCCACCGGATGATGAGGAGATAGCTGATGCATTGGAAAACCTGAAGCATCACAAGGCACTAGGAGCAGACGACACGCATGCTGAGCTGCTGAAGTTTGGTGGAGAGAGACTGAAAAAAGCCATTCACAATCTCATTATGAATATCTGGGAAAAGAAAGATATGCCGGCAGAATGGAGAAAATCTTTGATATATCCCATATTAAAAAAGGGGGATCCATTCGATTGTGGAAATTATCGGGGCATAGCTCTGCTACCGTGTGCTTACAAGGTCTTTTCGAACATTTTGTTCCAGCGGCTAATCCCATTCGCGGAAAGAGAGCTAGACCCTTACCAATGTAGATTTAGAAAAGGGAAGTCTACAACAGACCAGGTGTTTTGCCTCAGGATAATACTGGAAAGAGGGCGTGAGTTTTGTGTAACAACTCACCACCTATTCGTGGACTTTAAGGCGGCCTATGACAGTATCAATCGGGCGGGTCTCTAAGGAGCACTGAGACAATTCAATGTTCCAGCAGGCCTGATAAGACTGATCAGAGTGACTATGACAGGTCTTGAATGCGTTGTCCAGGTTCAGGATGATCGCTCTGAAAGTTTCCCATCTACAAAAGGGGTCCGTCAGGGTGATACCCTTGCCTGTTTGCTATTTAACCTGGCTCTGGAGAACGCAATAAGAGATTCTGGGATTCAGACGACGAGAACCATCTTTAACAGATCAGTGCAGCTCCTAGCATACACCGACGACATCGATTTTGTTGGTCGCTCTAAAAAATCAGTTGAGGAGGCATTTCTTTCTTTGGCAGAAGCAGCAAGAAAACTTGGTCTGGAGGTCATCCATGATAATACCAAGTATATGATAACTGACCAGCACCCAAGACATTCTGGGGAGAATTTGGAACATGCTCCTTCGAATGGGTTTGCTCCACGTATCTGGGATCACAGGTGTCATGCGATAATGAAATCGGAGCAGAGACCAGAAGAAGGGTATTGGACGCAAATCTATGTTACAAGGAAGACAAAAATCATTTTGTATAAAACCTTGATTCGCCCGGTCATTACATACGGAGCAGAGACTTGGACAATGGCCAAACATGCTTACAAGGATTTAGCCAGGATTCGAGCGTAGGATCCTACGAAAGATTTTTGGACCGGTGTTGGTTGGTGAAGAGTGGAAACGGAGGACAAACGAAGAAGTCTATGTCCTTTATGGGGAGTCTGACATAGTGACTCTGATCAAGCGATACCGCCTGAGATGGGCTGGCCATGTGGCCGGGATGAACGACGATGAAGCTTCAAAATGACTAATGTCGGAGATCATCCATGGGCGGAGGAGAATTGGCCGTCCCCGACTTCGATGGATCGACTGTGTGGCTGCGGATGCAAGGAGCTTGGGAGTCTGCAACTGGATGGCAGCAGCACGGGACAGAGACTTATGGCGGCTGCTGGTTGAGGAGGCCTGGACGCGTCAACGTGTTGTAGCGCCAGACTAATAATAATAGATCGCCAAATTAAATTATTCAACATATCAAGGTATTACAAATCTATTGCAAACCCCATCTCACATAACGTGAGAATGTTCAAACCAGTACTTTTTTAAATTATATTTTTCCAAGATCTGACAGCAAAGGCCACAGTAGCTGTGTAATTTTATTGATTAATGTGATTAATTGATAAATGTTGTGTTGCTATTTCTCGATTTCCTTCTTAGCCAGGGAGACATGCTGTGTCCTCGTCCTTATATGATGTTCTTTAATTAGCAGCATATTCAAATAATCAAAGACAAGATCAAATACAATATAACCTCAAACAATAACAAAATAATAAGTTCACTACTTAACTAATATTATCTGTCAGTTCGGATTGTGATACGGCTAAAAGTATCGATCTATTTTGCCTTATATATAGAGACAGATCGGATCAAATCACTCGAGGGTGGACTGTGAATCTAAACTATTCTTGAATCCACAAAAAACTTAAACAAAATTTATGGTGATCGTGTATAAATTTAACTAAATCTAATTTTCAAATAATCATTATACATAGTTTTTCTGTGTAAATCTAAAAAAAGTAAAATAAATTTTTGAAAAACTAAGATAAGAGATTGCTAACTGATCGCCGGACGGACGCAATCATACTTCCAAGGGATGATTGTGACTCGGTTGTTATTATTCTTGAATCAGTAGTCCTTGATTTTACTGGTCCCGACTCCTTAGATAGCGCCATGCTTTTCTGTCAAAATATAGTTTTTTGTTTGAAATTAGATACATTTCAGTTTATATAATACTTTAAATATAATAAAATTAATAAGCACTTAACTGTGAAAAATAAATAAATCTACAGCCCCGGTGAATAAGTGTTTAAGTCGATTTTTTCTAGAGATAATATCCTAGAGAATTAATACCGATGTAAATGGAATCTCATCATTCTCGTAGTTTTTGGCTTGCAATAGATTTGCAATGTAGGCAATACCTTCTCTTCAAGCCAATGGCTGGCTTAGCCCCTTATTGATTACGAAAATAACACCATCCCGCTTCCTTAGTAAAAGGAACTTATTTTAGTGAAAATTCGACCAAATTAATTGTTCACTGGGGGTGTAGAAATAATGGATACGAAAGTAATTAAGAAGCATTAGAGATCTGTGCTGTAGATAGCCTGTATATATATATATATATATATATATATATATATATATATATATATATATATATATATATATATATATATAGATACTACTCTGATAGATAGATTATTACTCTGTGTCGAACGGTAAATATCGATAGATCGATATAGGAGAGTATGTTGTGGAAGATATACTTGTAGAGGTTAGAAGACGAAAGCTAGAACTGACGAACACTTAGGAGATTTAGTGCATTATTTATCGCAGTTTAATTTCAGAATTATTTATAAGAAAGGCAAGGACAATGTAATGGCAGATCTACTATCAAGACAGCCAGTTTTAGGCTATTTTGAAAACGAAGATGCGATCAAGGTAGTTAATATGTTCGAATTAAAAGAGATTATTAAGGATCAACAGGAAAATGCTTTTGAACTGCATTCGGCAAAGAAAACGAAAAAGCATAATAATGTAATTTATAAAGTATTGCGTGATAGATATCGAATATTTGTTTCAGCTCAATCAATTGGATTAAAATTGATCAAGAGAATACACGAATATTATGGACACTTCGGTGTTGCCCAACTAAGAGAAAAGATAAGACGATACTATTATTTTAAGCGACTAAATAAATTGATTGAAGACTATTGCGCGAGTTGTTCCATATGTGTGGAAAATAAAGTGCGTCGAGGTAGGCTTATTGGATTAATGTCAAAACTCGGATCTGCTAAAGAGCCATATGAAATCGTGTCTGTGGATTCAGTAGGAGGATTTGGTGGAAATAGACCACCGAAGAGCATGCATTCATGCATATTTTAGTGGATCATTTCAGCCGCTATGCGTGGATATCAACTACAACTGGTCAATGTGATCGCGATGCTTATTAAACCTATCGCGCAGAACCGTCAAATGAAAATACTCTTAGCAGACCAATATACCGCCCTAAAGTCTAAAGAACTCAAGCGGTATCTGGACAAGATGAATATTAAACTAATATTTACATCCATTGATTGTCCGATAGCTAATGGACTCAACGAAAGACTAAACCAAACTTTGGTGAATAGAATTAGATGTAAAATAAACGGGGGCGATGTCCGTGCATAGTCAAAGGTCGCAGAAGATTGTGTCTCAGAATACAATAAAACAATTCATAGTTCAACTAAATTTGAACCTGCGTATTTACGTTTTGGACAAGAATCTATCATTAGTCCTCCAGAGACAGTAAAAAAACGAGATTTAGCCAAAGATAGAGAAGAGGCCTTCCGAAATTCGATGAAGAGTTTTGAAACAAATAAATTCAGAGTAGATACACTGAAGAATGCATGATTTTAATATTGGCGATATGGTATACGTGGAAAATGGTATTAGGTTAAATCGGAAAAACTGATAAGATTAGGATAGGTCCTTTTCCTATTTTGCAACGGATATCCTAAACAATTTATGAAGTTGCCTGTGGCAAGAAAAAGCAGTTCTCAAACTATTTTCATTCCAGCAAGTTGTCTCCTTTTCCGTGGAAAAAGTGACCTGAGAGGGGGAGGTGTAGATACTACTCTGATAGATAGATTACTACTCTGTGTCGAACTGTAAATATCGATAGATCGATATAGGAGAGTATGTTGTAGAAGATATACTTGTAGAGGTTAGAAGACTGTTCACATGATATTATCTGTTAATGTTCGTAGGGGTTTAATTACTCGTAATTTAATTATTCTTTTACAGGTATGTTTACTTATTATATTATGGTTATATTGTATATAGTTGTATACTCTATGTGAGTGTATTAATGTCTTGTTAAATCTTTTACAGGATAATAAAATCTGTTTTAACCCCACGTTGAGTTAACCTGAAACTAACTTACATATATATATATATATATATATATATATTAAAAATAAGGAATATGCCAATTAAGTAACGATAATAAACACCAACATTAGGATGTCCCAAAAAAATTAAAGTTTAACGCATACCAATTAAGATTTTAACGCATACCCTCTAATTCTGCTTGAATGGTCTTAAATAATTTACAAATAAAATTTCAGGAACTTAGGATCACAACCCGTGCCGACTTGCATCGAAACCTGTCTGTACTTGCACAGTATTAGGAGACGGAAATCTCACATTGATTGCTTCTTCTTGTTTGTTTTATTAGTAAACGCATTTCTTTTGAGTAGTCAACATGTCAGTGGAGTTACGAAGTTCCAAATAGGAGATATTTTTAATAGGGGAAGTAAAACATCAAATTACTTGTACGAAACTTCACTCTAATTTCCGGTGCCTACTGCCTTATTCAATTGTGTGCAAAGAAGCCTAAAGTTTTTATGCTCCATACGAAAATTGGTGGAGGCCTGTGCACTTTAGGGGCCGATGTGGTCTCCATTGCTTCACTAGGTAGATTTTTTAGGGGCTGAAATCTGTTGGGTGAGTAGAAGGGAGAATCTTCAGTGAACTCAGTAGATGACCCTGGTTGGGTATTTTCATTCGACGGTCCTGCCTTGGGTTCCTTATTATCATTCGGAGTAGTAGGAGGTATGTCGACTTTACGCCTTCTATTAGGTTTAGGTTTACTTGGGCTATTTCTCGTAGTTTATTCTAGGGATCGACTTCTCTTTGTATTTCCTTTTGTTGAGACAAGCCTTACGAGCGTTTTGAGATAAACGAAATTTGTGATCCAGGGTCGATTACTCCTCGGACTGGGACGAAACCTAGTTCTGAATCAAAAATACGCGCACGGAAAGTGCCTAGGAGTGAGGTTACGGGGTAACCGGAAGTAACACATCTGAGAGATATTGAGGAATCAACTTGTGATTGATCAGCTGAAGAGGATGATTTTTCACTGAACGTATGATTGCCATAATCTGATGTGCGATTAGGCGTGGAGTTCAAAGGTGAATTTGAATCAACAACTTCAGAGGGAAGTAAAAGCGTGTGGTGATCGCGAGAATTACACTTACGACATGTAAATCTGAAATTACAGTTGATTCTCAAGTGAGGGCCTAAACAATTGAAACAACGGTTGTGTTTCTTGAGAAGATCGTTTTTTTTGTCTCGACTGAGAAGAAAAAATGTAGAACAGGAAGGCAGAGAGCGTGTCTTTTTACAAAACATGCATCTGAAATTAGAAGAATTTGATTGTACAGCAGGAGTTTTATTTGAATTTTCTAAAGAAACAGGACTTCTATTAGCAATGAGAGAATTTACTTTAAAATTCCCAATGAGAGTATTTGGAGGAGGTAACGAAAAATTATCATGAGAAGTCTGAGTGGGATTAATAACCGGCGTAGAGGTTGAAATGGGTTGTTCCCTCCTCAATTGTATGTATTTTGCCTTAATTTTGAAAAAAATGTTTATTTTTTATGTCTTTAACAGACCTAAAATACTGCGTAGGGAAAGTAATACAACAAAACGTAAATACTTAGAAGCACTTTATATAACAGATAACTTAACTAATATAGTGAATGATAAAAAGAAGGGAGGAGATTTGTCAAAATACTGCAGCATGCAGTATGCAGCACGTCGGTCCAGCGATGAAGTGAGGACCTCAAGAAGACAGCCTTCTAAAATTGTAGCTGGAGCTGCTTCCTACGCCGAAATGTCAGGTGGTCAACAAACAAACAGTTTCGGGGCCACGCTACCACCCGAACCCCTCTCTAAGCCACAAATAAATTCTCTACAACCAATAAACCAGCTCCAACAACTATTATATCCCGTGAATCAAAATCCAAATACCCCGCATCAAATCCCTCATATCTCCCCTCCTTCAAATGCTACTGATCTCACAACACTACTCACATCATTCCTCTCCGAGTTCAAATCCATGGTCACACCACTAATGTCTCTCCTAACAAATCTTGTTTCCCATCTCTTTCCTGTCCAACAAAATCCTTAAATGACCTCCACCTTATCCATTCTCCTTTGGAATGCGAATGGTATTCGAAACCACACTGACGAACTAACTTACTGTATGATAAAAAATTACAGAAACTCGACTGACCAGTTAACGGAAGCTCAACATAACACAGTACCAAACCTACCGGACCGACCATCCTGATGGAAAAGCTCACGGTGGTACGGCTGTCATTGTCCATCAATCCCTCTCCCAACACTCATTTTCACTCCAATCAAACGATATCCTTCAGGCTACAGCTGTTACAATCAAAACCTTTCCCTTTCCTCTCACCTTAGCATCAGTGTACTGCCCTCCTAATAAATCCATTTCCCATTCCCAATTCAGCTCTCTCCTAAACTCCTTAGGGATTCATTTCCTTTTAGGTGCAGACTTTAATGTGAAACACCAACAATGGGACTCAAGAACTACTAATACCCGAGGTCGCATCCTCCTCTCTGCACTTAACTCCCATAATTCCAGTTTTATTTCTCCAGGCACCCCTACATATTGGCCCACTGACCCAAACCGAAATCCTGATCTCCTTGACTTTTTCATCCATGCTGGCTTAGGTCCCCTAAACTACTCCATAGAACGCCTTGATGACCTGTCCTCAGATCACAGTCCTTTTATCCTTACCTTTTCTATAGTCCCAATATCCAAACTTCCTCCGCCATCATTTATTAGAGGACCAGTTGTCTGGAACCTATTTCACCAGCTTGTATCCAACACCATTGACCTCAGAGTTTCCCTAAAAATACCTCAGGAGTTGGATGATGCCGTCAATTCCTTTACCAATTTGATCCAGCAAGCAGTTTGTACTGCATCTTCACTCTGTCCTTCCTTCAAAATTCGTAAGAAAAATCCATTACCGCAAGATCTTAGAGATCATATCCTTATCAAACGCCGTTACCGATCCCTTTGGCAAAGAACCAGGCATCCTCACGATCAGGGACGGTATAACTACTTCACCAAAGTAGTCAAAAAGAACTTGACAACCTATAGATCCGAATCCTACAAATGCTACCTTTCCACACTATCTGCTTCAGATAATTCCCTTTGGAATGGCACCAAAAAAATCCTCAAATATCACTATATTTCCCGCCCCCTTCCGACGTGAAGACGGCTCTTGGGCTGCATCAGATGAGGGCAGAAGAATTTGCCAAACACCTTTCAAATACATTTATCCCACATCCTGATATCCACTCTACGCACATTTCCAATATTAATGAATTCCTCTCTTCACCCATCCCTCTATCCTTACCTCCTAAAGCGGTAAATCCCTTCCTTAATTCCTCTTACAAAAGTTAAAAGTCCGCAAATCTCCTGGACATGACCTTCTAACCACCCAGATCCTTTAACATCTTCCTCAAAAAGGGATTATTTTCCTTACCTATCTATATAACTGTATCCTTCGTACAACTCACTTCCCTTTGCTGTGGAAAGACTCCGTCATCATCCTATTCCCTAAACCTGGCAAACTACCCAATGCCACATAATCATACCGACCCATCAGCCTGCTTCCTACCCATAATAGAATCCAATGATATTCCTTCACATCAGTTTGGATTCCTCTGCTCTTGAAAACAAATAATACTGCACAGGCGCATTTCTGGACGTAGCACAAGGTTTTCACAGGGTATGGCATGCAGGTTTGCTGTTCAAGCTCAAAACCCAGTTACCTCAATCCTTATTCCTAGTCCTTCGATCCTACCTCTCTGATCGCTACTTCCAAGTACGCTGTGGTAATGAATACTTCAATCTTTACCCAATTCAAGCTGGAGTCTCCCAGGGTAGCGTCTTGAGCCATATCCTATACATATTGTACACCGCTGATATCCCAACTACTTCTGAAACCTTCCTTGCAACGTTCGCTGACGACACAGCCATCTAATCATCTCATCCAGACCCCGGAATGGCTTCCTCGAACCTCCAAAGGCACCTTTCACTCATTGAAATTTGGTGTAACCAATGGCGGAACAAAGTCAACGAGGAAAAATGCTAACACGTGACTATTACACTTCGCCGGGGAACATGTCCTTCTGTCCAATTGAATGAAACCGTCCTACCTTTTTCCGACACAGTACGATACCTTGGCTTTCTCCTAGACAAAAGACTTACATGGAATCCTCATACCAGACTCAAAAGACAAGAACTTAACAGACGATTCAGCCAACTATACAGATTACTATTTAAGACCTCCCATCATTCAATGACAATAAACTACTAATATACAAGACCATCATCAAACCTGTTTGGACCTATGGACTGGAACTGTGGGGGACCGCGAAAAAATCGAATATCAGACGCATTCAATCCTTTCAATCCAAAGTCCTGAGAACTATTGTCAATGCTCCTTATTATGTCTCCAACAAAACCCTCCATAATGATCTCAACATTCCTTTCGTCCTCGATCTCATCCCTACTAAATTTTCTAACTTTCACCAAAACCTTGCCTGTCATCCCAACCACCTGGCTCAGTCATTCGTATAACTCACCCGCCGCCTAAACCGGCAATGGCCTCGAGACCTGATATAATAATGTTATTTGGAGTACTGGTACTGGCCAGATTCTCCACTCAGGACCTGTGTGTGTGTGTGAAGCGCCCTTAACCAGCTTCCATTGGCGTTTAATGCCAGTGACGCGGCTGGGAAAGGGGGCTGGGGCTTCCCGGACTCCTGCTTTGCCCTCAGTTCTCAGTTCAAGAAGCTCAGTTCGGGGACCCCAGGCAAATTGTAAATAGAGTATGAATGTGTACAGTATATTTATTTTATGTTTTGTTTATTATTATTATATTTTTTTATTATATATAATATATATATATATTTTTATTATATATATATATATATATATATATATATATATATATATATATATGTTTTTTACTTTATTTTTGAATATATTTTTTCGCTTGTATATATATATTTATACATTTATTTCGTTTATATCATTGATTTTTTATGGAATGATTGTAAGCTACATAGCACCATTACGTATTGCCCACAAGAGGCAGATTGTAATTCTTCAATAAAGTGTTTTATTCTCTCTGTTAAAAAATAATAACAATTATGGAAATGGGAGAAGTTATAATAATTATGACAGTAGAAACAGGAATAATAATAAAGGGCGTAATAGAAATAATAATAATGACAAATCAAACCCCTGGAAGGAAAAATATAATAATTTGCTGGCCCAGGTACAATCTAGATCGGCCCCTCAATTTTACGTAATCCCGTCGGCGAACACTAATAGTGTGTGTAATAATTCTATGCCATCTACGTCGGGGTCAAAGAATTAAAAAAACTAATAACGGGCAAGGAATTTATCTTCTCAATACCTGGAACCCTATTATATATTAAAGTTAACCTGTTGGATAAGGAAATATTTGCATTATTAGATACCGGGGTGACCAAATCAGCATTATCTGAGGATTTTATTAGTAAAGTAAAAGGAAAAAAATTACGAGTTAAAAATTGTAATGTTACGGTCACAGTTGGGAATAATGAGGGGATACAGGTTACTAAATATATATTACGACGAATTTGAAAATACAACGGAATTCTTGGCCCTTACAATTTTTGGTTATCCCAAATTTAGCGTTTGAAATGATATTAGGAATCGATTTTGTGAAAAAGACCGGATTAATTTTTGATGGATTTAAGGAGGAATTTTGTTTTAATTTTAATGTTTCTAAAAAACTTAAATTATTTAGTGATAAAGATTTAAACGGTGTCCATTTGAATGTATTTAAATCAGATAAATTATTAGGGGAACTTCCAAAACAATTCCCAACTGTACTCACTTCGGATTTGGGGAAAACTCATTTAATCGTAGATATTTTAATATTATATTAAATTTAATATGATATTAAATTTAATATGATATTAAATTGAAAGAAAATTGCAAATTAGAAAACTCCAAAACCGTTAATCGTTTTGGGCCTCCAAAAATGGAAATTTTGAAAAACGAAATTGATAAATTAATTGAAAAAGGTGTCATCGAAAGATGTTTTTCTTCGTTTGTTTCCCCTTGCTTTTTGGTAGATAAGAAGTCGAATGATAGCAAAACAAGTCCCATCGATTTGTCGTTGATTACTGATGTTTCCCACGAGGTTACGAATGAATCGGATGAAAACGATATCAAAATTGCCCACATATCCCAATTGAAAAAAATTTGTGATTCATAGGAAATTAGGAAATATATATGTGTATATATATATATATATATATATACATTTGTTTTTTTGATATGGAAAAAATATTTAAGCGGAAAAAAAAATAAATAAAAGAAGCTAATACAAGCCTTTTTCCCTTGTATGTCCAAATTTTGTCCTAGGGCAGCAATTATATTTGTAAAATTAAAGATGTCTATGCTCAGTTGCAAGTAAATATTGTGTATAGAGAGATTAAAGATGACCTTAAACTTGGCCTATGAAGAATTTAATTTTGTTTTGTATTATAATTGTATCATGTTAAATTAATATTGTAATGGAAGTAGGATATTTTATTTTGGAATTGATTCTGTTTTTTGAGTTTCAGATTTTTTTTTATATATATAAACTATTGTAAGAAGATTATCATACAAGATGAGAAATGCTTTATTTTTGGTTAATTTGAGAAGTATTATATATTTTTTTTATTTTAGAACCTTGATTTATTTTATTGATTTTCTATATATATATATATATATATATATATATATATATATATTTATATATAATTGATTTTGTTTAAAGAAAGAATGCTTTATATTGTATATATATATGTTCTATGAAAGGAATTTGTGATTTATATCTATAAATTGATGTATATTTGTTTGGGGCAACTGAGAGAAAACTAATAATGGCCAAGTTTATTTCGATATATGATATTTGAGTTATTTTATGGATATATAATATATGATATTTTTATTGCATATGTATAAATTATGTTTATGTATTGGTATATTGGTGTAGGAGAGAAATTAAATGAATAGATTATTATGGCTATTTAAAAGTAATTATTGAAATAATTGAAGATGTTCTTTGCGGGCATCAAATATTATCAAAGGATATGGTTTATCAAAATTTATAATTCCAGCTCGAGAAACCTTGTTCGAGTTGTGTTGCAGAGAATCTCTCCTATGGTTCATCCAGTAGCACCTCGCAAAACAGCAATCCAGAGACCATCGAGACTGGACATCAGCGAGCAATACTTCGCATCAAGAAGATCCAAGTATTTTAAAAATTATTTTGTATTTTATAAATTCAATCATTAGTATAGGGAATGTTTAAAATAATTTTTAATTACTGATAATTGATAAAAGTAAAAAAAATTGTGAACATTTTTTTTGGGAAATTGATTGAAAATAATACAATTTTTTAAAGATAATAATAAAATTAAATAATAAGAGAGTCCTCATAAAAAAAAATTAAAAAAAGTTAGTGAAATAATAAAATATGAGACTGAAGTTTTTTTCCACATGTATTTAAATTGATTTTTGGCTTGGACAAAAGCAAGATCAATTTATATAGATGTTTTTTTGTTTCAGTAGTAAGAAAATAACTAACTATAAAATATTAATAATATTTAAAGAAAAAAAGATCTAAATGAAATAGAGGACTGATTAATATAATTAGTGGAAGTTTTGAATAATTTTAAATTGAATACAATGAATATTTTGAATGTTTAGTCGCGGATCTGGACTGCCTGCCAGATGGAACGGACAGATCATTGCCTTTAAAATCGAAAAATGTACGGTACCGCCAAAACCAAGGAGAGGGGGAGCGACGCTATTGAGTCACTTCGCTTACTTATCATCAGATAGCCGAGCGGAGCAGTTCAGATCATCGCACACTGCCGCCAGTAATCCGCTTTCAAGCCGCTACTTCTGTGAGGACATCCAGAGGTTTCAAGATTGTCACTCGCCAGAAGCTATGCTGAGATTATAATTGAGCATATATCACACAAATTGTAAGTCACATTTCATTACCATAAGGCTTCAAATTGTCAACTAATTTTCTCCGGATGATCAACGTATCACATGGTATCAACCGGACAGTTCAAGTTAATTCATGATATCATACTCATTGCTCCTTCATGCCGTGATCACTGGCGAAGATAATAATAATTCGCACATCTTCGCGCCTTATTGAACTCTTCAGTATAACGTTCATTTTGTTGTTTATATCTTTGGCCATTATGCTAGCATGGAGCATTTCTGTTATTCTTAATTATCGCTCCCATTCATGTTAATAATTTTTTTCTTCTTTTTTTTTGTCTAAGATTTATTTGTTCATTAGATCGTTAAGTTACATGTTTAGTTTTAAGTTATTTTGTAGACGCTATTATTAATTTGTATCTTTTACATGTATATTAATAGTATTTAAGAAAATCTCGCATGTTATTTAAATTAATAAATCAAACGCTTTGTTAATATCTGAGCTTTCATTCAATTCCCGTGGTACTTCCATTTGCTTCTATCAAAATTTATTCAGTCTAATCACGCCTTAACATTTTGGTGCCGTAAAACCCGGGAATAATTACCATCTCAGATATTAACATAGTTAAAAAAGACATTGCGCAACAATAGGTAGGTTTTCTTTGTAGAGGGGATATCCGGCTCCGCTGTAACTTATGTGAATCACACAGCGTCTTTTCAGCCTTGTCAAAAGCAAAATATTAATGTATGCATGCAAACTTTAATTATTAATTATAATATTATATTCCAACGTATAATTATTAGTGATAATTAAGCATTTAAATCATATCATCTCTTGTAAATTCATTTATTTTCATAATCTAATTGCTAATTTGCAATATCATATATTCTAACTCATGACTATTATAGATAATTAAGTATTCAAATAATATTATCTCTTGTGAATTATTCATTTTCTTTCAGCTTTCTAGTAAATTGTATAAAATCAAAATGGTTAATCGTCGCCAAGCTAGAGTTAAAAATGTGTCCCAAACAATATTGTTAGGATTGTTTACCCAATTTCGAATTTTCGCCGATGAATGTAAAGGGGCAATGATTGCGAATGACGAGGCAGTAGTTAAAACGCGAATTGACAAATTAAAGCAATTAATAGACGAAATGAGAAAAACCCATAATGCCGTAATCACCGAATCCATTAATGATGAGATACCTGTTCCTTCCGATCTTATGGATCAATTCATTCGAGCACAGACCGAGGCTATGGGCTTAGAAGTCCAATCATTGGACCGCTCAGTGACCGCACGTGTCACACCCCGGGTACCGGAAGTCCGGCTGCCCCCCCTTGATTTACCGAAACTTAACGGAGATATCACGCAATTTCAAAATTTTAAAACCACTTATATTCCGCTTATACACCGCAATAAGGACATCGATGACGGACTTAAGCTAACATATCTAAAGAGTTGCCTGTCAGGCGAAGCCTTAGCCGTCATAAGCCATTTGGATACTCTGGGCTCAAACTATGCTATCGCCTGGGCCGCCCTAATTGCTCGGTATAACAACCAAGCGGCGCTCGCGTCTCGGATACTCCATGAAATGTTAAATTTCCAACCCATCGCGCATCCATCGCAAAAGGCCCTGGAATCCGTTCTTAAATTATTTTCTGAACTGGGTCACCAATTAACCGCGACTAACATCCCTGATCTGGGAGACTATTTTTTATTTTTCTTAACCTTCCGGAGTTTAGACCCCGTTACTCAAAAAGAATTTAAGTTACAATATCCTGAGGACTTCCCTACGTTTTCTGAGCTGCTCAATTACATCACACGACTTCAAATTGCTACCGCATCCGTGTCGGAATTACCACCGTCAGATAATCGCCGTCGATCGTCACTAAGAGGAAAGAGCACCCCCCATGCATCGGCAACCGCAATCTGTCAATCGCTCTGCTCGTGTATTCGCAGCTGCGCTGCGGTGTACTTATTGTCAAGAAGCCCATAACCTTTATCATTGCCGAGAATTTAAAACCTTATCCGGTCGGGATCGCCTAGGGTTTGTTCGTAAAAAGGGTTTGTGCATCAATTGCCTCGGACAACACCCACCGGATAAATGTCAATCCACCCAGCGTTGTCATTTTTGCCTAGATTTCCACCACACCTTGCTCCATCGGGGCATCACCGGATCACCATCGCGTCCGGAGCCATCCATTAGCTCCCCCCTGGGTTCCCCTCGGTCAAATTCGCCAAATATTAGAACGCTTCCACCACGCCGCTACTCTGCTCAACGTCAAATATACAATAACCAGAGTCACCGATCCTCCCCGACGGTTCAGACGTTATACGCGTCATCACCACAACCCATGCACGGGTCGCCTGTCCTAGCCACATCTTCGCGCCTTATTGAACTCTTCAGTATAACGTTCATTTTGTTGTTTATATCTTTGGCCATTATGCTAGCATGGAGCATTTCTGTTATTCATAAATATCGCTCCCATTCATGTTAATAATTTTTTTCTTCTTTTTTTTTGTCTAAGATTTATTTGTTCATTAGATCGTTAAGTTACATGTTTAGTTTTAAGTTATTTTGTAGACGCTATTATTAATTTGTATCTTTTACATGTTTATTAATAGTATTTAAGAAAATCTCGCATGTTATTTAAATTAATAAATCAAACGCTTTGTTAATATCTGAGCTTTCATTCAATTCCATGGTACTTCCATTTGCTTCTATCAAAATTTATTCAGTCTAATCACGCCTTAACATTGAATTTGGAATAAATTGAGTTATATACAATTATTGATTAAAATTTGGTGAACTGAAACTTTATATTGTTAGTTTCCATTAATTAAGGGTCCCTCATTTTACTCCGATGTGCTTGTTCCTGTATTTTGACTATTAATATGACCTTGGGTCCCTTCAGTGACGTGGAAAGGGTGCGTGGAGTACTTGTGTCCTTTCCTGAAGATGGCACAGGCTCACTGAATGAATGGCGAACCCATATTCATAAGGTTATAATCCTGTTGGCCTTATCCTTCTGGAAGATGGTACAGGACGATAGAGTAGGGAGCGGCCCTTCCTACAAAATCGAAATCTTGTAGCCATCCTTCTACCCTTCCTTTGGTAGGCGCAGGACCCCACGTTCCACCTTTCAACCACCCCTGGATAGTGACACACACTGAATTCATGATTAAATAATTTATGTTGGGATGATATATATATATATATTTGGTGTGTGTGTTTAGCATAGATATAGAATTTAGATAAATAGACAATTTGCACATCGATTTTTGTTGCTGCCCAATTTATCTTATTTTTCGTCGCATATGTTCTATCAAAAATTGAAATCATCAATTTTTTTTATTAAGAGAGGGGGGTAATGTGGTGATCCACACACATATATATATATTATATATATATTATTTTTATTTAGTGAATTGATTAGTATGTACTATGTTGATTAGTATTGTATAACTTTAGTTTTATTATACTTTATTATATGTAATTTCATTCGTATAAAACAGTAAGGAGCCTAATTATTTTAATGTATGTAGTTTAATTACGTATTGAAGTATTTATATAAGTATCTGTATTCAACTATTGTTTATATACGTTAGGTGTTTATTTTGTCAATATTTATATATTTTGTGGAATAGCCATAAATCCACTGGTGTCTTGATAATGTTGTTTTTCTTTTCATTGCAATCTTACTTTCATTTTTTCATATGGTTTTTTGTCTTATGTTTTGGTGTTGTTTACAATTATTTATTTTTTCCTGTTGTGCTTTTTGTAGTTTGGTGAGTGTATGTTGAATTTTCAAATTCTCCAGTATTTATCAGCTGTTTTTATCTAACCTTACCCAACCGGGGTCGAGTAACCTTCCTTATGATTCATTAGTTGCATTTGGGCCTTGGAGGTGGTGGGATGCTTCTTGGGTGCATTATTCATGTTTGGTTTTGTTTTTTTTTCGTATTTTTTTCTCTATCTACCCTGAGGATCCTTTACATGATTGATCCTTTACAAACATGTTCTTCTCTACAACCACATTATAATCTCCGGTGACTTTAATACTAATCCCCTTATCCAATCTAATGATAGACTATAGCTTAAAAATCTCTTTTACTCTCTACACCTCTCCATTGTTTCATTTTCACCTTAAACACATATTAAAGTATCCAGCTAAAATCATGGGTAATTCATCTAAATTTTCGTTTAAAATTGTTTAACCACTTTACTGTGCGGAATTAAACTACGGTATAAAAATGAGATATCTTTGATTTTTAGGTTAGGTGAAATATATACAACAACCATGAGTATCTGTCTCCCATCATATAGTGCAATTTGAGGAGCACATAGATCTCCAACAGCCGTTTGAGTAACATCAACATCCGTAGCATGTTGTATTATGACATCTATATTTAATGTAGATATTTGTGAAATATTGTTTTTATATATGGCAACCCCAGCAGATCTGACATTTGGTCGTTTGAATATCACGCTACACACGCACAAGGAGCTGTTCAAACTGTTCGCATCACGGTGTACATACTAGTAGTAGTCGCATCACGCTATTCACACACAAGCAAAGCGGTATAGAGGAGAGAGAGAAGCTTCGTATTGGGGAGAGAGCCGAGTCGGCCGGTGGGCGGAGCCTAAGTTGCGGAGAGAACTGAGGAGCCACGGGGCTGCTCGAAGTTTTAGCATCACGGCATCACGACATCAACAGTTGCTTTCACTCGCCATACGCGCCATTAGATGTTAAAAAAGTATCTTCCAAAAGTGACTTTTACTCAATAATAAAAAAATAAAGTACTAGTATGTTTTAGGGCCTGTTGAAATCAGCGCGCTCAGGTGTCACTTTTCTTAACCTTCTCCTACTGTTATTGTAACCTTTCTAGTCTTTTGTTATTGTTTGTGTCAAGTGAACGTGGATGTGTTTTCATATTATTTTTACAATATCAGCTGGAATTTAATGAAGATTTTTCGCACGGTGATTGATGAAAAGTCAGCTCTCATATTTCTTCAGGAGGAACTGAATTCCATAAAGTTTTGTGACGAACAGCTTAGCATGTCTCATTCCACAGTGATTGATTATTCCAATTATATGAGAGAAGTGTGTGCTTTTAAATTAGAGAGAAGTTAAACAGCTATTAGAGGTCCAGGGATGTATGTAGAAATTGACGAAAGTGTACATAGTAGAAGAAAAAACAGCACAGGACGGAGTTTGCCTCAGCAGTGGATATTTGGAGGAATATGTAGAGAAACAAAAGAGTGTTTCATAGTTAAAGGTTCTGAAGATATTTTGTTTTTAATGAACATTGCTTGTAATAAATGGTTCAATGTTTCTTGACATGGTTCTCATATTATCATATATTTAATATTTATATTTTAAAGAGAAATGATGATATCTGACTAAAATATAATATTTTGGTTAGATATTCTTCTTTTTAATGAACATGGCTTCTAATAAATGTTTCATTTTTTCTAGTTTCATTTTGTCTTCACATTTTCTCTTTTATTTCATTTCCTAAAATTCTGTTCTATGATAATGAAAGGCAATATTATTTGAAATAAATTGTAGGCAGCATAACCTGACAAGGTCCAAATAGTTGAGGCAAGTGACACCTGAGTGCGCTGATGTCAACAGGCCCTAAAACATACTAGTACCAAAAAATAATCAGCTATAGAAACATAAATTTGAAATAATAATAATAATAATAATACATTGGTTCTTCTGTATAAATCTAAAAATTGAAAAATAAATTAAAAAACTCACTAATCTTGAAACAGATCTTGTCACAAAATTTATGGTAATCGTGTATAAATTTAACTAAATCTAATTTTCAAATAATCATAATACATAGTTTTTCTGTGTAAATCTAAAAAAAGTAAAATATATTTTTGAAAAACTCACTAAGCGTGCAACAGATCTGGATAAGAGATTGCTAGCAGATCGCCGGACAGACGCAATCATATTTCCAAGGGAGAATTGTGATTCGGTTGCTTTTACTCTTGAATCAGTAGTACTTGGTTCCACTGGTTCCGTCTGTATTTGAGAAAAAAACATTGTTTTTTATTTTATTTTTTTAGATAAATTAAAGTTCTAATAATACTTTAAATATAATTGAATTGATAAGCATTTTAATGTAACCAAAAAATAAATCTACAGCCCCGGTGAATAAGTGTTTAAGTCGATTCTTTTTTTCAGAGAGAATTAAGTGTATCAAGGGAAACAGAATCTTATCATTTTTATAGTTTTTGAATACAGTTAAATATATAAAAAAATAATATCTTCCTGGGCTGAACGCGAACAGTACATTCCTCTTTCGTTTTAGAAACACGTAATTACGTCACATAGAATTAGACCAAAAGGTAAAGTGACTTTAACGCAAAAATAAAAAAAACAGTAATAAATATGTACCTAGTTTTGAAATGATGATACATTACGGTTTTACTGTATAAGTTTTTAAAAAGAAAATAAATAGAACACTCACCTGTGAACTTGAAAATAGGCTTTCGAATGCTTGCCGTACCGAGTTCAGGATCCATACAAATCCAAAGTAATTGTCTTCCGGCTGTTTATTCTCGTTCTGTAAAAGCGTTGGTTGTTTATTTTACGAAATTTTATTATATAAAATAAAGTTTTTAAAAGACTTTAAATAAAAGTATTCTGTTACGACCACAGATAGAAGGACGGAAACGGACGGATTAGCAGCTTAAGTCCGTCGGCGGGAGAAGTTAAAATAGGATTAGGACCTTCTCAGCATAGTAGATCCGTCTCTGCTTTGTCGGAAAAGGATTAAGAAGGTTCCAGAACAGTCTCCACCCTTCCGTGTTCTAGAATGTTCGGCCATGCCTATTTAAATACCTCCCTCGCCTCGAGCGAGTCAGTCTTAGAGTAGACCAGGCACTGTGAAGATCTGTCATAAGTGAGTGTGATAAACTAGTCAGTGTTGAACCGGCCAGTGTAATAAGTGTATCAGTGAACTGTGACAGTCTCGCGAGTGTAATAAACTGTTTCTGTTTGTTACTGTGTGTCAGTTTGTCATACTTGGAGAATCTTACGGTCAGTGGACTAGTGAACTGTAAGTGTTAATTATTAGTTATAAATTGTAGTGTAGTTTAATAATATTCATACAAATTTATGTAAATAGTTAAGTCATTTAGAATTAGTAATATCTTATATTATTGTAATAATTAAATAGGAGTTAGGTCTAGATAACAAGTATTTAGAATATTGTTATTTTCCCCCAGAATGTTTGGTCAGCAAGGGGGAATATGACCTAAACCTCCCAAAACAACATTCTAAAAAATTCCAAAAATTAGAAATAGCCACACTTAATGTCAGAAGTCTATTAGCCGACTGGAGAATAGAAGAACTGGAAAACGCGATGTTTAACTCAGATATAACAATCCTTGGGTTATCTGAAGTAAGAAGAAAGGGAGAAAATATACAACTAAGGAAAAGCGGTAATTTATTTTTTCAATATGGTCAGGTCAGTGGACATCGAGGTGTGGGATTCATGACTCGAAAAGATGTTAAAGATAATATCACGGAAATAAAAGGCGTCTCCGATAGAATTGCTGTATTAAAAATGAAGATGGACGATAAGAAACTAGTTTTAATACAAGTATATGCGCCAACGAGTGCATCTTCGGAAGAAGAAGTAAAAGATTTTTATCAACTCCTGAATGAAACAATCTCAACTATAAAAGCCAATCACCAGAATTATCTGATTATTATAATAGAACTGCGTTGGTCCATATGGGTACCCGAAATCGAGGAATAAACGAGGAGAAAGACTGGTAAATTTCAGTATAGAAAAACAATTAAAAATCGTTAATACCTTTTTTAAGAAGCGAAAGGGAAAGAAATGGACCTGGTTGTCTCCAAATGGATTATATCGCAATGAAATAGACTACTTCCTATCTCCGAACCATAATATTTTTAAAAACATCGAAGCATCCCATCGATTTTCATTCCAGTCTGACCACAGAATCCTAAAAACCACTATTTATCTATCCAGGCGTCCCTTCACCAAGAAGAAAACGAACGAAATACCAAGGAATGTCACCGAAGAAGTATTCATTGGAGAACTATCAAAATCATTAACTTCCGAAGAACTAAATTTTTCTGAAAACATTCAGACAGCTTATAGTAACCTCGAAAAGGCAATTAAAATTGCAGCACTAAATTCTAAAACGACAAAAACCAACGTTGGCTTTAAACCGCCCGAAGAAACCCTGACATTAATCAATAAACGAGAAAGTCTCAAACAGAAAAGAAATAAGTCAAAAGAAGAAAAAATAGAATACAATCTTATATGCAAACTTATGAAATATAAACTTCGTTCTGACCTGGAAAGACATAACCAGGCCATTGTCGAAAACTTGATTCAAAAAAATACATCCCTTAAAAAAGGTAGGAAGTTGATAACTCCCGGAAAAAACTGGCTTTTAAAACTTAATAACGAAAAAGAAGAAATCCAAACTAGTAGAACTGCAATAATCCATACTGCTACAAAATTCTATAAACAGTTATATTCTGAAAAGTATCCAAACAAAATTAGACCAACCAGCGGAAATGAAGATAATAACGAGGTGTTTGAAGATTTTCTGGAGGAGGAAATAACAAAAATAATAAAGGAGCTCAAAAGAGACAAAATGCCTGGGCACGATATCATAACTGCAGAATTAATTATCACAGCTTCAGAACTAATTGCTCCTATATTAACCAAACTGTTCAATGTAATTATGAAAACTAGGGAAATACTCGACCAGTGGTTAAAATCAGACATTGTTTTGATTTTTAAGAAAGGTAGCCCATCAAAATTAGATAATTACCGTCCCATAAGTCTGATCCCTATCTTCGCCAAGATTTTCTCAAAAGCTCTCAAAACCCGCTTAATAAGATTCTTCGACGAGAACCAACCAATAGAACAAGCTGGCTTTCGAAAGGGCCTTTCTACAATAGATAATCTCCATGCCGTTAACCAAATCATTGAGAAATCGAATGAATACCAAATCTCAATATATTTTGCATTTATTGACTTCAGTAAAGCTTTTGATACAGTCAAGCACTCATTTCTTATCAACAGTCTAAAACGCCAAGGCATTAATAAACAGATTTTGGATATTCTTCAATGTTGGTATACCAATAGCCTAGCGAGAGTAGTTCTGGACTTAAATGGAGAGGATTTTCCAATCGAAAGAGGGATTCGTCAGGGCGATCCTTTATCACCTGATTTATTCAACGCGGTCTTGGAAGATGTTTTCAGAAACCTTCACTGGGAGAATTTTGGGATAGACATTAATGGTAACAAACTGTCAAATCTGAGATTCGCCGATGATGTACTTCTCATTTCACACTCACCATCTGAACTGAAGAAAATGCTAGAAGAGCTAGTCCTAGTAGGAAATGAGGCTGGGCTGGAGATAAATTTTAACAAATCAGTCTTGATGACAAATGCCGAAGAAGTAGAAATATTTCTCGGTACCAGCAAACTCCAATGGGTTAAAGAAACAATCTATCTAGGGCAACTCATATCATTTGCAGATAAATCCAAGAAAGAGGTGAATAGAAGGATTAAAATAGGATGGTCCAAATTTTGGTCACACAAAAATATTTTTAAAAGCAACATGGCCATACATCACAAGAGAAAAGTTTTTGATGCTTGCATCATTCCCTCTTTAACTTATGGATGCCAAACTTGGAGCCTAAATAATGATACATATATGTAAATCCCTAGCAATCACTCAACGTGCAATGGAGCGAAGTATGTTAAGGAAAAGTAGAAGGGAGAAAATAAAGAAGACAGAACTACGGAAGCTGACTGGTACGCGCGATATTCTCAAGACAGTATCTGATCTTAAATGGCAGTGGGCTGGACAGCAAGAATGGCATCAACTCATTGGGCTAAGGCAACAACGGATTGGTATCCAATACACCGCACTAGAAGAGGGAGACCAGCTACGAGATGGCGGGACGAAATACAAAACTTCATAGGAGTATTATGGCACCGTTCTGCTTGGAACAGACGTAGCTGGGGTAAATTGGGAGAGGCTTATGCCCAAAGAAGGGCCTTTTTTTCTTTTTAAAAAAAAACCTTGTAAATATAAAGACCATGTAAAAATTGTACATAGAAGAAAGAGGAAAAAATAAAGCTTATTATTATTATTATTATTATTATTGTAAATTTATATCAGTTTAATAATTGTTAATAATTTAATTGTATTCTTTTTATCACTTTTGTTAATAAATATCAGTATCATTAATTAAGGAATTGTTTAATTAATTTTAATACCCAGTAGCCCGTAAAAATTCTATAAATATAAATAAAAATCATTCTATGATCAATAAAGAAATAATAGATACCAATATTTTCAACATCAATTTACAATTATCTGTAACTCTACAATTTGATTTGCAGGTGCACAATTTCCAGTATTTTCAGAACTAAAAAAAGGATGGATAGATATTTCACCTTCTACATTAGTGTGTTGTTTGAAGGGGCATCGTTAATTGCTATCGTTGACAGCTGCTTAGGAACACAAAACCATAGTTCTCGAGTAACGGCTTTTGTATGCAGTTTTTGTGGGCTGTTTCCATTGCGGGCTGTCGGAGGGAAACCCCTCCAATAAAATGCATTAGCCGCGGGGAGAAATGTCTTCGTTCACAGATTGTCAGGCCCAGAAGGTTCTACTTTTGAAATTCGAAAGTTCTGACAGAAAATAGAGTTAAAGGTCAAGCCTACTTCGAGCCCCACCTAAGATTGGCAGACCTTTACATAGACCCAGACAGAAGTAAGGGATTACCCTTGTGATCTGACGGACCGATGAGGAACTGGTCTCAACCATACTTAACGAACGGATCTTAACAAATAAATACTCAGATTGGTCTCCCCGGTGCGATATCACTACGATATATGATATATAAGATGGGAAACGTAATGAAAAGTACCGCAAACATTTCAAATACACCAAACTAGTTGAATTATTTCTGTCTGCAGTAACGAAATGGGCAACTTAATAACTAATCAATAACTTAATTAATTATCAGTATGCATAAACACCTTTATGTATGTTTTTGTACAGTCTATGTATCATCTGTTTCAGTTTATTCCAGATTATTTATTGTAGAAATATGATTACGCCATTTACATACTAAATTACTTTTGGTTTTAGTATGGACCACATCACAAACTCAATTATTCCTGCCTGATGGAATATGGAAATAAAACCCTTTAGGAGGAAGAACAAGAAATGTGAACAAATTTTATTTAAAAAAAATAATGATAATGCCTATTTCGAAATAAATGCAATTCATTTAATGCATACATCTAATAATGAATAGTAAAAAATAAAAACTCACTAATGTTGGTTTCATATTTGACGAATCAGGCTTGTTTTCTTTGCTTCTTTCTTGGGGCTGATTTGGTTGTTCTTGGGTGGGAGGTCGTAATCCGGTTTCCTGGGAGAAAAATATTGTGTTTACTTTTTACTTAAGTTACCTTAAATTAACTAAATGTTAACTTTTTTTTTTTTAAATGTATTTATTGATATTTACAACTGTATTAAAATTATACAACAAGTAAATAGAATGCGTGTTACATAATGACATGAGAATGACAAGTAGAGAAACTACCCACTGGTAATACTCAAATCAAAGTTCAATAAGAAGGTCACGTGGCCATCTTCTTTTCAGACGCCTCGGAGGATTATCGGGAATTGAAGAGGAAGCTAGGTTTGAAACTAGAGGGTTTGAGTGGGAATGAAGTTTGCTATGAAAGGATAGATAACGGGTTCGGGCCAAATCAGCAACAAAAGGGACATTAAGGTCGTTATGGATGACTTTATTGTTAACAAAATAAGGAGCATTGAGGATTTTATGAAGGATTTTGGATTGTAGGGATTGGATACGAGAGGAATTCGATGGCTTAGTGGAGCCCCATAGCTCTACTCCGTAAGTCCAAATAGGTTGTATGATGGTCATGTAGATGAGTCTTTTGTAGTTAATTGGGAGCTTAGAGCGTTTGTCTAGTAAGTATTGAAGTAGCCTGAAACGTCGAGCGGTTTCCTGTC
Organism: Arma custos; assembly: GCA_037127475.1. Classification (NCBI taxonomy): domain Eukaryota; kingdom Metazoa; phylum Arthropoda; class Insecta; order Hemiptera; family Pentatomidae; genus Arma; species Arma custos. The sequence goes on along the minus strand of CM073761.1, from coordinate 2,996,599 downwards.
TTTTCAGTCTTGTATGAGGATTCCAGGTTAATCGTTTGTCGAGGTGCAACCCTAAGTATCGGATCTGTTCTACAGGCACCAGTGGGATATTATTAAAGGATACTGTAGGGCAGGAAGTCATTGGTTTACGACGTAAGGTAAAAGTGATTTGATGCGATTTTTGAGAATTTATTTTAATTCTCCAGTTTTGAAACCATTCTTCAAGATCAGTGATATGGGATTGGAGGCTTTGGGATGCAATAACTGGATTGGTGTTGACTGATAATACACATGTATCATCAGCATACGTGGTAAGGATAGTATTAGAATGAGTTGGGATGTCAGCTGTATAAACTGTATAAAGGATTGGGCCAAGGATACTACCTTGAGGAACACCAGCAGATTGGGAAAAGAGGGATGAATATAAATTATTATGGTTTACTTGGAAAGTTCTATTTGTGAGATAGGAGTGAAGGATGAGAAAGTATGTAGGGGGTAGGAATTTACGGAGTTTGTAGAACAAGCCCGTATGCCAGACTCAGTCAAAAGCCTGTTCCACGTCAAGAAACACGCCCGAACAATATGATCCACGTTCTAATGCAGAGGAGACCACATCCACCACACGATGACATTGCTGAATGGTGGAGTGTGATCCTCGGAATCCAAACTGGTGATCTGGTATTATGTGAAAATGTTAACTTAAATTAATTAATCATTGAATGCTTAGTTTTTGTCAAATATTGACAGCAATATTTATAATGTAGAAATAAAATTTAAAAAATATTAAAAATAAAATACTCACAATCCTCGATCTTCCATCTCTCATCTTTGAAGAAGAATCATTGTAGGTATTTTGTGTCTGATTTATATGTCCTTGGGATCGAGATCGGAATTGGATCCTCTAGAATAACATATTGTGTTTACTTTTTTCTTGACTTTCACTATTCATTGTATGCTTAGCTTTTAATAAACAGATAAAAAAATGTACTAAAAAATTATCTGTTTTTAGTACATTTTCACCTCTGTTTCTAATATAAAGATGTTAATTTAGTATTTTCAATTCTAATTAAATAAACCGTTTACGAAAAATCTGTGGTAATCTGTGGTTAGCTTCGCGCAAATCTATAGGAGTGCTTTATTTTATACCTTCAGAAGATTATTGAGATCCGTAGATTCTTCATAGAGATCAATTCTTCTATATGAAGTCTTCTAAGTCTTCGTATAATAAGCCCTCAAGTCCCTATTTGGGCGCCAGTTAAATAACTTCGATGCTGTAATCACTTTTTGGGAGGGAGGGAGGGAGAGAGGGAGGGAAGGTCATCATAAGTTATATATATGTAAAAGACGTACACTAGACGTCTTTCATTTCATTGCGACAGATACGGTTGCCATGGTAACGACTGTGAAAGAAGAACCGGGGAGCTTATTGTGTTTGTTTGATTATTGAGTAATTGTGTAAATAGTGTTGAAGTGTTGACTTTAAAATGATGTTTCCTTTTTTACAGGTAAGACTGTTTATGGTGGTGAGTTTGTAAATGAGTTACATAAAACTATTGTTATAATAAAATAAATTTAAATACCTTTTTTACAGAGAGAAACTCAATTTGGTTTTATTTCAACACATAATAAATAGAGTGTTTGAATCAATTAACATTATAAAACATCATTTTCTTCAGCATTTCTATAAAGGATAATTATAACAAGAATGGATAAATTAAAATTTGAATTTGTGTTGAAATTTGATAATGATTCGAAAACAAACAATATTTGTATTGTAATTGCATAACTTCAATTACTGGAACTAATAACGAGATTTTTATCATTCCTGAACATTTCCAACCGGCTAAATTACATCAACAACTTGTGAAAACTCAAGCATACAAAACAGTGAAAAATACATTACAAAAAACAGATGATAAAAGAAAAGTATGGATTGCATTAACTGAAAAATTAAGACATGTTTATTTTGATGAAGATGGAAACATGCAGTTCAATCACTATTTGTTAGAAGAGATTTCTGAAAAGAAATCAGAAGCTTCTGAACATCGTAATATACGACAATTATCGGAGAAATTTGTAGTGGAAAAATTTACAAAGAAAATTTCCAATGTGTCCCATTGGATGAATATTTTTGAATGCGAATGTAATCGTTTGGAAGTAGAAGACGATACCAATAAAATTGAAATTCTTAGATTATTCCTTGATGAATCGTGTCTTGACTAGTACAGTTCCATGCTCATTAAGTACACAATTAACTCTCGTTGGTCAACTTGGAGGGACAATTTTTGTGAAACTTTTGCAGCGAAAGGCTGGACACCAATCAGGTATGCAATGTCATTTAAGTATGTACAGGGTTCTTTATTAGAATATGCTCTAAAAAAAGAAAGACTTTTATTAGAGATCAATAAATCAATCGATAATTCTACTCTAATCGATCTCATTGCTACGTGACTCCCAAATTTTATAACTGATAGGATTCATAGAATTATTTATTGGCAACATGTGATTTATTTAAAAACTTAAGAGGGTTAGAGCATTTAGTAATTAAAAAGAATTTGGACAAGAAAGAAATTGGGTTTGAAAATAGAGTTAATATAAAATATAAACGAGACAAACCTTGTAACATATGTGAAAAAAACAACAAAGGTATGCGATATCACCCTGAAGCTTTTTGTTAGTTTAAAAACAAAATTAACGATGGGCCTAAGATGGAGTCAGAAAAAAATATTAATCTTTCTGAGTTGGAAGCAGAATTTGTCGAACTGGATCCAAAAAACTAGTTGTTCCGCCATTAATCAAAATTGAAATACTGTTAAATGATAAGGTTAAAGTTTTGGGTATTTATGATTCAGGCTCAAACGTTTCTTTAATAAATTCGAAATTGTTATACATGAAGAATAAACCTATCAATAAAACAGAAAACAATATTAAGTTGAGCACGATTAATGGCGTAAAAAAACCTGTAGGACTGGTAAATCTGAAGATTAAAATTTTTGATATCGAAAAAAATGTTAATGTTTTTGTTATGGATCAAGAAATTTTTAAATATGATTTTTTAATTGGCTTAGATTGTATACGAAATTTTTATCTGATTCAAAATGAAAAATTAAAAATTATACAAGCAATTCCAAACTTAACAAAGACGGAAGAAGAAGAAGAAATAATTCCCGGGTTTTCGGGTGAAGATTTTGAAGTAAAACAAAATATTAACAAAGATATTACCGATCAAATTGGAGATGAAATAAATGGTCAATATAAAGTAAATTTTAATGAACACATTGAAGTTGCTAATTCTGATTTTAAAATAAACCATCTAGATAGTCAGCAGCAATTCGAATTAAATAAATTAATAAGAAAATATAAGTCACTTTTTGCTAAAGATAAATATGATATAGGGACTGTAAAGGGTTATGAGGCACATATTGATAGATAAGTATGTCAGTAAACGGCCCTATAGGTGCTCCATTGAGGATAAACGAGAAATAGAACAACAAATATCGAAATTATTACAAAAAAATTTAATCGAAGAGTCATATAGCCCTTTTGCTGCTCCTGTAACATTGGCACATAAAAAAGATGAAGGAAGTAGATCAAGATTATGCATAGACTTTCGTGAGTTAGATAAAATAGTAGTTCCTCAATCACAACCATTCCCATTAATTGAGGATTCGATGATAAAAACGAGAAATTGTAAATTTTTTTCAACATTAGATATAAATTCAGCATTCTGGTCAATTCCCATGAAAATTGAAGACAGAAAAAAAACAGCTTTTATTACTCAAGAAGGACATTTTCAATGGACCTGCTTACCTTTTGGATTAAAAACTTCTCCAGCGATATTTCAACGTATCCTCAGCAGTATTATAAGAAAACATAACCTTTCTGATTTTACTACAAATTACAAAGATGACATTCTAGTTTTTTCTAAGGATTTTTCAGAACACATTAGCCATTTACAATCATTATTGGAAGCAATTTGGAAGGAAGGTTTTAGGTTAAAATTTACGAAATGTAACTTCGCACAAGATTCCGTAAAGTATTTAGGCCATGTAATACAAAGTAATACAATTAAACCATTAAAGGATAATCTGATTGCTATAAAAGATTTCCCTACCCCAAGAACGCAAAAGAATGTTCGACAATTTCTAGGAAAAATAAATTTTTATGGAAAATATGTACCAAATATATCAATTATATTGGACCCCTTGCATAATTTATTGAGAAAAGGGCAGACATTTATTTGGTCAGAAAAATGTCAAGAATCATTTGAAAAAATAAAACAATTACTTTGTTTAAAACCTATTTTGGCAATTTTCGATCCAGATCTGCCAATACATATTTACACAGATGCAAGTATAGAAGGCATAGGAGCTGTTATGAAACAGATACAACAAAATGGTGAAGAAAAACCTTGCGCATATTTCTCTAGAAAATTGAATGAAACCCAAAAACGAAAAAAAGCCATTTATCTAGAATGTTTAGCAATTAAAGAAGCAGTGAAGTACTGGCAGCATTGGCTCATGGGAAAGAAATTTACAGTTTTCTCCGATCATAAACCCCTCGAAAAAATGAATATTAAAGCAAGAACAGATGAAGATTTGGGAAACTTAACTCTCAAAATCTCAATTCAATTTCGAAATAGTGTACTGTCCAGGAAAATACAATTTAGAAGCAGACTGTTTAAGCAGAAATCCTGTTTTAGAACCAATGGAACACCAAGACGAAAGTTTAAAAATTGTAAACCTAATTAAATTAGAAGATATAAAGCATGATCAAGAGAAAAATGAAGATGTACAAAACTACAAAAATATACTAAAAAAAAAAGATCTAATATATTATAAAAAGATTTTATTTTGTTTTATAGATACAAAACCCTTTTATTTGTCCAAGTTATCTTTTATTTATTATTTCTTTGACATGTAGACGTTTCGACCCATGTGGTCATTCTCAATACATGTTTTTTATTTTTTATTTTATCATCATTCAGTTAGCTGAATTCAATCTTATTTTTTTCCTTGTAAACCGATATTAAAATGCAGAAAGAAGAGGAAAGCTGGGTGGGGTCACCCATAGTCAGTCATTGCAACTCAAGTTGCAATGACTGACTATGGGTGACCCCACCCAGCTTTCCTCTTCTTTCTGCATTTTAATATCGGTTTACAAGGAAAAAAATAAGATTGAATTCAGCTAACTGAATGATGATAAAATAAAAAATAAAAAACATGTATTGAGAATGACCACATGGGTCGAAACGTCTACATGTCAAAGAAATAATAAATAAAAGATAACTTGGACAAATAAAAGGGTTTTGTATCTATAAAACAAAATAAAATAAAATTCAAGTCCAGTACCTAAAACCATTAATATTATAAAAAGATTGGGAAAAAAGAAAAGATTATATTGTCAGAGGACTTTAGTAAAAAATTAATAGAAAATATACACTAACTTTACTGCCATATAGGAACGAAACAAATGCAAACAAAAATTAATCCATTATATACAGCAAAAAACTTAATAAATAATATCAAACAAATCTGTAAAAACTGTGAAATATGCATAAAAAACAAATCAAGAGGAAAATATAAATTTGGGCAAATGTCTCACTTAGGTCCTGCTACCTATCCTTTTGAAATAGTATCTATAGACACTATTGGTGGATTTGGTGGTTCACGTTCAACAAAAAAATACCTACATCTCCTGGTTGATCACTTCACGATATATGCCTACATACTGACATCGAAATCTCAAAATTCCAATGATTTTAAGAAATTAGTTCAAATAGTGCTGAAAGACAATAAAATTGGCATGATTTTATCAGATCAGTATCCAGGAATCAATTCAAAAGAATTCAAAAAATTTGTGGACGAAGAAAACATACCAATCATCTTCACTGCAATAATTGCTCCGTTCTCAAATGGTCTAAATGAAAGGCTAAACCAGACGCTAGTTAATAAAATTAGATGTAAAATTAATGAAAGAAAGGGAAAACGGGCTTGGACGAATATAGCACATGAATGCACAAAAAGATACAATGAAACGGAGCATACGGTAACAGGATTATCTCCTAAATATTTATTAGAAGGATCAAATGTTGCTATTTTACCAGCAGAATTAAACCAAAAACAATCATATCATGGATTAATGCAAGATAGAAAACTCGCTTTAGAAAATACCATAAAGTCACACAATTATAACAAGCAACGTTCTGATAAAAATAGAACAAAGTGCAGATTAAACGTAGGAGACTTGGTGTATGTAGAAAACGGAAATCGGATAAACAGGAATAAATTAGACGAGTTGAAAATTGGACCGTTCAAAATTTTAGAAAAAGTATCGAATTCAATATACAAAATAGATGTAGGGCATAAGAAATCAGAATCAAATCTTTTCCATATAACCAAAATTGTACCAGTTCCGGAGTTGATCACTCCGAGGAAGGGAGGTGTAAAAGACGTACACTAGACGTCTTCCATTTCATTGCGACAGATACGGTTGCCATGGTAACGACTGTGAAAGAAGAACCGGGGAGGTTATTGTGATTTGTTTGATTATTGAGTAATTGTGTAAATAGTGTTGAAGTGTTGACTTTAAAATTATGTTTCCTTTTTTAAAGGTAAGACTGTTTATGGTGGTGAGTTTGTAAATGAGTTACATAAAACTATTGTTATAATAAAATAAATTTAAATACCTTTTTTACAGAGAGAAACTCAATTTGGTTTTATTTCAACACATAATAAATAGAGTGTTTGAATCAATTAACATTATATATATACACACACACATATATATATATATATATATATATATATATATATATATATAACTTATATTCTTCCAGAATCAAAACATAAAGAAAAGAAATTGAGGATGAAATGACTTAAATAACTAGTGTATATAGTGCAAGTGTAGTGTGTACTACTTGAAAATCAATACTGTCTTCCTCGCTTATACCGTTGAACTGTCTAAACCTTATATTATTAAGTATTTCAGATATAGGCATCTAAATATGATGGATAAAAAGGGAGACAAGACAGAATGTGAAAACTACCGAGGAATAACCCTGTTATGTTGCGCATATAAGGTTCTTTCGAAAATTTTATTTGCAAGGCTCTCACCACATGCAGAGAAAGAGCTGGGGATCAAGCAGGTTTTAGAAGAGGGCAGTCTACGGTGGACCAGATATTCTCACTAAGGATGATTCTGGAGAAAAGCAAAGAGTACAATGTGATCACACACCACCTATTTGTAGATTTTTAAAGCCACTTATGATAGCATGGACCGCAATGAATTATATCGAGCCCTAAAAGATCTGAATATACCCCACAAGATCATTCGTCTTGTGAAAATGACTATACAAGGATCAAAATGTCTTGTAAAAGTCGAATCAGATCTTTCACAAGAATTCCATACAGATACGGGAGTGAGACAAGGAGATGCCCTCGCCTGCCTACTCTTCAACCTTGGAGCAGAAATGGCCATAAAAAATTCCGGAATTCAGGTAGTTCAACAGACTAGTCCAAATCCTAGGGTATGCCGATGACTTTGACATTGTGGCAAGATCTAAAAGGGCGCTGAGGGAAGCTTTCTTAGCACTGGAAGAGGCAGCCATGAAACTTGGTCTTAATGTCAACATACAGAAGACCAAGTATACGCGAATAAGAGGAACTCAGGAAACAGAGGATTACTTCGAAGTTGGTCATTACCGATTCGATTGCTTGGACAGCTTCGTCTACTTAGGGACAGAAATTAACTCAAAAAATGACATGTCTCAGGAGGTAAGAAGAAGAATTAATTCTGCTAATATAGCCCAAGGAAGCAACTAACCAGCAAGTTCCTTTCTGGGCAGACAAAGCTGCTGATCTAAAAAACCCTGATTCTCCCGGTACTCACATATGGCTCAGAGGCCTGGGCTCTAACAAAGGCAGAAGAGAAAATGCTCGATGCTTAATCTTCGAGAGGACAATCCTGAGGAAGATCTTCGGTCCAATAAAAGTGGGAGGAATATGGAGAAGGCGATACAATAGAGAGATGTGGCACGGATGGAGGACACTCGGATTCCCAAGAAGATTCTCACAGAGGGAATCCATGCCACACGGAGAGTTGGGAGACCAAATGTGAGGTGGATGGAAGCTGTGGCGGAGGATGCACGTACCCTTCTTAACTTTCACTATTCATTGTATGCTTAGCTTTTAATAAACAGATAAAAAAATGTACTAAAAATTTCCTCTGTTTCTAATATAAAGATGTTAATTTAGTATTTTCAATTCTAATTAAATAAACCGTTTACGAAAAATCTGTGGTTAGCTTCGCGCAAATCTATAGGAATGCTTTATTTTATACCTTCAGAAGATTCTTGAGATCCGTAGATTCTTCATAGAGATCAATTCTTCTATATGAAGTCTTCTAAGTATTCGTATAATAAGCCCCCAAGTCCCTATTTGGGCGCCAGTTAAATAACTTCGATGCTCTAATCACTTTTGGGGTGGGAGGGAGGGAGGGAGAGAGGGAAGGTCATCATAAGTTATATATATATATATATATATATATATATATATATATATATATATATATATATATTTTTTTTTCCGTTGGCTCTACAGACCTTGTAGATCTTTGACCGCCTTTACCAGCCTTCTCCACCTCTGTCTATCCTGGGCCGCTGATTTCCAGTCTGCCACATGTAGATCCTCAGCATCTTTGTTGACCCTGTCTATCCATCTGGTCTTTGGCCTCCCACGTGGTCTCTTGCCAGCTATTGTGGCATTCATTGTTGCGTAGAGGCGTCCTGACGGATTGCTTCGAGCTACATGCCCCGCCCATCTTAACCTTCTTGATTTCATATCCTGAGATATCGCCTGACCAGTTTCTGTGAGCAATTCCTTATTGGTCCTTCTCCTCCAAGAGTGCAGACTCTCATCCCATACCGCTCCGGTTATCGTGCGAAGAATTTTCCTTTCGCATCTCTCTATTCTGCTTTCCAGGGTGCCAGTGAGAGCCCACGTCTCACAGCCGTATATCAGAATCGGCTTTATTACCGCATTATAAACCCTTAGTTTTAAATTTCTAGAGATGCTTCGGGATTTCAATACTCTTGAAAGAGCGAAAAATGCTCTGTTTGTGCTTGTTATACGCTGGTCTATCTCAGTTAATTGTTCATTGGTTGAGGATATTGTGGAGCCAAGATAATTAAAGTTATCCACTTTCGGGAACGATTTGCGATCCACGCAGATGTTTTTTCTGGGGTGGACTTTACGGCTCACTGTCATGTATTTGGTTTTTTCCTCATTTACCTGTAAGCCGATTTGGACGGCTTCTCTCATCAGCGTCTTGGCGGGTCTCTCAATATCCTTTTCATTTTTTCCGAGGATTGCTACATCATCGGCGTAAGCAAGAATTTTATGCTCCACCCCGACGTGCACCCCGCCCTTCACTCTTGATGTTGTTCTTATTACCTTTTCAAGGGCTATGTTGAACAATGAAGGCGAGAGTCCGTCTCCCTGCCTTAGGCCGGTTCCAACTTCAAAAGCCTCAGACACATCTCCCTGTACCAGGACTCTGCATCGGGGGTCGCCTGCACACGCCTTAGTCAATCTCACTAGTTTACCGGGAATACCCAGCTCAGTCATGATCTTTCATAGACAGTTTCTGTCGACGGAATCATATGCAGCTTTGAAATCGACAAATAATACGTGTACATCTCGGCCTACTTCCCATCGTTTTTCGAGTACCTGTTTCAATATGAATATCTCGTCTAGCGTACTCCTCCCCTTTCTGAATCCTGCTTGCTGGTCACCTGCTATTTTTTCGTAATACGGGTATATCCGATTATGTAATATGTTGGTCATTATCTTATAGGCGATGGGAAGGAGCGCTATGCCTCTGTAATTCCCACACTCGTACTTGGACCCCTTCTTTAGAATAGGGCATATTAGACCTGTTTTCCAAGCTTCGGGTATCTTCTCTTTATCCCATATCTTCTGGATTAGTTCTAATAGTTTTACTCTTACCGTTTCTCCCCCATCTTTGAACAAATCTGATGGTAGGTTGTCTAACCCAGGGGCCTTTCTTCTTTTAAGCCTGTCTATAGCTATTTCTAAATCCAGAATATCAGGTTTTTCAACCTCTTGTGGGTCAAGGTTCTCCTCGTTGCCCATATCCTCTTCGTCCGTGTGATTCCCTTGGTTTAGCAGATTCTGGAAATGTTCATTCCAGATGTTTAATACTTCTACCTTGGATGCCGTCAGTTTCCCATCTTTTCCTCGAATTTGAGTACTTCTCGCTCTAAATCCAGTCCTTTCCTTCCTAATATCTGCATATAGTTCGCTTATATTTCCAGCCTGCCAATTATCCTCAATGTTTCTAAGTCTCCTTGAGGAATTCCCTTTTTGTTGTTCTTATTATTTTATTTGCTTTCGATCTGGCGGCTGAGTATTTTTCCAATATAGCTGGATCAGCTTTGACTGAGTAAAGGACCTTCAATTTTCTTCTTTCCTCTACTGCTTTTTCGCATTCCTCTGTGAACCATATTTTGGGTTTCCTTTTTTCCTGAGTTCCTATTATTTCCTTAGCTGTTTCTTTTAACTCGGACTCTATTGTCTCCCAATGTTGATCAATTGTGAGATTCTCTAAGTCTAAGGGCTCAAATGTATTTTTCAGCTCGATTTGGAATTTGTCTTTTACCTTAGGATTTTTCAGGTTTTGGACTTCAAACTTTACCCTTTTTATTTAGTCCCCTATTTTATGGATTTGCTTCAGTCTCTGGCATATTTTGATCCTGATCAGAGAATGGTCCGAATCACAGTCTGCTCCACGATAGCTTCTAACGTCTTGGATTGACCTCCGATGTCTCTTATCTATCAGCACGTGATCAATTTGGTTTCTAGCCCCTTTCGGGCTAATCCATGTATATTTGTGGATGTCTTTGTGCGGGAACATCGTGCTACTGACCACTAAGGCTTTGCTTGCTGCCAGACTAATACATCGCACTCCATTGTCGTTACTTGTTTCGTGGAGACTTTGGCGGCCGATAACGGGCCTAAAATGTGGTTCGCGGCCTATTTTAGCGTTGAAGTCTCCTAAGACCAATTTTATGTCATGTTTTTGAGTCTGGTCCACTTTTCTAGCTGATCGTAGAAATCGTCCTTCACCTCATCACTCTTGTCTTCCGTTGGTGCATAAACGTTAATAATCGTAGTGTTAAACCAGCGTCCTTTTATTCGTAAAACACTGATTCTTTCGTTAATTGGAAGTTTATCACTGATTTCCTTGCAACTGGGCTAACTGTAAACCCAGTGCCAGCTGTTCCGTTTTTGATGTTTCTCCCGGTGTAGAACATTGTGTGACCATCAATTTTGGTTTCTCCACCTTCTGGCCATCTTACCTCCTGTATTGCTGTTATTGGTATATTATACCTTTTTACTTCATTTACTACCGTTTGGGCGGCACCTGGTCTGTATAGACTCCGAATGTTCCATGATCCAATGTAGAGCCCGTTACACAAAGCCGAAGTCTTTGCCATGTTGAGACGGTCCGATTTTCCGAGGCTGATATTAGGTTTCATAATATTTATTTTTTTACGGGGTAGGGCTATTGACCCTATGCCCAACCCCCAACCTGGAGGACCAGTGGCTGTTTGCAATCTGATGACTGGGCGATGGGGTCGCCAATTCCCTACGCCAATCTTATATATACATATATAATATATATACATATATACTAATATAAACATAATAAACATAAAGAAAAGAAATTGAGGATGAAATGACTCGCACGATAACTGGGTTAACACTGACTGTATTGCCATCTTGAACCTCTATATATAATATTTACATAAGTAGAGAATAATCAATTCGAAAGGAATCCCAACAGATTAATCGGATCACACCGGGAGAATTTAAAATTGTACCCACTTATAAAGGTACAGCTAAGAACTTACAAAAATTTGTAAATGTATTAGAGAATTTGCATCATCGTTTTTGTCAAAATACGAACGCGTAAATTGAAAATGAGCAATCATGCTTATTACAGCTCAAATTAAATAAATCGGTGAAGCCGAGAGATTGTACGGATAAAGCTTTCTAAGATATTCATGAGTTAATTGATTATTTAAAGTAACAATTTTATGATTCCAGAACTATTGAAACTATTAAATATGAAATATTAATGATGAAATCAAAGCATAAAGAACACCCTGTTGATAATGTAAATCGAGAAATAGAAAAACGACAAGATTTAGTAACAAAATTATTTGCCGAAAATAAAAATGACGAGCTAAAATATCATGATAGCGATATAGCCCACGCAGTTATTCGTAATTTACATCACACATATTGCTTGTAATAATGTTATAGATATTAAATCAATTATACGGAGAAAGGAATAGGGATAATAAAGAAACAAACTTTAATAAACAAAGATTTAATAATCCAAATAAAATGGATAATTCTTATAAACATAATAATAATCAAAGCCATCAGGTACAACAACAATTTTAACCGAGATATCAGATGCAACAATCCCCACCTAAATATGAGAAACAATTTTATCTCTAACCGAGTAGTCACCTTGGCTCGGACCTATGTAAAACCGCTTCCCTTTCCGTAAAATTTCCGTTAACGGTTGGGTCAATTCTGCAAATCACGGAACATCAGCTTTTCGCTGCCAAAATAGCACGATTAAAATAAACATAGTCCAACTAGACAATATTAATACACACCTAATTTTGAAATTGTAGTATCCTCAAACGGCATTTGGCCATATGTTATGTTTTCATATCTCTTCAAAAACCTTCCGCCACCTTATATACCTTATCTCTTATAAACAAATTGTTCAGTGTATAGAGTGCTCTGTGCTTTGTAACAACAAATGAATATATTTAGTTATGAATCTGTGTGTGTGTTTTCATTTATGCCAACAATTAATTTATAATTAAAATATTATTATTATTATCATTGGCTCTACAACCCAGCACGGGTCCTGGCCGCATCAAGGCGTCGCCTCCACTCTTCTCTGTCCTGGGCCAAGGTCTTCCAAGCTCTGGATCCAATGATGCTGCCTGCATCACTCTCGACTTCATCTGACCATCTAAGTCGTGGACGCCCACGTTTTCTTTTTCCATCAACGAATCCAAACAGAAGTCTTTTTAAGATAGCGTTGTCCTCCATTCTGGCCACATGTCCAGCCCATCTCAATCTAGCTATTCTTATGAGCTTCACCACGTCAGGCTCCTGATACAAAAGATACAGCTCTGCATTTTGTCTGAGTCTAAATTGATCGCCAACTCTTACAGCTCCAAACATTCTTCTTAATATTTTTCTTTCGAAGAGCAGCAAACTGTTGGCATCTGCCCTGGACAGAGGCCAGGTTTCCGATCCATAAGTCAAAACAGGCCTGATGATTGTTTTGTACAGCATGACCTTGGCTCTTCTTGATATCAGACGACTTCGTAAAATTTTCGCCATCCCAAAATAACATCTATTAGCGGCCAATATTCTTCTTTGAACTTCTGGGCTGGTTGAGCCATCTGCTTTGACCAAAGAACCGAGGTAGACAAAACTGTCGACACTTTCAAATGTGTAGGGACCAAACGTGATGGTGGGATCCGATTGTCTTGAAGGGTTAGCCACCATATACTTAGTCTTTACTTGGTTTACCTGAAGACCTATACGCCGTCCAGCATTCTCCAATGCAAGAAAAGCCTGTTGTAGATCTCTCGGTGTTCTTCCCACTATGTCTATGTCATCTGCATAGGCCAGTATTTGGATGGACATAGTTAGAATCGTACCAGTGACTTGTAACCCTGCGTCTCTTATGACCTTTTCTAGAGCAAAATTAAATAACAGGCACGAGAGTCCATCCCCTTGTCTCAGACCCCTAGTTGTCTTGAATTCTTCAGACAAGTCATTCTGGATCTGGCTTCTCGACTCGCTCATCAGCAATTCCACGAGGCTTATCAATTGTCTGGGGACATTCATTTCTTCCATACTTTGAAACAGTTTTCCCCTGATGATACAGTCATAGGCATTGCTGAAATCCACGAAAAGGTGGTGGGTCGTTACGTTGTACTCTCTAGTCCTTTCCATAAGAGTTCTCAGGGAGAATATTTGATCAATACAAGATCTACCATTAATAAATCCGCACTGGTACATTCCAATCTCTCTCTGGGCATGGGGAAGTAGTCTTTGGAATGCCACATTCGAAAGTACTTTGTAGGCAGAGCTCAGGAGTGTTATACCACGGTAGTTATCACATAATTAAAATATACTAATATTTAAAAAATATACTATTTTGGTGACGATAAAAACTAATTATGCCTAAATTACGTCGAAAGTCATTGAAACATCAAGAAGAGCCAGCTAGTGATGAAGATGAATCGACTGAACAATCCGATGAAGACAGAAAACAGCCTTCAGAGAACAGCAGATCTCGGCAGCACCGAGGACCAGCCTTTCGGGACTTCACCATCACTAAGTTCTCTCCTGATGAAGACGAGTGGGAGTATTGGCTACAAAAGTTATCACTCGCCGCAATCTCGGATCATCAATTCGATGATGAAATATTAAAGAGATATCTACTAGCCAAGGTAGGAAATAAACCATTCAAATTTTTATGCGATTACTTAAACAACATAGCTGCAATAGAATATAAGCAATTAATGGAAGCTTTACAAAAACAGTTTGGAAAACCTGATAGCTCGCTATCCCAACGTTTAAAGTCAAATCAAATGATACGGCATGATCATGAGACAGTTCATGATTTTATCGCTAGATTACGTTATCAAGAAAACCATTGTGATTTCGGAAATTCATTTAAGAAAAAATTGTGAGAACAACTATTATTTGGCATTAATAACACAAGTTGGCAACTGGAAATCATCAAACAATATCCATCAGTTAAGAGCAATTTCTATCAAATTGAAACTTTATTACATACTCTGGAGAATGCCAAACATGAACAGTCACACATGTCATATTTAGTGAGAGGTTAGTCAACAGGCTGAGCCTAATATTAATAAAATAAGTTCGACTCATCATAAAAGATTACCAGAAAAAAAATTGTCTAGATAAGCAAATTCATTTCTTACGATGTGGTAAATTTAAACATAGACAACAGGAAGACTGCCCGTCGATAGGAAAATCATGTAATTTATGCCGTGGTAAAAATCATTTTTCTAAAGTGTGTTTAAAGCGTGAGAAAGCTATTATTAAAGGTATTCGAAGGACTAATAGAGTCAAAGGTACTTCTTGTAGTAGCAGTGACTCGGAATACAGCTCGTCTTCCGAAGCGTTCGACCTGACTCTGAAGCAATCGTAAAAATCACTATTAACGGGAAACAGTTACATATGTTGTATGACTCAGGAGTTGCGAAAACAGTCATCAACAAACACCAATGGGAAATAATTGGACAGCCTCCTCTTAAACCAACTGCGTCCTTGGTGCCTTATTCAGGATTTAAAATAGTAACACTCGGGTCATGCAAAGTTACTGTCAATGCTTTCGGTAAATCTCTACGCCTTCCTCTTGTGGTTGTAGATTCGAACGATGAACCTCTCTTCGGTCTGGACTGGACTCTTGCATTTCAATTACCTCTTCCACCGGGGGCTAAAATAAGACAAGTGAAACAACCCGATTTCGCTCAGGCAAATATTGATTTCAAAATCAAAGAACTTTTAAATTGTCATTTACAGTTATTCTCAGATGGTATGGGAACATGGGAAAGGAGAAGAAGCCACGATTAATCTTAAAGCAGACGCTCAACCTGTAGTGTTCAAGCCGCGGAGGGTACCTTTCGCTATCCAAGCAGCCGTTGAAGCAGAATTAGAAAGATTAGTGACGTCGGACGTTTTTGAAAAGGTAGACCCAGCTGTAACTTGGGCTTCACCCATAGTAGTAGCTTTCAAAGACGGTGGAAAGAAAGTCAGGATCTGTGCTGACTTTAAAGTAACTCTTAATAAATACATACGACCTGAATTCCAGCCTCTACCTACATTCGAAGAGTTAGCAGCCAAACTCAACTGTGGTAAACATTATTCGTTACGTTGGTAAACGTTATCGACCTAAAGAATGGGTATTTGCAGATGGTAGTAACAAAAAAATCTCGGCAGTATTTAGTCATTTCTACACATAAGGGATTTTTTCGTTATAAAACACTTCCTTTTGGACTGCAATCCTCCCCCTTCCTGCCATTGCTGGCATACGGGGTTTTGGCAGTGGTGGGTTGATACGTTGGGTTTACGCACGCCCGCCACTGCCTACAAAACAACTCTTTATTCAAAATTTCTTATTACACGTATACATGTCTAGGGGGGAAATGTATAATTCATGGGAACAAAATAAAAATAAAAATAATAATCTGTGGTGCTGCCCGGTGCACGGATGTGTACCTTACTGATGGAGCAGCACCTTTTAGGCCTCCTGGCCGGCCTGCATCCGTTCGGTTGCCGTCCAGCCCTCCCGGTCCGCCGCATCCGTCCGGTCCGCGTCCGGCCAGTCTGCATCCCTCCTGTCTTCCTCTCTCTCCTCCTGGGGTGACTCTTCGTCTGGTGGCTCGCCGGGTGGCCGTATCCTGCTGATGGTGAAATGCGCAGGACCGACCACCTCCTTCCACCCGTAGACAAACTCCCTGAAATGAGGGTAGTTGTCCTCCTCCACCAGGCGGGGGAAGTCTTCCTCGACGAGGACGAAGATCCCGGTTTTCCTCGACAATCTGATGCGGTGTCCAAATATTGTAATATTGTTATGTAGATGACGATTGGGCAGGAGATATCACAGATAGAAAGTCAACTACAGGTTTATTATTAAATTTTTTGGAAATCCAATTTATTGGAAATCTAGGAAACAAAGTTGTGTAACCAAGTCATCTACCTTTGCAGAATATGTTGCATTATCTGATGCTGTATCCGAGATGAACTTCTTAAAAAATTTAATCTGTGATAAGTTTATTAAAATTTGTAAGCCTATTAGAATTTATGAAGATAACTCAGGAGCACTTGCTATAGCTAAATATGGTAATCTTACTAAAAACTCAAAACACATAGAAGTACAATATCATTATGTTCATGAAAACTATAAAAATAAAATTATTGAAATTGTAAAAATAGACTCAGATTCAAATGTTGCAGATATACTAACCAAATCTTTGGGAAAATTAAAATTTCTAAAGTTTAGAGATAAGCTAAAATTAGGATAAAATGTTGATTCATATACTTATGTAAAACCCAAGCTAATAAGTAAGTAAGTTTTTATTTTGTTTGTGTTTAAGATAAATAATACTGTTAAAGAAAAGTGTGCAAGTCAAGTATTAGGAGAAGTAAATAAATATTGTGTTATATAACAGGATAACTGTAATAGATATTGCCTAGTAGGTATTTATGTTAATAGATAAGTATTGAAATAAATAAGTGTGATGGTAAAATATTTTTTTTTAATTCAATTTATTGATATTTACAACTATAATACTATTACAGTAAGTAAATCTGCTATATGTACAATACGACTTGAAAAGCACTTGTGGAGAAACTACCCATCGGTAGCACTCCAAAAAGTTCTATAGTAGATGGTCTCAAGGTCATCTTCTTTTCAGACGCCTCGGAGGGTTATCAGGAATAGTATGGGAAGCAAGTTGAGAGACTAGCGGATTCAAGTGTGTATGGAGCTTGTCATGGAAGGATAGGTATCTAGTTTGGGTCAAATCAGTAACATATGGAATATTAAGATCATGATGGATGAGTTTGTTTGTGACATAATAAGGAGCATTGAGGATTTTACGAAGGATTTTGGATTGCAAGGATTGGATACGAGATGAATTGGATGGTTTAGTAGAGCCCCAAAGCTCAACTCCGTATGTCCAAATAGGCCTGATAACTTTTACATGACAGGTATCAGGCCTATTTGGACTCTTTGAGTCTTTTGTAATTTATTGGGAGCTTAGAGCGTTTTTCCAGTAAATGTTGAAGTAGGCGAAAACGACGAGCAGTTTCTTGTCTTTTCAGTCTTGTATGAGGATTCCAAGTGAGACGTTTGTCCAGATGGAGTCCTAGGTAACGTACCTGTTCGACAGAGTTCAGAGGAATATTATTAAAGGATACAGTAGGGCAGGAATTTGTAGGTTTACGACGAAGGGTGAAGGTAATTTGATGGGATTTGTTAGGATTAATTTTAATTCTCCAATTTTGACACCATTCTTGAAGGTTTGAGATATGGGATTGAAGAGTTTGGGATGCAACAAATGGATCATTATTTACTGATAACACACATGTGTCATCAGCGTACGTAGTGAGGACAGTGCTTGGATGGGTTGGGATGTCAGCTGTATATATCGTGTATAGGATGGGACCCATGATACTACCTTGAGGAACTCCGGCAGACTGGGTAAAGAGGGAAGAGTAGGTAAAATTATGGTTTACTTTAAAGGCTCTATTACTGAGGTAGGAACTGATAATAAGGAAGTAAGTAGAAGGTAAGAATTTACGGAGTTTGTACAACAGTCCCGGATGCCAGACTCGATCAAAAGCCTGCTCTACATCGAGAAAAGCTCCCGCGCAGTACATTCCGCGCTCTAATGCGGATGAGACAACGTCCACCACACGATGGCATTGCTGGATAGTGGAGTGTGATGTTCGGAAACCAAATTGGTGATCTGGGATTATTTGATTGGATTTTATGATAGGATGAAGACGTTTCAGAATGAGTTTTTCACGTATTTTGCCCATTATGGGCAGGAGAGATATAGGACGGTAAGAGGATGGGAGTTCTGGTGGTTTTTTAGGTTTTGGTATCATCTTAACTATGGATAATTTCCAGGAATCAGGAAAGTACGTGGTGCAGAGTACAGCGTTATATATATATATATATATATATATATATATATATATATATATATATATATATATATATATATATATATATATATGTAAGGAGTAGGATCGCTTTTCGAGGAAGGCGTTTTAGAATATGGGATGTGATTAGGTCGTGGCCAGGGGCTTTGTTGACGGGTAATCTGTGAATAATGTTTGATATTTCGGAAGGATGGAATGCTTTAGGAGGAGGGGACATCTGAAGAGGAATAGTTAATTCTGCTTCAATGCATTCAGAGTGGGTTGGATTAAGGATATCTGGATGAGGGTTAAATGTGTTGAATAGGTGCTGGCCGAAAATTTGTGATTTTTCTTCATCAGATCTTGACCAGGTTTGGGATTCGGTTAAAAGTGGATGGTTGAAATGTTTATATTTTAGGAGTTTTTTAGTGGTATTCCATAAGGATTTCTCAGTAGTTGGTAAAATATAAAATGTAAGGAGGCGTGTTGAAATATTAAGTATTATACATTTTATATTTCTGTACTGTTGGCAACACTGATCTCCCTACTACTCTCTCTGGAGGAGGCTTGCACATGTTACGAATAAAGTGTAAAGGTTATTGTGTAATTTCTTTAAAATGTTGTAATAAAGTTTAATAGAACCAGAAAAGTGTTCATTGTTATTAAATCATTTTCTTAATACATTTGTTTTGTTTTCTTATCTCTTCTAAAATCTTCCCCCACCTTATATACCTTAGCTCTTATTAACAAATTGTTCAGAGTATACAGTGCTCTGTGTTTGGTAACAACAAATGAATATATTTAGTTATGAATCTGTGTTCTCATTTATGCCAAAAATTAATTTATAATTAAAATATACTATAGAAATAATAATAATAATAATAATAATAATAATAATAATAATGCATTACTAAATCTGTGCAAAATAAAAAATAATATCTCACCTGTAGAATATGGTTTTCGCTATTTATATTGTTATCGTGGGTCTCATCGTCGCTTTCAGACCATTCATTTGTTTCTTCTTCTTTATAGCGTCTTGCAGATGCCTGTTAAAATATTATAGTATATATGTGTATTAAAGTTAAGAGCCTGACCATTGCAATTTTAGAACTTAATCCTATTTGACTATACAAAAAAATCTCTACATTAAATAAACATTTTAATTCATTACATTTTTATTAAAATTGTTTTAATCTTTAAATAAAAAAAATATAAATAAAATACTCACAACCCTCGATCTTCCATGTTTCATGTTCGAACAAGAAGGCCGATGGCCAGAATTGAAATTGTCCTGCGTCTGATTTATAGGGCCTCGCGATCGAGATCGGAATTGGATGGTCTAGAAGAAAATATTGTGTTTATTTTTTTCTTGATTTTCACTAATCTTTGGATAATTAGCTTTTAATAAAAAAGACAAAATAGTGTACTATAAATTTCCTCTATTTCAAATATAACGATGTAAATATAGTGTTTTCAATTCTAATAAAGACGCAATTCGAAATGTAGAGATTTAGAACTTGGTACTTAAGAAGTTAAACAAACCGGGAGATTAAAGAATTAAATTGAAGGGTTCACTGGTCATGGACCTGCCAAGTTAGATTATTACCCTAGAATATTGAGACTAAATATAGAATATTTTCTATATATAGAAGTGACTAAAAGCAGAAGAGTTTCGCAGAAAGTGGGAAGAGGGAGGGGCATTTATATTGCAATTGAATATAAACTCCTATCAAAATATTCTTAAGGTGTTGCAATACTCGTACTTACATTTAAAAAGCTTTTCAAATTAATAAAAAATTATCATTACAACACCGTAGACTAAACATTTTTCAAGGTTCCACATCTTAATTCACTTCTTATTAATTAACTTCTTATAATTCAAGAGTGTTAATTTAATTGCAATAAGAAAATAATGCAGATTTTAATAAAATGAAATCCCTAATTATTTATATCCTATTAAGGCTTCGTTCTTTTTCACTTTTATAATTTTTTAACCTTATTCTGAATGTAATGTCTTTTTTGAAGGAATGTATATATATGTGCCATAGAATTACTTGGCAATATATAATTTTTGGCGCTATGAGTGAATTTTTGAGAAAATCAGTAAGATAACTGTTGTGAAACAAGCTTGCCCTCCACCTTAAGGTGTTTTCTTATCGGGCAAGTCGAGGTCAGCATAGTCAATAAAGTATAATAAACATAGTCCAACTAAACAATAGTAATACACACCTAATTTTGAAATAATAATAATAATAATACATTACTATATCTGTGTAAAGTAAAATATAATAACTCACTTTTAATATTACGAACTCGTCCTGTTTAGATTTGTGTTGAGCTTTCTTTTCTTCATGCTCTTTTCTTTCTTTGTGGAGTTCCGAATCTTTCTTGTACGCATTAAATAATGCTTTGATTAGTTCGCGTTTTTCATTTAAATCTTCATCTGTTGTACTTTCGCGATTTGCCCTTTTATCTTGACAATGGTGTTGAGATTCCTGTTAAAATATAATAGTATATAAGCGAATGGTGATATGGAAATGAAAACGTCGGGAGGAATCAGAATGATTCACATTTCATAAGAGTATGTGAAAGCCGGCCTATGGAAAGGTGGCAGTGGACCCGTCCTTATGCCCAGAGCGGAAGCACAAAAAAGGATCTTCCGAATCATTATCAACCCACCGAAGACAACATCAAGCAGACAAAGAAGATGAGGATGAACTTGGCTTTGTTCTCATAGTTAGCTCTTATGAGGAAGAAGATGGGAATGTGAACGAGCAAGAGGGAAGAACACCTCCAGAGGCTTGGGCTATTAGCTCCCATTGAGGCAGGGTCCCGATACCTTGGGGTATTGTTAAGACTTCAGGAAGACCTAGTATGACTACTAGAAATCCAGAACTGAGCACACCCCCTCGGGAGCAGACGGTATCAGAGGCTGAGGAGTCAGGTGCGACCGCTCCACTTCCCAAGGACCCCTAGGACGAAACGTGGAGACCGAAATCATTGCCAGAAACTCCTACAATCAGGAGCCCGTACAACCTACGAAGACCTGAAAATGACGGGATTGGAACGAAACCAGGCGCTTTTTCCCCCCTTCCTAACCTTTCCCTCGCTTTAATTACTGACCTAAGGCATCTAAAGATAATCGCTTTAGACATGAAAATCGCGAATAGTTTTTTTGATCGTTGTCGTTTACAAGCTCTGGCTCCGGCGAGGGTAGGGATAAAGTAGAGATTCTTCAGGACGGGGCGAATGAACTGGTGGAATGCAGAAGATCAGTCACTAAGTCACGATAGTTTTCTACTTAATGGTTTCCAAGAAAATTGAAACAAACTTTTGAAAGACTGCTTTCTCCAGTGGATTTAACAGTCCTTCGAAATGCTCATCACCCATTAATGACTGGATTTGGGGTCCTATAAAAAATCCTTCTTTCAGTTCAGCATCATTGACTTTGGGGAATTTCGATTTTAAGAACAAGAATCCATCAGTCTGTTCATCCATAGCTTTGACGAAATTGTTCATTACTCATAACTTGATATGCAATGGAGGTAATATTGTTTCAGGTTTCATTAACGGGACATATGACACATTTTTTTAGCCAGGGATAAAAGATTCACGTTCATGTTTTTGTAATATAGTGAAACTTCCTATCTCTGCTGTCCCAGAGGCACAAAATTTGGTGAACACGAGATGCAAACCAAGCAATAAAGTAATGGCCTTTAAATCAGCACAGATATTCATTCATAGTTTCCATATTGTATTTTATCTAAAATTAGTTTCATATTTTGATATGTCTCTTTCATATCAGTGGTATGCGCTTCAGGTATTGATGGAAGTTCATTGCCAATATGTAGCAGAACAGCCTTCAAACTAACTTCAGACGAATCTATGAATAGTTGCCACTCATCTTGCCGGTGTTGAAGCCCGAGAGTTTCCATAACTGAACAAATATCACTACAAAAGACAATATTATTTTCTTCAGAGAAGTAGTCCTTGAAATCACTATGGTGGCCACGATAACTACATATTCTTTCTTCTTTTTGGAGTAGATTCCATCCTTTGAGTCTGGAAGTTAAACCTTCAGCTTGCTGATTAGACAGATTTAAATACCGAATCAGGTCACTAAGGTCTTTCTGGTTGGGAAAGTATAGTTCTGATGAACAGGTATTGGCTTCATATATAGGATCATTTTTATGGTCATCTGAAGTATTTTCAGTTTTAGTTAGGTCAGATTCAGAGTTATCACCCAAGATCGCATCTGCATATAATGGTACAGGGAACTGTTCATTGTATAAGACAGGTCTTATTACAGATTGCAAATTCGGATACTTAACTGTATGTTTTGTTTTAGATGTGATTCCTTTAATATTTGTCAAACAGAAATAACAACCACTTAACTGGTCCTTCGATTCCCTCCAAACCATGGGAATTGCAAATGGTAATACTGACACATCACAATGCCAGATGAGCATGTCCAAACATGAATGAACCTGCACAGCCTTGTTTTATGGTGCTTCAGCATAATATTACAAATAAAATTTCCTTAAATACAGCTTGGATAAAATCACTACATATGAGGAAAAGGTTCCTATGACAGATAAAAAAACAATAACGCTAAAATCAGATTTTAAAAAGTAGCTGTCACAAAAAAACTGTGCCTGATGGAAAAATGCTGACTACATATCTATATTAAGTATGAAAAACTGCACTAGATTCACTAATCAGATTTCTTGTGAAGAAAACCTTGTCGACCAGTGTAGTTAGCTCTTATGAGGAAGAAGATGGGAATGTGAACGAGCAAGAAGGAAGAACGCCTCCAGAGGCTTGGGCTATTAGCTCCCATTGAGGCAGGGTCCCGATACCTTGGGGTATTGTTAAGACTTCAGGAAGACCTAGTATGACTCCTAGAAACCAAGAACTGAGCACACCCCCTCGGGAGCAGACGGTATCAGAGGCTGAGGAGTCAGGTGCGACCGCTCGAATTCCCAAGGACCCCTAGGACGAAATGTGGAGACCGAAATCCTTGCCAGAAACTCCTACAATCAGGAGCCCGCACAACCTACGAAGACCTGAAAATGACGGGATTGGAACGAAACCAGGCGCCTTTTCCCCCCTTCCTAACCTTTCCCTCGCTTTAATCACTGATCTAAGGCATCTAAAGATAATCGCTTTAGACACGGAAATCGCGAATAGTTTTTTTGATCGTTGTAGTTTACAAGCTCTGGCTCCGGCGAGGGTAGGGATAAAGTAGAGATTCTTCAATACGGGGCGAAGGAACTGGTGGTCGGTGGAGACCATGAATACGTCACTCTACTGAATTGGAGACATAGAAGTGGAACAAGAGACGCCAGCCGAAGAACATCTCACAGACTACTGAAAACCCAGAATGTGATAAATTACCACGTTGGACAGGAGTCCTAAGCATCGACGGATCGTACGAACGAGTGAACGATTCAGACTTTTGTGTGTAGCATGGTGAAATACTTAGTGTATTATACACTAAGTGAAAAGAGCCGACTATAGTCGCCTATTTTGGAAAGGGGAGAGTGTTGTGATAAACTAAATAAAAAGATCAAATAAATGGTAATTTGGATTAAGAAAGTATATTGTTAAGGCTCACATCTGTGGTAGAGACGTGTTTACTAGTCATTTTTCTTGCCCAACTCTGGTAACAAACGCCAGTTACCACTCAAGATTTTTTTTAATAATTTCCTGAGATTAATAGAACAATTGATTAATTGACATTGTTCTTCAAAAATGTCTTACCTACTCTGTCCGCAAGGGGGCAGCACCTCCCGGACACAGGGGTAAAAATGATTATGTTAGCTCGAATGAGGCTTTTTGAACTTGTTCTTTTTCCCCCATATGTCAGAGTTGAAAACTGGTACTGTCGTGGTCGTGGTCCAACCGGAAGGAAGATGAAATGTGAAGGTATGAGCCTCTATTTTGCGGCTTAGCCAGGTGGTAGTTCAGTTGTTGATAGAGATGCTGATGAGCCTCCCGCACAAGAAAGAGTCCCGCAACGCCGAAGAAATGAACAACAACGTTTAAATGGACACGCAAGATGAACGTGTCGGCAATCAGAGCTTATTTCTTGGCAACGAATTTGAAAACTGATAAAACTTGGTATAGATCACGAATTACTAGTCACTGGAATGAAGAAGTCCCACATATTTAAGTCACATCTCAACGCATCGCTGATCAGGTGAAGCAGATTATCAACAGAAAGTTTTTATCGATGGTGGAAATAAATTATATTAAAAAAGAGGTAGCGCGCAGACTAAACCTAAACCAAGCTCATGAGATATTGCCATCTCAACCGCAAATCATTGAGCCTATCACTCAAGTGAAGCAGGAAGAGCCCTCAGACACTGTGGAAGATGGAGCGAACCCAAATAGTATAAATCAAGCAGATATCCGTACCAGTTTAATAACAGAATACTCAAAATTCCAGGGCATACCTCTCGATAGTCGTCCTATCATCCCTAAGGTGCCATATTCCAAGCAAACACTCCAAACTGTCTTAGCAGTGGATAATCTGTTGCAAGAATATATAACGAACGACTGCGACTTCGATGAAATCTGACACTGCGTATATATAGCAGCAAGAACGGTTGTAAGCCATTTGGGATTTATCAAAGAAGTGGACCTGGAAAAAAGAAAGAATATAACTGGTAAAAAGAATTTTGATTCACCTTGGAGGAGAAGATTGAAGCGTAGAATTGACGAAATACGCAAAAGAATTGGGGTTCTCTCTAATTATCTGAATAATCCTGACGGAGCATCAATAAAGCTGAAGACTAAGATTGATGAACTTATTGTAAAACATACATATGTATAGGCTCCGCCAATAGATCTGAACTCAATTTGAAGCTGTCTGCGCTCCCAGAGTTCATGAAACAAAAGCTAGCAGTTTATGCTAACAGAGTCAGAATTTATACAAAAGCGGAATCCAGAAGAAAAGAAAATAACTGGTTTCAAACAACTGAGAGAAAATTTTATAATAACCTGAAATCGAATAAGAAGGAAGGCTTTTCCGTGTTGCAACTTAATGAGTCTGTCTTTTGTAGATACTGAGAAAACATCTGGAGTAGTCCAAAAAATTATAACAGTAATGCTTTTTGGCTCTGGAATTTGCACGCAGAAACACAGAATGTTCCTATGTTGGATGTAGTGCAAATTAATGCCGGTAATGTACAAGAATCTATTAAGTTCGCACACAACTGGAAAGCACCCGGGCCAGATAAAATTCAAAATTATTGGCTCAAATAATTTATAAGTGCTCATGGACCATTAGCCTCTTATTACCAGAAACTATTGTGCAATGCGGTTATACCTCCAAAGGACTTCTGTTTAAGGATGACATATTTGATTCCGAAAGAAAAAACAAATCTCCAGAACCAAAGAATTTTCGGCCAATAACATGTCTTAATGGTGTTTACAAAATTTTAACGTCTATAATCAGTAATAAATTAATGGGACATGTACAGCAGAACAAACTTATGGCACAGGAGCAGATCAGATGTAAGCGAAACTCTAAGGGATGTAAAGAGCTTCTAGTGATTGATCCATTCATAGCTTCACAGGTATAAAAAAAGTTTCGTAATATATAGCTTTCATGGATTGACTACCAGAAAGCATTCGATTCGGTCCCTCATGACTGGCTGATTGAAGTTCTCAAGATCTATAAAGTCGACCAAAAAGTGACAGAACTGTTGCAACGGCTTATGAAGCTATGGAAAGTGTCATTGGTTCATCCAACTAAAACGTACACTCTAGCGCGGAGAAAATTTCGATAAAAGAGGAATATTTCAGGGTGATTCGCTAAGTCCTTTATGGTTCTGTCTCGCGATTAATCCTCTAAGCTCCATTTTAAATCAGTCTGGAAATCGTTATTCCTTGAATCAGGAAACAATGATCTCCCATTCTTTCTATATAGACGACTTAAAGCTTTTTGCAAAGAATGAGAGGGACATTAGAACTCTTCTTGAATTGAAGTTCATTCACAGAAGATATTGGGATGAAGCTAGGAACTGAAAAATGTGCAACCCTTAATATACACAGAGGAAAATACAAGGATTCAGGAACATCGAACTCTCCAATAGTGAAATCATCAAGCAACTTCAGGTTACAGGCTCCTACAAGTACGTTGGTATCTCACAGCTGCTTAAATTCAAAAAAGAGGTCAAAGAAACCTTTGAAGAGGAATTTAAGAAGAAACGAGTCAGAAAACTAATAAAAACTAATCTCTCAGCCGGAAATCTTGTAAAAGCTTTGAATACCTGGGCTGTTCCTTTGCTTGCATATACTTTTGGAGTTATAAAATGTTGTGACACAGATTTGGAAAAATTGGACTGCTTCTTAAGAACTCAAATGGTTAAATCAAGACAGCGTCACCCAAAATCATCAGTGCCAAGACTATACATGCCCAGAAAACATGGAGGTAGGGGGCTTATTAGTCTGTTGTAAGCCTGTCGTGAACAAGAAGCAAGGCTTAGAACCTATTTTATGACTAGCAGTTCACCGATGCTCTCAACTATTGCTGCCGCCGACTGCAACTATACAGTGCTGAATTTGCTTCGGCAAGATCCAATAGTAATGCCAACTGAGGAGAGCCTTGCAGAATCATGGAAGTGTAAACAACTCCATGGGAGGTTTTACAGTTCTTTAAATACTCCGGGTATCAATTTAGAAGCGTCTGTCCGTTGGTTGACCACAAGAAAAATGTTCCCCGAGACGGAAGGATTCCTTCCTGCAATACAGGGGCAGCTAATGGCAACAAACTCCTACAGAAAACACATTCTGCACCAAGCAATCGAAGACAGGTGTCACCTATGCAAAGCAACGTACGAATCGATTCAATATGTCACCTCTGGCTGCCAAGCATTAGCAGGAAAAGAATATCTAACTAGGCACAATAATGCTGCAAAGATAGTACATCAGGCACTTGCTCAAAAATATAATTTAATAAACAGGCATCACCCATTTTACAAATACCAACCACAGGCAATATTAGAAAAAAATGGCATCAAACTATATTGGGATCAAGCTATGATCACAGATCATAATATACCCCACAATAGACCAGACATACTACTCTTAGATAAGAAAATTAAAAAGGCCATCATCATTGACATTGACGACAACGTTTCTAAAACATTGAGCGAAGAAATTCGGAAGTACCAAGAGCTCTGCGAGGAATTAAGGTACCTCTACCGACTGGTGGATGTAAAAGTACTACCAATCATTGCATCCAGCAATGGTTTATTTCCTCAGGAAACGATCAGATCAATGAAGACGCTGGAAATAATTAGGGGACTGGAAGAAGTACAGAAAGCGGTAATGCTGGGAACTGCCAGCTTCGTTAGACAATTTTTAAATATTCCGAATTAACCATAAAATGAGTCCTTGACCTTGGTCCGGGTTGGTGAATTTATCCGGCACAAGCCGAGAAATCCAAAATGTAAATAATAATAATAATAATGCATTACTAAATCTGTGCAAAATAAAAAATAATATCTCACCTGTAGAATATGGTTTTCGCTATTTATATTGTTATCGTGGGTCTCATCGTCGCTTTCAGACCATTCATTTGTTTCTTCTTCTTTATAGCGTCTTGCAGATGCCTGTTAAAATATTATAGTATACTTTACTTACTTTTACAGGTTTTTTCCCTCAATGGGTTGCCTGGTTAAGTCAGAGCGTCTCTCCACTTATCTCTGTTCCACCAGTCATCCTCCTCAAGTCCCCTGCCGGCCATCTCCTCCTCCACGCAGTCCTTCCACCGGGTTCGGGGTCTTCCTCTTCTTCGTCTGCCTGGCTGTTCCCACAGCAAAAGTCTCTTCGGGCATCTACGTTCTGGCATCCGCTGGCAGTGTCCGTACCATCGCAGCCTGTTCCTTCCAATCCTCTCTGGAACTCCTTCGGTCACGCCCAGCCTGTCTCTAACATCTTCATTTCTGATTCTATCCAGGCGGGTGATCCTCAGGCATCTCCTCCAAAAGTCCATCTCTGCAGCTTGTAATCTGGAGTAGAGCCCCGGGTTCAGTGTCCAGGTCTCTGAGGCGTAGCTGAGGGAGGGCTCAACAATGCTTCTGAAAATACGCCTTTTGTTGTCCATTGAGATGACTGTGTTCCAAAGAACTGGGTGCAACATTCTAGTCACTCTTCTTGTCAGGCCAACTCTCCTCCTAACTTCGGGTTCCGACTTGCCGTTACCATCTATTGTTGACCCTAAGTACTTGAAAGAGTCCACCCGCTTGCATATTTTCCCACTAATATGAAGGTCTGTGGCTTCTCTGCAGTTCACTGCCAGGTATTCGGTCTTATCAAAATTTATTCGTAGACCCCATAGACTGTATTCTTTTTCCAGGGCCATCAGCGACTCTTCCAGACCATCTCTGTTATATGTGACCACTGCCTGGTCATCGGCAAAGAAAAGAGAGAAAAGCATATGTCCATTTATGTCTATGCCCTTTCCTCTCCAACGTGCGCTCCACTCCTTTACAGCCTGCTGTACATAAATTTTAAACAGGGTCGGGGACATACTGCATCCCTGCTTAAGGCCCTTTGAGGCAGAAAAAGGCTCAGATAAGCGAGAGCCGAGCTTCAATCTGTACTCGTCTTCCCTGTACAGACGTCTCACGGTATTTATTAAGGCATCGCTAATGCCCGCACTCTTAAGGGATTCCCACATCTTTTGTCTTGGCACACTGTCATAAGCCTGTTCTAGGTCTATGAAAGCTATATGCACAGCTCTTCCTTTCTCTATTCGCTTTTCAATGAGCTGCCTTAGAACAAATATGCTGTCTGTGCAAGACCTGGCTGCAGTGAAACCAAACTGTTCCTCTGGGGTGACAAACTCCTCTTCTAATCTTTGCTTCAGAATTCTGCCCACTATTCTTGATACCGAACTCTGGACACAAATACCTCTATAATTTCGGCATACATTTCTGTCTCCTTTTTTATGGATAGGTGTAAGAAATCCTGTCTTAAGGTCCTTTGGTAGCTCTTGCCCTTGTATTATCAGATTTATAAGCTTTGTAAGGGCTTTTAACAATGCAGGCCCCCCTGCCTTTAACAGCTCTACTGAAATACCTCCAGGTCCTGCAGCTTTCCCACATTTTGCATTTCTGAGTGCAGCAAGAACTTCATCTTCTTTTACAATAATATTTCCTTGTGCATGGTTCTCAGTTGGATATGAACTGGACCATTCTGGCCTTGATTCGGTCAGCAATTTCTCGTAATGGTCCACCCAGGTCTTCTCACCTATCAGAGGAATCACGTTTCCCTTCCCTTGTGTCCTGAGCGCCTTCAGTACTCTCCATGATTCGCGCATCTTATTGTAGCCCAGGGTATTATCAATCCTCCTGCAACAGGCTTCCCATGCTTGGTTCTTGCTTTCTGTGACAGTGCGCTTTACCTGTGTGTTAAGGCTTCGGTATTCTCTCCAATCTTCTTGGCTTCCGCTACATAACCATTTATTGAAGACCCGTTTTTTCTTGCCTACCATTTCTTCTATTTCCATGTTCCACCATTCTTTTGGAGGGTTAGTTTCTATCTCCCCTAAGGCTTCACTAGCTGCTTCATGGATACATTTCTTAATGCGCTCATATAATTCTACAGCATTACTCTCCAAATTGTCGCCAATTTTTGCTTCCAGGCGGCGTTTGTAGAGATTTTTTATGCTTTCATCATTGAGCAGGAGAAGCTTATACTTGCGTACATCCAAGTGTGTGGATTTGGGTTGCTTCGATGCCATCTGCTTGCTTCTTTTCCACAGTGCTATGCATTTGGCTCTTACCAAAAAGTGGTCACTACCACATTCCATACCGCGCAGGACTCTTACATCTGCTACTGGTAGGAGGCTATGCTGCTTGGTGATGCAGTAATCCAAGATGGAAGGTCTGAATCCCGGTTTACTCCAAGTGAACTGATGCTCCTTTCTGTGTTGGAAGAAGGTATTTTGTATTTTAAGGTCAAATTCCTCGCAGATATCACGAAGCCTGAAGCCAATATCATTTATAGCTTCCTCCCCGCATGTACCCACTACCGGATTTCCTTTGGCTTCTTTTCCAACTCGGGCATTCATATCACCAATCATAATCACTTGGTCTTTGTGCCTGATTCTCTCCAGATTGCCTCTGAGACCATCCTCGAAACCGTCCTTCTCGGTGGCTAATGTATTGTTATCTGGGCTATAGACTCCCAGAATCGAAACATTGTAGCCAAAAATTTTGACATCCAATCTTATCATCCTTTCCGAGATCATTTCATAAAAGGTTACGCATCTCCTGTGTTTCCACCGGATCACAATGGAGACACCAGCCCTGGCCCGCTCACCCTTATCCACTCCACTCCAAATGTGAACCAAATCCCCAGTCCTTTCCTGACCTTTCCCTTTCACCTTTGTTTCTGTCAAAACAACGATGTCGAGCTTGGACTTCTCTATTTCCGCGAACACCTCTCCTTTTTTATTTGTGAGGCTCTGCACATTCCATGTTCCGATTTGTAATGTCCTTTTCCGTTTCCAAGTCCGTTTACCAATATTTCCGTCCGGCTTTTCCTTTCTCTGACTTATTTTAGCTGGTTGATTTTTTTCACTAACAGGGTGCTGGCCTGATAGAAACCCCCAACCTGGCGGACCAGGGATTTTCTGTCGGGGTCACCTTCCCTTAGACCGGCTGTCATCCCTGACTCACGGGCCCTGTCTGCCCGGGCCTCCCCCGCTCTGCAGGGGAGGCTGCACTTATTTAGAGGCGGTGCATACTCGCCTCGTCACAGCGTTGTCATTGGGCTTCTGGGGTACTTGTGAGAGTGGTCGCGCCACCAACCACTCTCCCCCACCCTGATAGCGCTGCCGTTCGTGGTTCGGGGCTGCTTATTCAATGTATTCACAGCTGACCTGCCGAGCTGGCAGGCCGTTCCGCTATCCACCACCCGCGGACCCGCTCGGTAGCTTGATAATATATATGTGTAACTTTAATACACATATATATTATAGTATATATGTGTATTAAAGTTAAGAGCCTGACCATTGCAATTTTAGAACTTAATCCTATTTGACTATACAAAAAAATCTCTACATTAAATAAACATTTTAATTCATTACATTTTTATTAAAATTGCTTTAATCTTTAAAGAAAAAAAATATAAATAAAATACTCACAACCTTCGATGTTCCATGTTTCATGTTCGAACAAGAAGGCCGATGGCCAGAATTGAAATTGTCCTGCGTCTGATTTATAGGGCCTCGGGATCGAGATCGGAATTGGATGGTCTAGAAGAAAATATTGTGTTTACTTTTTTCTTGATTTTTACTAATCTTTGCATGATTAGCTTTTAATAAAAATACAAAATAGTGTACTATAAATTTCCTCTGTTACAAATATAACGGTGTAAATATAGTGTTTTCAATTCTTATAAAGACGCAATTCGAAATGTAGAGATTTAGAACTTGGTACTTAAGAAGTTAAACAAACCGGGAGATTAAAGAATTAAATTGAAGGGTTCACTGGTCATGGACCTGCCAAGTTAGATTATTACCCTAGAATATTGAGACTAAATATAGAATATTTTCTATATATAGAAGTGACTAAAAGCAGAAGAGTTTCGCAGAAAGTGGGAAGAGGGAGGGGCATTTATATTGCAATTGAATATAAACTCCTATCAAAATATTCTTAAGGTGTTGCAATACTCGTACTTACATTTAAAAAGCTTTTCAAATTAATAAAAAATTATCATTACAACACCGTTTAGACTAAACATTTTTCAAGGTTCCACATCTTAATTCACTTCTTATTAATTAACTTCTTATAATTCAAGAGTGTTAATTTAATTGCAATAAGAAAATAATGCAGATTTTAATAAAATGAAATCCCTAATTATTTATATCCTATTAAGGCTTCGTTCTTTTTCACTTTTATAATTTTTTAACCTTATTCTGAATGTAATGTCTTTTTTGAAGGAATGTATATATATGTGCCATAGAATTACTTGGCAATATATAATTTTTGGCGCTATGAGTGAATTTTTGAGAAAATCAGTAAGATAACTGTTGTGAAACAAGCTTGCCCTCCACCTTCAGGTGTTTTCTTATCGGGCAAGTCGAGGTCAGCATAGTCAATAAAGTATAATAAACATACTCCAACTAAACAATAGTAATACACACCTAATTTTGAAATAATAATAATACATTACTATATCTGTGTAAAGTAAAATGTAATAACTCACTTTTAATATTACGGACTCGTCCTGTTTAGATTTGTGTTCAGCTTTCTTTTCTTCATGCTCTTTTCTTTCTTCGTGGAGTTCCGAATCTTCCTTGTACGCATTAAATAATGCTTTGATTAGTTCGCGTTTTTCATTTAAATCTTCATCTGTTGTACTTTCACGATTTGCCCTTTTATCTTGACAATGGTGTTGAGATTCCTGTTAAAATATAATAGTATATAAGCGAATGGTGATATGGAAATGAAAACGTCGGGAGGAATCAGAATGATTCACATTTCATAAGAGTATGTGAAAGCCGGCCTATGGAAAGGTGGCAGTGGACCCGTCCTTATGCCCAGAGCGGAAGCACAAAAAAGGATCTTCCGAATCATTATCAACCCACCGAAGACAACATCAAGCAGGGTCGGAATCCAAAGAAGATGAGGATGAACTTGGCCTTGTTCTCATAGTTAGCTCTTATGAGGAAGAAGATGGGAATGTGGACGAGCAAGAGGGAAGAACACCTCCAGAGGCTTGGGCTATTAGCTCCCATTGAGGCAAGGTCCCGATACCTTGGGGTATTGTTAAGACTTCAGGAAGACCTAGTATGACTCCTAGAAATCCAGAACCGAGCACACCCCCTCGGGAGCAGACGGTATCAGAGGCTGAGGAGTCAGGTGCGACCGCTCGAATTCCCAAGGACCCCTAGGACGAAACGTGGAGACCGAAATCCTTGCCAGAAACTCCTACAATCAGGAGCCCGCACAACCTACGAAGACCTGAAAATGACGGGATTGGAACGAAACCAGGTGCCTTTTCCCCCCTTCCTAACCTTTCCCTCGCTTTAATTACTGACCTAAGGCATCTAAAGATAATCGCTTTAGACATGGAAATCGCGAATAGTTTTCCGTGAGAAATTAAGCGTAGGATAATAACCGCTAACAGGTGCTACTACAGCTTATCAAAAAACTTCAGGAGCCGCTATCTGTCAAGGAAGACAAAAATCAAGTTATATAAAACAATGATCCGGCCAGTCCTAATTTATGGCTCGGAGGCATGGGCTATTAAGAAGGCAGATGAAAAATGGCTCTTGGTGATCGAAAGGGGGATACTGAGGAGGATAAATGGTCCCTTCGAAATAGGAGAAGAAAAAACTGGAATTGTACGAACTCTTTGAAGATAACGAGATCTCCAAAATCATAAGATTGCGAAGACTTCGATGGGCTAGCCATTTAGACAGAATCGATAATGTCGAGCTTCCGAAGAAAGTGGCCACAGAAGAGATCTTTGGAACAAAGAGAGTTGGACGACCGAACGTAAGATGGATGGATGGTGTGACTGAAGACGCCATGACTCTTCTCAGCGTGCGGGACTGGAGGACTGCTGAACAGTATAGAGCCAGCTGGGTGAGGCTATATATTATTGTATTGTACATTTTTGATAAATGAATGTTTTGGGTTTATTTCTTTACCTACTTCCCATATGTGTACTCGACGATGCCATGTCCCCACCCAGACCATATTAGGTGTTCTCAGAAGAGAATGAACGCCGATCAGCTCCGACCAATACATCTTTAAGGGGGAGAAGATGTAGTATCCTCAAATGGCATTTGGGCATATGTTTTTGTTTTTCTTATCTTTTCTAAAACCTTCCCCCACCTTATATACCTTAGTTTTATTGACAAATTGTTCAGAGTATACTGTGCTCTGTGCTTGGTAACAACAAATGAATATATTTAGTTATGAATCTGTGTATGTGTTTTATGCCAAAAATTAATTTATAATTAAAATATACTATAGAAATAATAATAATAATCCAGCATATCACTGGTGGATGTGGAGTGTTGGCTGGCCCTGAATATCTACAGAGGCATAACAATATGGCCAAAATTTTGCATCAAGCCCTGGCCGTAAAATTCAGTCTTCTAGATGTAAAGGCACCATATTGTAAGTACCATCCCAATAGAATTCTACAAAAAGGTTTTAAGCTATATTGGGATGAAATCCACTTAAGCTATATTGGGATGAATTCGTTATAACAGACCATACAGTGCATCATAATAGACCACATATCCTCCTTATAAAGTCGAGTTAAAGGAAAGCAAGTATAATAGATATTGCGATCCCCAACGACAACAATGTAAATTCAACAGTTGGAGAGAAACTTCGAAAGTATCAAGAACTAGCGGCTGAGCTAAAGGAGCTATACCATATTGAAAGCGTGATGGTAACACCTATTATAATCTCTACGAATGGATTGGTGCCTAAATTCACGGTGGAGGGCATTAAGAATCTGGGAATTCCGGTCGAGGTTTTAAAGGAGGCTCAACAGGCAGTTCTCCTAGACACAGCCAGAATCGTCAGAAAATTTCTGAACGTTTGAAATATATAATAGGAAAATGTAATAGCAAAAACTAATAACTGCAGATGGCTGGACTTGTCCCCCATCTCTGGTTTGAATCCGCCAATGCGTGAAAAAATAGATGAGCATAATAATAATAGTAATGCCGCAAGAGGCAACTGGTCGGTGCAGTTGCTAGGGTTTTACGATCCCCCCAGTTTCTGAGTACAGCACACCATCCACAAGTACACACACCACAGTACTCAAAATCAAATACTCTGACACAAAGAACATCTATAGTACACACTCTAGTGTTAACTCACCTAGGAAGACCTGCCAGCAGCTATAAAATGCATTTACCCATCAAAATGGTGCGAACTAGAAGACAAATAGCCTCGGACGAATTCAGAGTGAGGGTTGCTCTGGAGATAATAGACCACCAGCCTTCAACGTCTTAGCGATGATTTTAAACGAGGCAGTAATGCAATCTAAAATTGATCATTTGAGGCAAAAAGAAGAGGAAAAAATGAGACAAGAGAAAATACGAAAGGAAATAAACAGAATGAACGAGCAAGTTCTAAATGATTTGGACAAAGAAAATGGAAAGGCAAAGTTGGCTGATTTGAAGATTCAAGTATTAATGAAGAAGAAAGCTGAGTAAGAGCAAAAAAGAGAAGAAGAGCTTTTAAGAGTAAAAAGAGAAGAAGAAATGAAACTAGCGAAAAGGAGAAAAGCTCAGCAACTACGCTCAGACGGTATAGAAAGGAGAGAAGCAGCCAGGGCTAAAATAATTCAAGAGCAATATGAAGAACAGTGGTGGAAAAAGGAAAGGAAAGAGTATGAAGATTTTTGTGTGTAGTATGGTGAAATACTTAGTGTATTATACACTAAGTGAAAAGAGCCGACTACAGTCGCCTCTTTTGGAAAGGAGGGAGTGTTGTGACAAACTAAATAAAAAGATCAATTAAATGGTAATTTGGATTAAGAAATTATATTGTTAAGGCTCACATATGTGGTAGAGACGTGCTTAGTAGCGCTCCGGCAGTCGTAGGAAGAGGACCTGCTACTGGGAAGCTCCCGGCGATTAACCCCACTCTTACAGAGGAAAATCGAGCTCAGTCGTCTCATAGCTACCGAGCAGGTAAGAAGTGTTTCCAAAGCTAATTGTAGTTTCCAATACTGTAATTCCAATAAGTGCGCTGGATTGTCAGTTAGTGTGTGATTGCGACCCGAGGGACACTCGTGCAATTCGGGACTCTCCCGGACAGGAGATGATCAAAAATGTTTTGATTTTTGAAAACCGAAAAAAAATTTCAAAAAACATTTTTTTGGAAAAAAATAAAAAAAATATTTCGGTGTAAAAATACCTAAAAGTTGAGATCCGGAAAATGGACTCAAAAAAAGTTGAAAAAATGGACGAAAATATAGCCAGAAACAAAGATGAGGGACCACAGTCAGGAGACCTCAATACCGGAAAGGAGAGGAAAAGCCCCTCCAAGGGAGCTTAGATAATACAATGGTGGGACAGGTAAGCCCCGGAAAACAACAGGCAGAGTCAGGAGGCGTAATTACCCTCTCCAGGTTTTTTACAAGGTACTGGAGCCGGTTAAGGCAGGGGTGAAGGTTAAACTTCCCCCGAATAGTGACCTGAACGAGGCAAAGGAGAGGGCCCAGGACTTCAGCCCGGAGTCAAAAAAAGGAGAAGAGGAAGGAGAGGGAGTACCCCCCCCCTCATGCCTATAGTGAAGGCAGCCCAGCGGATCAAGCTCGTGATATACAAAAAAGTACGAGGGAATATATGGAGAGGTGTAGAAGTACCATCTCCAAGGAGAAAAGGAACTATGTAAATACGAATATCGAAAAACTCCGGGACATCATCCTAAGACTAGAAGGAGAGAGGAGGTTGATACGGGATATAGTTAAGCACGTGGTCAGGGAGATACTGAGCACGGAGGAGCTGCACCGTATGGTCGCTGAGAGGGTGGCAGACATAGTGGGTCCAATAGTTGTAAGCGGGCTGCCAAAGCAGCAAAGAGAAGAACGAAGAATACTCAGGCAACAGGAGCCGGGCCCGTCGGTGACCCCCCAGGACCAGAAACCAGCCCCTAAGCTGATGGAACCGGAGCCCTCGACGAGCAGATTTTGGGGTGCACCGCCAGCTGAGATGCCTCAAAGGCAAAGTGCCACACCAATCGTGAGGGGTAGATTAGGACCGCCAGAGGAGGAAGAAGCCCCATACACTGTAGTGATGTGGAAGAAGAAAAAAAAAGGGCCAAAGGAAAACCCTGAGCTTTCCAACTTTGGCCCGGAAGGAAAAACAAAATAAGGCACCGACGATGGCGGATATCGTCAAGAAGATCCCCTCAAAGCCTAGTGATGTAAAGGCCCCGTCGTTCGTCACAATTAGGGCTGAGGGGAAAACCCCCACTGAAATTCTCGACCAACTCCCGTCACCGGCAGAGTTGGGTGTGGGGGTAGAAGTTATAAGGGCCACCAAGGACGATGGTGTACTCATTAAAGTCCAGGATAGGCAGGCCGGTGAGAGGTTGGTGGCCTGGCAGAGGTTAAAAGAGCAGGGCCTGCAGGCCAAAGAAGCAAGCCGAAGATGGCCAAAAATAGAGGTGAGGG
The DNA here is from genome assembly GCA_037127475.1 of Arma custos. Taxonomy (NCBI): domain Eukaryota; kingdom Metazoa; phylum Arthropoda; class Insecta; order Hemiptera; family Pentatomidae; genus Arma; species Arma custos. The sequence continues at coordinate 2,958,629 of CM073761.1, read as the reverse complement.
GCGTGCCTAATGGATGGATGGAACCCAAGCTAAAAGAGGAGATAAAGGCGTACCTTGAGAGGAAAGCAGTCAAGGTTCATAAGGGTCAGGTCCGTGTCCTGCACTGAAGGAAAGATAGGACAGGACTGGCTAAGACATGAATCCTCGAGATGGACCCGCAAATCAAGTACGCCCTGAACGAAGTGGTTGTCGGCGGGTGGTGAAGCCTCACATTCGTGGACGCCCTTGACGTCCTGAGGTGCCTGCAGTGCCAGGGATATGGACACTCCCGGGCGACCTGCAAGGAAAGAGAGGTGACGTGCTGGTGGTGTGCGGGGGCACATAGCTAGGGACTGCCCTAAGAAAAGTACCGGGGGACCCACCTGCACAAACTTTGTGAGAGGAAAACTTCCCAATACAAAGCAACTGGAGTGCCCGGTGCACGTCAGAGAGTCCCAGCGACTTGCACGAAGGACCCGCTATGATGGTCCTCCAGTTAAACATGGGGCGGCGGCGTATGGTGGTGGAGGACCACACCACAGCGGACATGGCCTCGAGCCTGATAAAGTGGAGAGGTATGACATTCGCGTTAATGTCCTCTCCGACAGGATCAATATAGAGGAGGGTATTGAGGCCATGCAAGGAGTGGCTGCTGCATACAGGAATGTGATCATCTGCTCCGACACCAACGTCTGGAACACGGTCTGGGGGTCTACTAGAACAGATCGGCTAGGAGAGAGCCTTGGTGGGTTCGTCAGTGGTCACCAGTTGGTGGTCCTTAACGAGCCCTCTGATACACCAACGTTCAGGGGGCACAGCTGGATTAACGTGACGGTTGCGTCGCCCGCCATGGCAAGATACGTCAGGGGGTGGACCCTCTGATCAGAGACGAGTTCCGACCACGCGGCCATAGCCTTCGGCCTCACTAGGGATGAGGCCGACGAACCATCGTTCCACGGTGGGGAACAGGGCTATGTCACGAAAAGGGTAAACTGGACCGTCTATAGGAGTCATCTGGAGGGTTTGATGAGTGGGAGCGGATGATGTTGGATCGGGACGGATCCATTGATGCCGAGGTCAGTCGGCTCACTGACGTCATCCGGGACGCGGCGGATCAATCCCTCCGAAGGAAGACAATGGTGAGAAAACCGGTCCCATGGTGGACGCCAGGCCTAACCACACTCAAGATACAGTTCTACAGGGCCCGGCGGTTATACCAGAAGTTCAGATGCGAGGAGAGACGCACTACACTTCGGGATGAGTACAGGTGCAGGTTGGCTACCTATCAGAATGTGGTCCGTACGGAAAGAGGAAATCCTGGGAGGAGTATGTAGCTGAAGAGACTCAAAAGAATCCCTTGGGTTCAGGGTCGCTTTGGGCAAGCTGTCGCCCATCCAGACGATAGCGGCCCTGAGGATTGGTGAGGAAAGAGCGGTCTTCACGGGACGCGCTCCAGAACTGGACAAGGTGGACGCCTCTATGCTGAAGGAAGCTATCCCTCTCATCGAGGAACGGCTCCTCAGGATATACAATGCTTGCTTGGATGAGGGATACTTTCCGAGGCATTGGAGGAATGCGGATTTGAGATTGCTCTACAAAGGAAGAGGCAAAGATAAGGAACTACCTAGCTCCTACAGGCCTATCTGCCTTCTCCCTGTGATGAGTAAAGTCCTGGAGGGCCTCATGATGACCAGCCTGCGACCCACACTCAGCAGTCCTGCAGCAGCTCCAGAGGCACGAGGCGCTGAGCAATATCTTCGCCCTGGTGAAGAGCTACCTCGAGAATAGACAAGTAACGGTCCGAGGTAGCTACCACAGGCACGAGGAGAGGGTGGAGCGAGGATGCCCACAGGGTTCGGTCTTAGGACCGGCCATGTGGAAGCTAGTTTTCGACGAGTTGCTCGGCGTCCTGGAGGAAGAGCGGTTCCCTGCCACGGCGTACGTGGATGACCTCGTTACTTTTTTCTTGATTTTTACTAATCTTTGCATGATTAGCTTTTAATAAAAATACAAAATAGTGTACTATAAATTTCCTCTGTTACAAATATAACGGTGTAAATATAGTGTTTTCAATTCTTATAAAGACGCAATTCGAAATGTAGAGATTATGAACTTGGTACTTAAGAAGTTAAACAAACCGGGAGATTAAAGAATTAAATTGAAGGGTTCACTGGTCATGGACCTGCCAAGTTAGATTATTACCCTAGAATATTGAGACTAAATATAGAATATTTTCTATATATAGAAGTGACTAAAAGCAGAAGAGTTTCGCAGAAAGTGGGAAGAGGGAGGGGCATTTATATTGCAATTGAATATAAACTCCTATCAAAATATTCTTAAGGTGTTGCAATACTCGTACTTACATTTAAAAAGCTTTTCAAATTAATAAAAAATTATCATTACAACACCGTTTAGACTAAACATTTTTCAAGGTTCCACATCTTAATTCACTTCTTATTAATTAACTTCTTATAATTCAAGAGTGTTAATTTAATTGCAATAAGAAAATAATGCAGATTTTAATAAAATGAAATCCCTAATTATTTATATCCTATTAAGGCTTCGTTCTTTTTCACTTTTATAATTTTTTAACCTTATTCTGAATGTAATGTCTTTTTTGAAGGAATGTATATATATGTGCCATAGAATTACTTGGCAATATATAATTTTTGGCGCTATGAGTGAATTTTTGAGAAAATCAGTAAGATAACTGTTGTGAAACAAGCTTGCCCTCCACCTTCAGGTGTTTTCTTATCGGGCAAGTCGAGGTCAGCATAGTCAATAAAGTATAATAAACATACTCCAACTAAACAATAGTAATACACACCTAATTTTGAAATAATAATAATACATTACTATATCTGTGTAAAGTAAAATGTAATAACTCACTTTTAATATTACGGACTCGTCCTGTTTAGATTTGTGTTCAGCTTTCTTTTCTTCATGCTCTTTTCTTTCTTCGTGGAGTTCCGAATCTTCCTTGTACGCATTAAATAATGCTTTGATTAGTTCGCGTTTTTCATTTAAATCTTCATCTGTTGTACTTTCACGATTTGCCCTTTTATCTTGACAATGGTGTTGAGATTCCTGTTAAAATATAATAGTATATAAGCGAATGGTGATATGGAAATGAAAACGTCGGGAGGAATCAGAATGATTCACATTTCATAAGAGTATGTGAAAGCCGGCCTATGGAAAGGTGGCAGTGGACCCGTCCTTATGCCCAGAGCGGAAGCACAAAAAAGGATCTTCCGAATCATTATCAACCCACCGAAGACAACATCAAGCAGGGTCGGAATCCAAAGAAGATGAGGATGAACTTGGCCTTGTTCTCATAGTTAGCTCTTATGAGGAAGAAGATGGGAATGTGGACGAGCAAGAGGGAAGAACACCTCCAGAGGCTTGGGCTATTAGCTCCCATTGAGGCAAGGTCCCGATACCTTGGGGTATTGTTAAGACTTCAGGAAGACCTAGTATGACTCCTAGAAATCCAGAACCGAGCACACCCCCTCGGGAGCAGACGGTATCAGAGGCTGAGGAGTCAGGTGCGACCGCTCGAATTCCCAAGGACCCCTAGGACGAAACGTGGAGACCGAAATCCTTGCCAGAAACTCCTACAATCAGGAGCCCGCACAACCTACGAAGACCTGAAAATGACGGGATTGGAACGAAACCAGGTGCCTTTTCCCCCCTTCCTAACCTTTCCCTCGCTTTAATTACTGACCTAAGGCATCTAAAGATAATCGCTTTAGACATGGAAATCGCGAATAGTTTTCCCGTGAGAAATTAAGCGTAGGATAATAACCGCTAACAGGTGCTACTACAGCTTATCAAAAAACTTCAGGAGCCGCTATCTGTCAAGGAAGACAAAAATCAAGTTATATAAAACAATGATCCGGCCAGTCCTAATTTATGGCTCGGAGGCATGGGCTATTAAGAAGGCAGATGAAAAATGGCTCTTGGTGATCGAAAGGGGGATACTGAGGAGGATAAATGGTCCCTTCGAAATAGGAGAAGAAAAAACTGGAATTGTACGAACTCTTTGAAGATAACGAGATCTCCAAAATCATAAGATTGCGAAGACTTCGATGGGCTAGCCATTTAGACAGAATCGATAATGTCGAGCTTCCGAAGAAAGTGGCCACAGAAGAGATCTTTGGAACAAAGAGAGTTGGACGACCGAACGTAAGATGGATGGATGGTGTGACTGAAGACGCCATGACTCTTCTCAGCGTGCGGGACTGGAGGACTGCTGAACAGTATAGAGCCAGCTGGGTGAGGCTATATATTATTGTATTGTACATTTTTGATAAATGAATGTTTTGGGTTTATTTCTTTACCTACTTCCCATATGTGTACTCGACGATGCCATGTCCCCACCCAGACCATATTAGGTGTTCTCAGAAGAGAATGAACGCCGATCAGCTCCGACCAATACATCTTTAAGGGGGAGAAGATGTAGTATCCTCAAATGGCATTTGGGCATATGTTTTTGTTTTTCTTATCTTTTCTAAAACCTTCCCCCACCTTATATACCTTAGTTTTATTGACAAATTGTTCAGAGTATACTGTGCTCTGTGCTTGGTAACAACAAATGAATATATTTAGTTATGAATCTGTGTATGTGTTTTATGCCAAAAATTAATTTATAATTAAAATATACTATAGAAATAATAATAATAATCCAGCATATCACTGGTGGATGTGGAGTGTTGGCTGGCCCTGAATATCTACAGAGGCATAACAATATGGCCAAAATTTTGCATCAAGCCCTGGCCGTAAAATTCAGTCTTCTAGATGTAAAGGCACCATATTGTAAGTACCATCCCAATAGAATTCTACAAAAAGGTTTTAAGCTATATTGGGATGAAATCCACTTAAGCTATATTGGGATGAATTCGTTATAACAGACCATACAGTGCATCATAATAGACCACATATCCTCCTTATAAAGTCGAGTTAAAGGAAAGCAAGTATAATAGATATTGCGATCCCCAACGACAACAATGTAAATTCAACAGTTGGAGAGAAACTTCGAAAGTATCAAGAACTAGCGGCTGAGCTAAAGGAGCTATACCATATTGAAAGCGTGATGGTAACACCTATTATAATCTCTACGAATGGATTGGTGCCTAAATTCACGGTGGAGGGCATTAAGAATCTGGGAATTCCGGTCGAGGTTTTAAAGGAGGCTCAACAGGCAGTTCTCCTAGACACAGCCAGAATCGTCAGAAAATTTCTGAACGTTTGAAATATATAATAGGAAAATGTAATAGCAAAAACTAATAACTGCAGATGGCTGGACTTGTCCCCCATCTCTGGTTTGAATCCGCCAATGCGTGAAAAAATAGATGAGCATAATAATAATAGTAATGCCGCAAGAGGCAACTGGTCGGTGCAGTTGCTAGGGTTTTACGATCCCCCCAGTTTCTGAGTACAGCACACCATCCACAAGTACACACACCACAGTACTCAAAATCAAATACTCTGACACAAAGAACATCTATAGTACACACTCTAGTGTTAACTCACCTAGGAAGACCTGCCAGCAGCTATAAAATGCATTTACCCATCAAAATGGTGCGAACTAGAAGACAAATAGCCTCGGACGAATTCAGAGTGAGGGTTGCTCTGGAGATAATAGACCACCAGCCTTCAACGTCTTAGCGATGATTTTAAACGAGGCAGTAATGCAATCTAAAATTGATCATTTGAGGCAAAAAGAAGAGGAAAAAATGAGACAAGAGAAAATACGAAAGGAAATAAACAGAATGAACGAGCAAGTTCTAAATGATTTGGACAAAGAAAATGGAAAGGCAAAGTTGGCTGATTTGAAGATTCAAGTATTAATGAAGAAGAAAGCTGAGTAAGAGCAAAAAAGAGAAGAAGAGCTTTTAAGAGTAAAAAGAGAAGAAGAAATGAAACTAGCGAAAAGGAGAAAAGCTCAGCAACTACGCTCAGACGGTATAGAAAGGAGAGAAGCAGCCAGGGCTAAAATAATTCAAGAGCAATATGAAGAACAGTGGTGGAAAAAGGAAAGGAAAGAGTATGAAGATTTTTGTGTGTAGTATGGTGAAATACTTAGTGTATTATACACTAAGTGAAAAGAGCCGACTACAGTCGCCTCTTTTGGAAAGGAGGGAGTGTTGTGACAAACTAAATAAAAAGATCAATTAAATGGTAATTTGGATTAAGAAATTATATTGTTAAGGCTCACATATGTGGTAGAGACGTGCTTAGTAGCGCTCCGGCAGTCGTAGGAAGAGGACCTGCTACTGGGAAGCTCCCGGCGATTAACCCCACTCTTACAGAGGAAAATCGAGCTCAGTCGTCTCATAGCTACCGAGCAGGTAAGAAGTGTTTCCAAAGCTAATTGTAGTTTCCAATACTGTAATTCCAATAAGTGCGCTGGATTGTCAGTTAGTGTGTGATTGCGACCCGAGGGACACTCGTGCAATTCGGGACTCTCCCGGACAGGAGATGATCAAAAATGTTTTGATTTTTGAAAACCGAAAAAAAATTTCAAAAAACATTTTTTTGGAAAAAAATAAAAAAAATATTTCGGTGTAAAAATACCTAAAAGTTGAGATCCGGAAAATGGACTCAAAAAAAGTTGAAAAAATGGACGAAAATATAGCCAGAAACAAAGATGAGGGACCACAGTCAGGAGACCTCAATACCGGAAAGGAGAGGAAAAGCCCCTCCAAGGGAGCTTAGATAATACAATGGTGGGACAGGTAAGCCCCGGAAAACAACAGGCAGAGTCAGGAGGCGTAATTACCCTCTCCAGGTTTTTTACAAGGTACTGGAGCCGGTTAAGGCAGGGGTGAAGGTTAAACTTCCCCCGAATAGTGACCTGAACGAGGCAAAGGAGAGGGCCCAGGACTTCAGCCCGGAGTCAAAAAAAGGAGAAGAGGAAGGAGAGGGAGTACCCCCCCCCTCATGCCTATAGTGAAGGCAGCCCAGCGGATCAAGCTCGTGATATACAAAAAAGTACGAGGGAATATATGGAGAGGTGTAGAAGTACCATCTCCAAGGAGAAAAGGAACTATGTAAATACGAATATCGAAAAACTCCGGGACATCATCCTAAGACTAGAAGGAGAGAGGAGGTTGATACGGGATATAGTTAAGCACGTGGTCAGGGAGATACTGAGCACGGAGGAGCTGCACCGTATGGTCGCTGAGAGGGTGGCAGACATAGTGGGTCCAATAGTTGTAAGCGGGCTGCCAAAGCAGCAAAGGGAAGGACGAAGAATACTCAGGCAACAGGAGCCGGGCCCGTCGGTGACCCCCCAGGACCAGAAACCAGCCCCTAAGCTGATGGAACCGGAGCCCTCGACGAGCAGATTTTGGGGTGCACCACCAGCTGAGATGTCTCAAAGGCAAAGTGCCACACCAATCGTGAGGGGTAGATTGGGACCGCCAGAGGAGGAAGAAGCCCCATACACTGTAGTGATGTGGAAGAAGAAAAAAAAAGGGCCAAAGGAAAACCCTGAGCTTTCCAACTTTGGCCCGGAAGGAAAAACAAAATAAGGCACCGACGATGGCGGATATCGTCAAGAAGATCCCCTCAAAGCCTAGTGATGTAAAGGCCCCGTCGTTCGTCACAATTAGGGCTGAGGGGAAAACCCCCACTGAAATTCTCGACCAACTCCCGTCACCGGCAGAGTTGGGTGTGGGTGTAAAAGTGATAAGGGCCACCAAGGACGATGGTGTACTCATTAAAGTCCAGGATAGGCAGGCCGGTGAGAGGTTGGTGGCCTGGCAGAGGTTAAAAGAGCAGGGCCTGCAGGCCAAAGAAGCAAGCCGAAGATGGCCAAAAATAGAGGTGAGGGGCGTTCCTAATGGATGGATGGAACCCAAGCTAAAAGAGGAGATAAAGGCGTACCTTGAGAGGAAAGCAGTCAAGGTTCATAAGGGTCAGGTCCGTGTCCTGCACTGAAGGAAAGATAGGACAGGACTGGCTAAGACATGGATCCTCGAGATGGACCCGCAAATCAAGTACGCCCTGAACGAAGTGATTGTCGGCGGGTGGTGGTGCCTCACATTCGTGGACGCCCTTGACGTCCTGAGGTGCCTGCAGTGCCAGGGATATGGACACTCCCGGGCGACCTGCAAGGAAAGAGAGGTGACGTGCTGGTGGTGTGCGGGGGCACATAGCTAGGGACTGCCCTAAGAAAAGTACCGGGGGACCCATCTGCACAAACTTTGTGAGAGGAAAACTTCCCAATACAAAGCAACTGGAGTGCCCGGTGCACGTCAGAGAGTCCCAGCGACTTGCACGAAGGACCCGCTATGATGGTCCTCCAGTTAAACATGGGGCGGCGGCGTATGGTGGTGGAGGACCACACCACAGCGGACATGGCCTCGAGCCTGATAAAGTGGAGAGGTATGACATTCGCGTTAATGTCCTCTCCGACAGGATCAATATAGAGGAGGGTATTGAGGCCATGCAAGGAGTGGCTGCTGCATACAGGAATGTGATCATCTGCTCCGACACCAACGCCTGGAACACGGTCTGGAGGTCTACTAGAACAGATCGGCTAGGAGAGAGCCTTGGCGGGTACGTCAGTGGTCACCAGTTGGTGGTCCTTAACGAGCCCTCTGATACACCAACGTTCAGGGGGCACAGCTGGATTAACGTGACGGTTGCGTCGCCCGCCATGGCAAGATACGTCAGGGGGTGGACCCTCTGATCAGAGACGAGTTCCGACCACGCGGCCGTAGCCTTCGGCCTCACTAGGGATGAGGCCGACGAACCATCGTTCCACGGTGGGGAACAGGGCTATGTCACGAAAAGGGTAAACTGGACCGTCTATAGGAGTCATCTGGAGGGTTTGATGAGTGGGAGCGGATGATGTTAGATCGGGATGGATCCATTGATGCCGAGGTCAGTCGGCTCACTGACATCATACTGGACGCGGCGGAGTAATCCCTCCGAAGGAAGACAAAGGTGAGAAGACCGGTCCCATGGTGGACGCCGGGCCTAACCAGCCTCAAGAGACAGCTCTACAGGGCCCGGCGGTTGTACCAGAAGTGCAGATGCGAGGAGAGGCGCACTGCACTTCGGAATGAGTACAGGCGCAGGTTGGTTGCCTATTGGAACGTAGTCCGTGCGGAAAAGAGGAAAACCTGGGAGGAGTTTGTAGCTGAAGAGACTCAAAAGAATCCCTGGGGTCTTCTTTTGAGTCTCTTCAGCTCAAGTGACGATAGCGGCCCTGAGAATTGGTGAGGAAAGAGTGGTATCTATGGAGGAGGCCGCTCAGATATTTATCAGGAGTACATACCTCAGGGATGACTCTAGTAAGGACTCCCAGGAACAGGAGATGATCCGGCGGACCACGGAATACCCACCGGGTACTGACCTGTGCCCACCATGGGACATCTGGGACCTCCGTACGGCCGTGGGAAAATAACGCACGGGACGCGTTCCAGGACTGGACAAGGTGGACGCCTCCATGCTGAGGGAAGCTATCCCTCTCATCGAGGAACGGCTCCTAAGGATATACAATACCTGCTTGGATGAGGGATACTTCCTGAGGAAATGGAGCAATTCGGACCTGAGATTGCTCTACAAGGGAGGGGGAAAAGATAAGGAACTACCTAGCTCATACAGGCCTATCTCCCTTATTCCCGCAATGAGTAAAGTCCTGGAGGGCCCCATGATGACCAGCCTGCGACCCACACTCAGCAGGGCTGGTCATCCACGGCAGTATGGGTTCACCAAAGGCAGGGTAACCGGTGACGCGCTGCTGCAGGTACGTAACGACGCTGAAGCGAGGGCGGGAAATTATGTCACGTTAGTCCTCTTTGACATATCATCCGCCTTCGACAGTGTTTCGTGGTCGAGCGTCCTGCAGCAGCTCCAGAGGCACGAGGCGCAGAGCAATATCTTCGCCCTGGTGAAGAGCTACCTCGAGGACAGACGAGTCACGGTCCGAGGTAGCTACCACAGGCACGAGGACAGGGTGGAGCGAGGATGCCCACAGGGTTCGGTCCTAGGACCGGCCATGTGGAAGCTAATTTTCGACGAGTTGCTCGCGGTTCCCTGCTACGGCTACGGATGTCGCAGGTCCTCACAGGGCATGGGGATTCAGATGGAAGCTAAGCCAGCACGGATATGATCTGGACCCCAACTGCCGCAGCTGTGGAGTTCCGGAAACTACCGAGCATGTAATAACATCATGCACCGCATACGACGCCCTGCGCGCGAGGTTATCCATGAAAACAGGCATCTACGGAGTTACCGAGGACGTGTTCCCTGAACTTGTGGAGGAGGAGAACTACGCAAGTTTCAGGGAGTACGTGTACGGATGGAAGGAGACCGTGGGCCCGGCCCACTTCATGTTTACACGGAGAGGACGGGCATCGGTAAGACCGCCGGAGGTCTCTTGGAGGACGCCGAGAAGGACGAATGACAGGTGTGAAGGAGGAAGAAGACGTGGAAAAGGATAAGATGTAGCCCTAAGGTGCACAACCGTGCACCGGGCTACACCATAGTTCCAGTTGGTTTTAAAAATAAAGAGACAAAACAGAATAAAGTTCCAGATTTGTACCGATTTGGGGGTTCACCACTGGAGGTGACCCTGTACGCCTCACAGGCAGGGAAGGGGAGGAAAAAAAAAAGGTAGAAACGTGCTTACTAGTCATTTCTCTTGCCCAACTCTGGTAACAAACGCCAGTTATAACTCAGGATGTTTTTCTAATTTCTAGAACAATTGATTAATTGACATTCTTCTTCAAGAATGTCCTACCTACTCTGTCCGCAAGGAGGCAGCACATCCCGGACACAAGGGTAAAAATGTTTATGTTAGCTCGAATGAGGCCTTTTGAACTTGTTCCTTGTCCCCTATAAGTCAGAGTTGAAAACTGGTACTGTCTTGGTCGTGGTCCAACCGGAAGGAAGATGAAATGTGAAGGTATGAGCCCCTAATTTTCTTCGATTTTGCGGTGTAGCCAGATGGTAGTTCAGTTGTTGATAGAGCCAATACAATCTGACAATTAAGCATTTTATTTTTCTTCTCTGCTTTTGATCACGAAACAGACTGGAGATATTTTATTTAAGTTGTAATTATTATTGGTATTAGTGCGTATATGACTATGGTTATGAAGGATGGATCTTGTTTTAAATTGTAATTATTATAAGTGCCTAAATGATTATGGTTATGGATGAATGATCTTGTTTTAAATTGAAAGTATTATTGTAATTGCGGTTTTAGGGATTATGATTATTGATGGTGAATCTTGTTCTATGTTGTAATTATTATTTATCTTAATTCCTTTAGGACTATTATTAGATGATAGGTGTAACTTTTTTTTTGGATTATTACATTATATCCTCGAGGAGGCTGCAAGAAGGTTTGGATTAAAAGTTAACCAGCAAAACACTAAGTATATGCAGGTTGGAGGGCTAGGAAACCACGAGGCGTACTTTGAGGTTGGACAGTATAGTTTCCAGGTGGTCTACAACTTTATCTACTTGGGAAGCGAAATAATCTAACAAAACGATATCACCCAAGCAATTAAGCGTAGGATAATAATCGCTAACAGGTGCTACTACAGCTTATAAAAAAACTTCAGGAGCCGCTATCTGTCAAGGAAGACAAAAATCAAGCTATATAAAACAATGATCCGGCTAGTCCTAATTTATGGCTCGGAGGCATGGGCTATTAAGAAGGCAGTTAAAAAACGGCTCTTGGTGATGGAAAGGGGGATACTGAGGAGGATAAATGGACCCATCAAAATAGGAGACAAAAACAACTGGAATTGTACATACTCGTTGAAGATAACGAGATCTCCAAAATCATAAAATTGGGAAGACTTCGATGGGCTGGCCATCTAGCCAGAATGGATGATGTCGAGATTCCGAAGAAAGTGGCCACAGAAGAGATCTTTGGAACAAGGAGAGTGGGACGACCGAACGTAAGATGTATGGGTGGTGTGACTGAAGACGCTGTGATTCTTTTTGGCGTGAGTGACTGGAGGACTGCTGCACAGGATAGAGCCAGCTGGTTGAGGCTATATTTTATTGTATTGTATATTGAGGTATATTTTTGATAAATGAATGTTTTTGGATTTATTTCTTTACCTATTTCCTATATGTGTACTCGACGATACCATGTCCCCACTCAGTGGTGTTCTAAGAAGAGAATGCACGCCGATCAGCTCCGACAAAGACATCTTAAACGTCTTAAAGATTTATTATCCTCAAATGGCATTTGGCCATAAGTTTTGTTTTCTTATCTCTTCTAAAACCTTCCCCCACCTTATATACCTTAGCTCTTATTAACAAATTGTTCAGAGTATACTGTGCTGTGTGCTTGGTAACAACAAATGAATATATTTAGTTATGAATATGTGTGTGTGTTTTTTCATTTATGCCAAAAATTAATTTATAATTAAAATATACTATAGAAATAATAATAATAATCATAGAACTAGCGGCTGAGCTAAAGGAGCTATACAATATGGAAAGCGTGATGGTAACACCTATTATAATCTCCACGAATGGATTGGTGCCTAAATCCACGGTGGAGGGCATTAAGAATCTGGGAATTCCGGTCGAGGTTTTAAAGGAGGCTCAACAGGCAGTTCTCCTAGACACAGCCAGAATCGTCAGAAAATTTCTGAATGTTTGAAATATATATATTGCTATGTATTGTCGGCACCATGAAAGGGATGCGGAGCGGGGAAAATGTGTCATGTCGGAAGACATGAAAGGGAACGTGTTTTGGACAAAGAACAGATCCTTGGTCCCCTTATGGTTTTATGGTCCAAGCTGGTGGAGAAGGAAGGAGAGGGGAGATTTCAAGGAAGAAGACCGACTTGTAACCTAATCTACTCTTGCCCACAGATAAGTTTAATTTATTTCCTGTTAGGCATTTTATGGCAATTCTTTTTATATATATTAAATCTGAATCATTAACCTAGTTGAAATTAAATAAATAACCGATCCTTATTGTAATTCTTTTGGTTCTTACATACCCCAGATACACTATTTATTTATAAATAATATATTGAAGGTATAATAGATAAGTAAATTGGTAAAACACAAGGATAGACCTTTGGAAAGGAACCCAATTAAGATTAAGAAATATTAATAATAATTTGAGTACTCATCCTAAATGAGACTCTGGTATCCCAAATACCAATATATATATTGAAAATATATTTAAGAGTAGGAACATAGCAATATAATAGCAAAATGTAATAGCAAAAACTAATAACTGCAGATGGCTGGACTTGTCCCCCATCTCTGGTTTGAACCCGCAAATGCGTGAAAAAATAGATGAGCATCATAATAATAATAAATTAAATGATAGCTCCATTGACAAGGAGATGTCCGTTGATTGGTTAAAGGCTGGCAAGATATTCTCCGAGACAGAGGGGTTTGTGATCGCAATTCAAGACTAAGTTATCGCCACCAGATCATATAGAAGGCATGTTCTAAAAGACGAATCAACGCCGGATAAATGTCGGCTATGCTCGGCTACATTGGAGTCAATCCAGCATAACACTGGTGGATGTGGAGTGTTGGCTGGCACTGAATATCTACAGAGGCATAATAATGTGGCCAAAATTTTGCATCAAGCCCTGGAGGTGAAATACAATCTTCTAGATGTAAAGGCACCACGTTGTAAGTACCACCCCTATAGAATTCTACAAAAAGGTCCCCTCAAGCTATATTGGGATCAATCCGTTATAACAGACCATAAAGTGCATCCAAATAGACCAGATATCCTCCTTATAAAGTTGAGTGAGAGGAAAGCAAGTATAATAGATATTGCGATCCCCACCGACAACAAAGTAAATTCAACAGTTGGAGAGAAACTTCGAAAGAATCAAGAACTAGCGGCTGAACTAAAGGAGCTATACCATATGGAAAGCGTGATGGTAACACCTATTAAAATCGCCACGAATGCCTATATGGTGCCTAAATCCACGGTGGAGGGCATTAAGAATCTGGGAATTCCGGTCGAGGTTTTAAAGGAGGCTCAACAGGCAGTTCTCCTAGAAACAGCCGGAATCGTCAGAAAATTTCTGAACGTTTGAAATATATAATAGGAAAATGTAATAGCAAAAACTAATAACTGTAGATGGCTGAACTTGTCGCCCATCTCTGGTTTGAACACGCAAATGCGTGAAAAAATAGATGAGCATAATAATAATAAGGACCTTCAACTTCCAATCCCGAATCGAGCTTGGAACCTCCCATTGAGCATCCCGAAGAATGGTGACAAACCGCCAACGAAATGTGCAGTCACGGATGAAGTGGATCTACAATATGAATATTGCTGTAATCCCAGCATATTTCTTGGCTACAAAATCGGAAAAGGAAAAAACTGGATATCGCAGTAGAATAACCGAGTATTGGCATGCACAGTTCCCAGATATAGAGGTCACATCTCAAAGGCTTGCTGACCAAGTTAAACAAATAATGAAGCGGAAATTTCTCTCTGCTGTGGAAATCATTGCAGGAGGTTGCAGGAACATTAAATATTTTGCCTGATATTGCTCAGGAATCCAATGATGTTGACCCGCAAACTGAAATACAGCACGAAACTCCCGATCAGCTAAGAATAGGAAATTATGATCAAAGAGCACATGAAATATGAGGGCATACCGCTAAAACAAAGAGCTGCATTACCTTGGTCCCGTATGGCAAAGCGACATTAAAAGTGGTGAAAAGGGTAGATCAAGTCTTCAAAACAAAACACATGGATAACTTGAAAATAAAATTGGCAGTCGTCGCGAACAGGGTGAGGAGATATACTGAGGCCGCTGAAAGGAGAAAACAAAACGATACTTTCACAAAGATGGAAAAACTTTTTTATAGACGATTGTCCTCCCAAAAACGTGAGGCAAGCAACATTTACCCAAGCAATGCGCTTGTGATCGATCATTGGAAAAATATATAGAGTACAGTTAAATCGTATAAGAAGGATGCAGGATGGCCTAAGGAGGTGCAGGATAGCCTGAGTGATGTACCAATGATGCCAGTTATCACAATACAGGAAAATGACATAGCTAAGGCTCTGAAAAAGATGCGAAATTGGAAAGCAACTGGGCCTGATAAACTGCATAATTATCGGCTGAAAAACTTTAAAAGTGCCTACCTACCACTGTCAGTTTACTTTCAAAAACTAGTAAGCAATAAAGTTGACATTCCTGAAGATTTCTGTACCGGTCGTACTTTTTTTATACCAAAAGGGGAAAAGCAGAAACTCGAACCTAAGGATTTTAGACCGATTGTATGTCTAAATGGAACATACAAGTAGTTAACAACAGTGATCAATAATAAGCTAAAAGCTTATGTGACGGTACATAAATTAATAGCTGATGAACAGTTAGGAACCAGAGAAAATACAAAGGGTTGCAAAGAATTGCTTGTCATTGATAGTTTCATAGCTTCACAAGTAAAATGCAGACAGCGCAACATATCCATAGCGTGGATTGACTACCAAAAAGCGTTTGACTCAGTGCCCCATGACTGGCTTCTAGAATGTATAAATATCTATAAGGTAAACAAAACCAAATTGGTCAGTTAGAGCGCCTAATGAAGCTTTGGAAAGTGTCGTTTAACTTGCTTGGTAGTAAAGCACCATTATCTAGCGAAGAAATAACAATGAGTAGAGGAATTTTCCAAGGTGACTCTCTGAGTCCTCTCTGGTTCTGCTTGGCGATCAACCCTTTAAGCTTCTTATTAAATTCAACAGGCAATGGTTATCATTTGTCCCAGGAAACAATAGTTTGCCATTCTCTTTACATGGAGGATGTCAAATTGTATGCCAAGAATGAAAACGATTCGAGAAATCTTGAAACAGTCAGAGTCTTCAGTGAAGATATTCATATGAAAATGGGAGTAGACAAATGTGTGGTGCTCCATATAAAGAAGGGTAAAATAAAAGAATCAAGTAATTTGGAATTATCAAATAATTCAGCCATTAACAGACTCAACAAAAATTACTCATACAAATATCTAGGAATAAACCAGCTTCTGGAATTTAAGAAGGACATAAAAAAGGTATTCCAGGATAAATTAAAACAGCGAGTAAAAACCGTGCTTGGAACATATCTTTCGGGGAAGAATATTATAAAAGCACTGAATACCTGGGCAATACCAGCATTGTCTTACTCCTTTGGAGTTATAAAATGGACCGACACAGACCTAGACGCTATGGACTCGTATCAAAGAGTACAATTAGTGGATTCGAGAAAACGGCACCCTAAATCATCGATTGTAAGGATGTATCTTCCACGAAAAGTAGGAGGGCGAGGCTTATCAAACTTGCGAAAAGCATGCCGGCGAGAGGAAGAACAACTTCGTAACTATTTTAGAAGCAATGAATTTTCAAGAGTAATTCAACAATTATGACATTGGACCGTTATAAACTTACGAAGTGAGAACTTTTCCACACCTGTTAACCAAGAAAACCTTCTCAATGAGTGGAAATTCTAAAGAGCTCCACGGAAGGTTTTATCATAGTCTGGCGGCAGAAGGCGTTGACAAGGAAGCATCATTAATGTGGCTACATAAAGGGAAATTATTTCCTCAAACCGAAGGTTTTGTTCTAGCCATTCAGGACCAGGTGATTGCTACGAAGACCTATAAGCGCCCCATATGTGGAGAATTCATTTCAGATATTTTTCGACTGGGCAAAACAACCACAGAATCAATCCAGCATATTACATCCGGGTGTCAGGTTCTTGCTGGCAAGGAGTATTTGCTGAGACACAACAATGTGGCAAAAATTGTACATCAAGAATTGTCAATGAAATTTAATATTGTGGACAAGACCTACCCTTATTACAGATACAGTCCTCAGCCAATAATTGATAAAGGGCATGTCAGTTGTATGTTGAACGTCTTGGTCGTGGGGTGCTGTCTCATGTTTGGAGCCTGTTTGGGCTGATGATCGTTGGGATGTATTGCACCTTTTTCTTCGATATGTGATTCACATAACCCTTTTTGGTTTTTGTGTCTTGATAATGCCTGAATAGGCGAAACGTCGACTGGTAAGTAGGTGTATTACTGGATTTGAAACATAAGGCTTTGCATTGTGGTTTTTCCCAATTGAATTATAAAAAAAGTGTAAATAATAAAGAAATAGGAGTACCGGCAGATGAGAACCTCCACAAGGTGGTCGCCGAAAAAATTAGGAAATATCAGGACCTGGCAGAGGAATTGAATCAGTTATACAAGCTTGATAAAGCAAAAGTGTTGCCATTGGTTATAATGGATTGGCAGCATAAAGGAATTGGACCTTAATTCCAATATTCTGGATGAAATGCAAAAAGTGGTCTTGCTCGGAACTGCGAGTATTGTTCGAAAAGTTATGAATATTTGTATTTAATTCTCTAGGTAAGAAACCGAAAAAAACAAATAAAAAATAATAATAATAATGCATTACTATATCTGTGCAAAATAAAAAATAATATCTCACCTGTAGTATATGGTTTTCGCTATTTATATTGTTATCGTGGGTTTCATCTTCGCTTTCAGACCATTCATTTGTTTCTTCTTCTTTATAGCGTCTTGCAGATGCCTGTTAAAATATTATATTTTATATGTGTATTAAAGTTAAGAGCCTGACCATTGCAATTTTTGAACTTAATCCTATTTGACTAAACAAAAAAATCTCTACATTAAATAAAAATTTTAATTCATTACATTTTTATTAAAATTGTTTTAATCTTTAAATAAAAAAAAATATAAATAAAATACTCACAACCCTCGATCTTCCATGTTTCATGTTCGAACAAGAAGGCCGATGGCCAGAATTGAAATTGTCCTGCGTCTGATTTATAGGGCCTCGTGATCGAGATCGGAATTGGATGGTCTAGAAGAAAATATTGTGTTTATTTTTTTCTTGATTTTCACTAATCTTTGGATGATTAGCTTTTAATAAAAAGACAAAATAGTGTACTATAATTTCAAATATAACGATGTAAATATAGTGTTTTCAATTCTAATGAAGACACAATTCGAAATATAGAGATTTAGAACTTGGTACTTAAGAAGTTAAACAAACTGGGAGATTAAAGAATTAAATTGAAGGGTTCACTGGCCTTGGACCTGCCAAGTTAGATTATTACCCTAGAATATTGAGACTAAATATAGAATATTTAGTAATATTTTCTATATATAGAAAATATTGTGACTAAAAGCAGAAGAGTTTCGCAGAAAGTGGGAAGATGCATTTATATTGCAATTGAATATAAAATCCTATTAAAATATTCTTAAGGTGTTTGTCTTTTTTGAAGGAATGTATATATAAGTGCCATAGAATTACTTGGCAATATATACTTTTTGGCGCTATGAGTGAATTTTTGAGAAAATCAGTAAGATAACTGTTGTGAAACAAGCTTGCCCTCCACCTTAAGGTGTTTTCTTATCGGGCAAGTCGAGGTCAGCATAGTCAATAAAGTATAATAAACATAGTCCAACTAAACAATAGTAATACACACCTAATTTTGAAATAATAATAATAATAATAATACATTACTATATCAGTGTAAAGAAAAATATAATAACTCACTTTTAATATTACGAACTCGTCCTGTTTAGATTTGTGTTGAGCTTTCTTTTCTTCATGCTCTTTCCTTTCTTTGTGGAGTTCCGAATCTTTCTTGTAAGCATTAAGTAATGCTTTGATTAGTTCGCGTTTTGTTTTTAAATCTTCATCTGTTGTACTTTCGCGATTTGCCCTTTTATCTTGACAATGGTGTTGAGATTCCTGTTAAAATATAATAGAATATAAGCGAATAGTGATATGGAAATTAAAACGTCTGGAGGAATCAGAATGTTTCACATTTCATAAGAGTATGTGAAA
The DNA here is from genome assembly GCA_037127475.1 of Arma custos. NCBI lineage: Eukaryota > Metazoa > Arthropoda > Insecta > Hemiptera > Pentatomidae > Arma > Arma custos. The sequence continues at coordinate 2,939,815 of CM073761.1, read as the reverse complement.
GCCGGCCTATGGAAAGGTGGCAGTGGACTCGTCCTTATGCCCAGAGCGCAAGCACAAAAAAGGATCTTCCGAATCATTATCAACCCACCGAAGACAAAATCAAGCAGGGTCGGAATCCAAAGAAGATGAGGATGACCTTGGCCTTTTTCTAATAGCTAGCTCTTATGAGGAAGAAGATGGGAATGTGAACGAACAAGAAGAAAGAACACCTCCAGAGGCTTGGGCTGTTACTCCCATGGAGGCAGGGCCTCGACACCTTAGAAAGTTGAGATTTCAAGAAGACCCAGTATGATTCCTAGAAGCCTAGCACCGAACACATCCCCTAGGGGAGCCATTACAATTTTTGAAATTAATCCTTTTTTACACAAAAATCTCTACTTTAAATAAAAATTTTAATTCATTACATTTTTATTAAAATGGTTTTAATCAATCAATAAAAAAATTAAAAATAAAATACTCATAACTCTCGATCTTCCATGTCTCAAGCTTGAAAAAGAAGGACGTTGGCCATCTTTTAAATTGATCTGCGTCTGATTTATAGGTCATTGGGATCGAGATCGGAATTGGATGGTCTAGAAGAAAATATTGTTTTTCCTTTTTTCTTGACTTTAACTAATCTTTCATGCTTAATTAACACGATTGGCTGGATTCTGATTGTTCGGGCTTAGGTTGATTGACTTTTGATTTGTTTATCTCTTCTTGGTAAATCTGTTTTTTAGCCAATCGTGTTCATGGAAAAGTAGACTCCGTCCCAGAACATGAAGGGACCCGATCGACTAACGACGGGATCCGACAATTGACGAATGGACCCGAACGGACCCGAGTGGGTATATAAGGCCTAGAGCGCACGAATCATCCTCATCATTTATCATTCTATCGCCAGCAGCCGAAGAAGAAGGACACCCTGAAGACTCCAGAAGACTTCTGAAGATTTGTGCGCTGCTCTCCCCAGTCTCTCCTTGCTTAGCTCGCGCCTTAAGCTGACGAGGTCCACACATATCTAGTGGAACCAACCTCCAAGCTAAACGGGCAGCCTTGCGCTGGCAAGAGCCCCTCCTCATAGTGTCGTCGCTCCGGTCCGTCCGGTTCAGTAACACCAGTTCCGTCACGTCCTTCCCAGCTATGGCCACGGAAGCACAACCAATCGTAGACGACCTGATGGAAGTCACCGATGAGCTCAGAGGAGAGAAAAGAACTGCACTACCTGCTGAAGAAGATGGCTTCCAGCAGGTCCCTAAGAAGTTCAGTGCCAGACCACCTGCTTATAAGGGGTCTACACCCACCGCCGTCTCCAATAAGTATGCTACATCAAATCAACAACCTCGGAACCTAGCGCACCAGCGTCTACTTCTGCACCGACCAAGACGAGGCTCCCTCCACCAATAGTCATCAGGCCTCCGATCTCGCAGCGGGAACTCACCCAAAGGATGGACCATCTGAAGATATCTAACTATGTAACCAACTCCTCAGAATCGGAGCTGAGGGTGTATCTCTTCAACTACACAGACCATAACGCCATCAGAGACCTTCTCAACACGGACCCCGCCACCCAGTACCACACCTACGCACCTAGGGGCACAAAGAGGTCGAAGAAATTCGTCCTCTACGGCTACGACACCGACGTCGATATGGATCCCGTCGTCCTGGACCTGCAGAATGGCATCAATGGGTTCAAATCGGCTAAACAGCTGAAGCGCAAGGACCCCTCAGGCAAGCTCCTCCCCACCGAGGGAATATTAGTGATCACAGATCATACTGTGAAGCTCGAGGACCTCAAGAAACTGAAGTATGCCGGTCGTGTCAAATTTAACGCGACCGTTTTCAAAGAAGAGCGCGGCCCGTTACAATGCTACCAGTGCCAAGAATACGGTCACACCAGGCAATACTGCGGCCGTACATGTCATCGCGCATGGTGTGGTGAGCACCACCTATTCAACGAGTGCACAAACAGAGGCAAGAAGACCGCCATCTGTCACACTGTAAAGGCCCTCACCCGGCCTACTCCAAGGAATGCCCTAAGAGACAGGAACTCCTGAGGTCCAAGGCGAAGAAGAAGGAAGCCCTCGTAGCAGCCACCCCAACCCCAGCAGGAAGGAAACCGAGCCGCCTAGCATCCAAGATGACATCCTATTCAGAGCTCATCGGAGGATCTCCAGCACAGCAGCCGAGCAGCCCAGCAACCACGGGGACCAGCGACACCGAGCACACCCGAGGAACACCAACTCATCAGCCGAGCCAATCAGGTACGAGATCGCTCCCCCACTCCTCTCCTACCTCCCACCTCCTTTCCTTCCCCCTCCCCACACCTCAGCCACCACTAGGGACACAGCCCCTCCCAGTGCCACTAGCCCACCAGCCGGCACCGGGACAAGAAATCACCCTCTCCTGCCTCTTCGATCAACTCAATATGATGATGCAAATGATGACGCAGATGATATCACAAATGATGTCTATGGTGATGGATACCAGGCGACATGTCTGAACATCTCGTCATCAACTATAACATCAGAGGCCGGCCTTCCCTCGAAGCTGGCCGAAGTTGAAATCTTACTACAGCAGCATCGACCATCCGTGGCTGACTGACACCCTTCTGTCCTCCTCTGCCAGAGTACGATTCAAGGGGTATACCATGTATAGAGAGGCCTGTGCTCTGGGGACCCTGGAAAGCGTCGCCATCCTAGTCCGGAACGATGTACCTTCTAGGAGGATTCCCAACCCAGTTTGTCCAACCGCCGGTACTCACATACTCACAGTTGACGTGCGGTTCAAGACCCGCTTCACGCTCAGCTGTGTCTATAGGAGACCGCGGGCTGTTCATACAGCTGTGAGGTTGCTGTTCCAGCACGCCCAGTCAGTCAGCTGGTATACAGTCTTGGGAGACTTTAATGCCAATCACACTGCCTGGCTGTGTAAAAACAATAACACACGGGACCTACATTACCAAGACTAGGCTGGAAGTTTTCCACCCCGGAGTTCATACCTTTCGGCATGAGTCCCGACCCGGATGTACCTCAACTCTAGACCTCCTCCTAACCAGGGATCTGCACACCGTAACGAGCTGTATAGCGCTTCCATTCGGACCGTCAGATCGTCGGCCGATTGTATATACTTTCGGAGGTACCCCAGCAGCCCCGCCTGCGAGTAAGTACCTCCTAAACAAGGCCGACTGGAAGGGTTTCAGGGCTAGCATTGAGGAAGATCTATCCAAGATCGAACATCTCAATACCGAGGCAGAGGTGAACAGGGCGGTGGAAGTCATCACCACCACCATCCTGGCCTCAGCAAATCGAACGATCCCCAAGTTCAGCCCACGACCCAACGCCCTCAGGAAACCCCCTAAGCACATTCTAGCCCTCATCAGCCAAAGAAACAACCTGAGGAATATCTTCCATCGCTCCCGTGACTATGGGCTAAAACCGGCCATCAATGCGATGACCCGGCAGATAGCCAGCCTCATGCGAGACTGGAAAACATCCCTCTGGCATGAGCAAGTACGTAGGACTCATGGCGACCACCGCCAGTTCTGGCGACTCGTCAAGGGCCACGTTACTAAAAGGAGGACTGTGCATTTTACATCAGGAGGCGACCTGCTGACGCCTGGGGAACAAGCTGAGCTCCTAGCAAAAGCTTATGAGGCGAGTGATTCTGCTCGGCTGGTAGATGCTCCACCAATCCCTGAGGGGCCGCTTCCGTGCCCTAATGAAAAAATCATGTTCTCCACCTTCAACCAACTTAAATCGGTACTAAGGCGCCTTAGAGGTAAAAAATCATCGGGGCTGGATGACGTCCCCTATGTGATGTTGAGGATGCTCCCTAGAAAGGGTAAAGCCTTCCTATTGAACATCTTCAACACCTGCATGAGGATCTCGTACTTCCCCGAAGCATGGAAACTTGCCGTCGTAGTGCCTATACTCAAGTCGGGGAAGCCCGGAAACCTACCCGAGCACTACCGGCCAATCAGCTTGCTCTCTCATATGAGTAAAGTATTCGAGAGCCTGGTCCACCATCACATGCTGAACCACTGTAGTCAGGAAAACATTATCCCACCGGAACAGACCGGTTTCCTTAAAGGTGTCTCCTGTGACCATCATCTAGCCAAGCTCCAAGCGCACACCATTGAGCAGAGGGGTAGCAACAAAGCCACCGCTTTTATCTCCTTAGATTGCACTCAGGCCTTTGACAGTGTGTCTCACCCCCTGCTACTCCGACGCCTGGAAGAGTTTAGCTTCCCAGCCTCGCTATGTCGACTGATTCGAAGCTATCTTAGTGGAAGATCTTTCGTCGTAAGAATCGGGGACAGTTACTCGACTTCTGGCACCACCTCTTGTGGAGTACCTCAAGGGTCTGTGCTAGGACCACTGATGTTCGTGATATACACAGCACCGGTGGTCTCTACCAAGCACGAAGGAGCGGTAGTAGCGGCCTTTGCGGACGATATTGGGATATACGCTTCCAGCGCCAACGCCCGGCATGCCCTTAAAAAGGCACAAAGGGCATCGGTCCCAATTGTTGATGATCTAAAGCTGAATGGCATCAGGGTGAATCCGTCCAAGACGGACGCCATCGTGATGTCATATCAGCAAGGTAAGAAACGCCTACCAGCGACCTTCACTATTGAAGACGAAGATCGTCGCGTATCGAACAATTTGCTCTACCTTGGCGTTACTCTAGATAGGCACTTCACTCTCTCGAGTCACGTTAGGCAGAGGCTGAAGTTGGCCCGATATAAGTCCCATAGGCTCTACCACCTGCTCTGCTCTCAGCAGCTCTCGCTGCGGCTTAAGTGTCAGATATACAAATCTGTCATTAGACCCACGCTGCTCCATGGTGCGCCGCTACTTAAACACCTGTATAAAACCACCCTCAAAGCCCTTCAACAATTCCAGTCCTCTATTCTTAGGCGCATAGTGAGAGGCACTTCGCTTGAAAAGGCACGAAACGACATTTTGCACGAGGAACTCAAAGTTTCGACGGTTATTAATTACATTAGCCGGAGGCACCTAAAATTTTTTGAGAGGCTGAAGGCGTGTGAAAATTCATTATTTAAAGATATAGTCCCCCCTCCCAGACCTGGGAGGTGGCAAGGCAGTGCCCCTATGGTCGACGTGCTCTCATTGGCCTAGGGTAGGGGTCTGGACGCTCTAGTCCAATCACCCACTTCCCTTTCTTCCTTCCTCTTCCCCTTTCTCCTTTCTACCTATCTCCTAAACCCGAAAAGCGGTCTCTCGCCGATTTGAATTGTATAGAGCCAGCGGCCTAGTGCCGGTTTAAGAGAACACGCCTTAAGCGGTCTCATACCCTGTAAATACTTATAATACCTACGGGTAAATGAAGTACTATTTTTGTATGTATATATATTTGTATATAAATGAAATGTATGTATAGTAAATTAATGTAAATAATGATGAATAAAGAGATTTGAAACAAAAAATCATCCTCATTCTCATCTCAGCTCTGAGGAAGTCAGCAGCATGGTTGGCGAAACGTTGGCGAAAAATTTATCTACACGGTCTAAACCAGAAGAAGTTAACAAAGTCTTTTGTAATAATAGTGGCCTTGGAAACCTAAAAGAATATTTAAGTAGCCTCTATTGGGAGGATATTGCTCTGAGAGTGAAGACATTTGAGAAATTTAGACAGAAGAAAACGAGTCTAATCTGTAGGCTAACCTTTCTCAAAAGATGTAGGGATCATCCCCAACTGTGCAAGAATCGGCATAGAAAATTCATCCTACATAATCCAAAAGGCAAAGAGCCGATGTTCGGTCATTATAGTAAAGGCAATGATCGCGGATACCAGAAAGGAGTTGGCGTTTTTGGAAAACAAATTACATCAGGAACATTTATCACTCAGTCAAAGGATAAAAGAGGAAGATTGGAAAAAAGTCGAACAAATCACCTGGTTAAGCACTAACCAAGAGGAAAAGATAATAAAAACCAAACAAAAGAACAAATTCAAAAAGTTGCATTTGGAGCAAAAACCGAAAAAACCTTTAGCGATAGGAACACTCAAAAATACGGTCAAGAACCTTACAAGAGAAATATTATCTGAAGATACGCTAAAGCTATTAGAAAAAGGGCAGAACTTTGCCATAGCTCCAAGGAAAGTACCAGTAGAGAAAATCATAAGTGGAGTTGAAGCCGCCGTTAACCAATTAGAAGAAAAGATTGCGGAAGAGATTAGAGGAGAGGTATCTAGAATCTTAAGGAGGGCTAAACCACCAAAGTCAAACCTGACGGCTCAAGAAGAAAAAGCCTTAAAAGCATTGAAGAAACGGGAGGATATTTTAGTCTTACCAGCTGATAAGGGAAACTGCACAGTGGTGATGATTAGAGTAGAGTACATCAAGAAAATGGAAGAGCTACTGAATGATGGATCTTATGAGGTACTTAAAGAAGACCCAACTGGTAAGATAAACAGAAAGATTACCCAGTTTTTAAAAAACACTGAAGTAGAAACAGGCAGAAATTTGACCAGGTCAGACCCGATACCTCCCAGAATCTACGGTCTCCCAAAAACGCACAAAGAGGGCGTACCTTTACGTCCAATAGTGGATTCCATCGGTTCAGTAACTTACGAAGCAGCCAAGTACTTGAGCAAGAAGATAAAACTGCAGGTCGGAAATACTGAACACCACATAAAGGACTCAGATGACTTCGTTAAGAAAATTGCCGAAATAAGAATTGAACCACAGGATATGCTGGTTAGTTTTGACATCAAATCCCTGTTCACCAAAATACCCTTTGAGGACACCATACCACTGGTCGAAAAGGCACTTGGCAAAACAGACGCAGAATTAGCAGAACTATGCTTGACATCGTCATACTTTCTGGTCAATGGAAGGTACTAAAAACAAACTAAAGGTACAAGCATGGGGTCGCCATTAAGTCCACTCATTGCGGAATTCTACATGGAAGATTTTGAACAGGAAACATTGAAATCCTCAAAATTAAAACCGTCCCACTGGTTCAAATACGTGGATGACATCTTTGTAATTTGGCCACATGGAATGGAAAAGTTAAATGACTTCCTAAAGCACTTAAACGGGATACACAGTGGTGTTTAATTTACTATGGAAGTTGAAAATGAAGAATGCATCCCGTTCCTAGATGTGAGGGTGGAAAAGAAAGAAAATCGGTTGGGACACTCGGTATATAGAAAACCGACCTAGTATTTGAACGCACGCTCACACTATAATCCGGCACAGAAACATGGTGTAATTAGAACATTGATGACGAGAGCCCTTAGGATCTCAGAACCGGTTTACTTCAAGAAAGAAGAAAGACATCTAAAGAAAGCCCTCATGAAGAATGGTTATCAAGAGGAAATAATAAGAAAGGAATTTAGAAACGCCCAGAAAAAATTATCTACACGGTCTAAACCAGAAGAAATTAACAAAGTCTTTTGTAATAATAGTGGCCGTAGAAACCTAAAAGAATATTTATTTATTTGCTGTTTAACCAGAGTAAGTAAACATTTGTCGAAGATTAATAATAAAAATTGCTATACTTGGGTCATATATCTGGCTTATTTTATCTTTTAGTGTACCCAAAACTTTTAATATGCATTAATTTACTCCTACTGAAAAAATGAAGCTGTGAAGAAGACAGTTGATAAACAAACCGAGACTGGCGGCCGGAAATAGATGCATATTTCCCCTACAGAAAGTTTTAAAATATAAGAACCTCTCAAGAAAGGCCAAGTAAATCATTTTTAAAATTATTATACGGCCTACAGTAAAACCTGGGTTTTTACCATGTCACTGGTGAAAGCTCTTAGAATTTGAGAGAGGAAGTTTCTGTGAAACGTTTATGGACCAATCAAAGATGGCGAACGCATAAGAATGAGGAAACATGTCGAGCTAATGGAGTTAATGACAGAGCCCGACATTATTACCTTCATAAAGAAGAGAAGGCTGGCTTGATCATCATTTAGAAAGGATGAAGCAGTCTAGACGCCCCAAGCAATTGATGCGTGGCCAATCAGGTGGGGCGAGAAAACGAGGGAAGCCACGCTCACGTTGGTTGAATGATATGTCGGACGACTTGCGAAGAATGGCTGAGCAGCGGTGAAGGCAGAAGGCCTCAGACAGGGAACATTGGAATAGGCTGTTGGAGGAGGCCCTTGTGCTGCAAGGACTGTAGCACCCGTCTGTGAGTGAGTGAGTCATTATTATCATGCCCTACACTAAAGGCAATAGTACTCTCCTTTTAAGAATGTCCACAGTACATTAATATTTTATTACAAAAATGCATAAATGAAATCAGTTAGAAGTAGAATATTATTAAAGAAACATTTACTAATAAAATATAGTAGTAAATAATAGATACCGAAATTAAATATATTATTACTCCTTATGTCTAAAAATGTTTTTTTTAAAATAATTTATTGAACGAAATTTATAACTGTATTACACTAATACACAGGGAGCGGAGTGACTCAGTGGTAGAGCACTGAGTTGCCATGCCGGAAATCCTGGTCCTAATCCCGCTGCAGGCAGTTACTTTTATTTAGTCTGTTTGCGGCGGGAGATGGATCATATGGGATCTGATCCTGGGGCTGAACCAGCCTTTATAAAATATTATAATAATAGGGTACCCAAAATAAGGGGGGAAAACTTGGCGGTTGAGCGTGACCTAGTTGGGTTCCAGACGTTGTAGAGGAAGGACCTACGGTTGATACGTGGGGATCCCGGAGATTATCCCCACCACGAAGTTAGGAATCTCGAGTCAGTTGTCTTCAAACTGTCTAAGAGGTAAGTTTAATTTTACCCCTCTCCCGAGTGTAATTGCGACCTGGAAGTAAAGTGTTACCGAGCCATGGCGGTATAACCATCACGAAGTGCAGAAAATAGCATTTCGGAGGTAAATGGGGCTTCTAGCATAGTGAAGGCCACCCCTCTAGGAGTAGGGTACCCCAAAATCAAGATCCCTGGTCCTCCAGATTGGGGGTTGATGTTGAGCCAGCACCTCATTATTATAAAAAATATAAACCTGCTTTCAAAACTGACAAAACAGCCTCGGAAAAATGGTCAAATGGAATACGACAACGGCTACGGAAACGGACTATACGAATAGGAACTTGGAATGTACAGGGAATTAGAACAAAGAGAAAAGAAGTTAGTGAGGGATTAAAAAAAGCTAAAAATGGATATCATAATATTATCCGAAACCAAAATAAGAGGAAAAGGAAATGAAATCTACGATGATTATATTCACTTTTTTAGTGGGGTGGAGAAAAGTGAGAGAGCAAAAGCTGGAGTATCTATTCTTATCAGGAAAAGGTGGAAGAATGAAATAAAGAAATATAAATGTATAAATGAAAGATTAATAAAGCTAGAAGTACAAATCCATGGGTATCCAATGGTTATTGTTGGAGCATACAGCCCAAACAATGAGAATCAAATGAGAGGAAAATCCAACTATCAATTCTAAATGTTTGGAAGATCAATATGAAGAAATAAAAAAGCTCATTCATCAAGCTGCCAAAGAAACACTGGAGAAAATGGAATAAAAAGGGTGGGAAAATAAATGTTGGTGGAATGAAGTGGAAATGGAAGTATAAGAAAAAAAAAAGAAAAGAAAAAAGCTAACCAAAAGTGGCTCTCGACCTATGATCCCAATATACTGCAAGAATACAAGAGAAGAAATAAAGAGGTAAAGAAAAAGAGAAAAAAAGCCAAAAAATTGGATGAAAAAATGCTAGCACATCGATAGATTTATGCACGGTAAAAAATCCACTGAGGCTTGGAAGCAGCTTAGGTCCATTAAAAATCCGAAGAAGGAAAAAATAAACCTACCTCTAATACATGAAAACCAATGGGTAAAATATTTTGCCAAATTACTGCAGGAGGACCGACCAGAATTTGTTTCAGAAAGGAAGCAGAAGGACACATATGAAGGAGATACTCCAGCCGCCACGTCAGTTGAAGAATTAACAGCAGCCTAAAAAATAATGAAAAATGGGTCCTGGTGATATACCAATTGAGCTGATCAAACATGGTCCAGTCGAATTGGAGAAAGATCTGGCAAACCTTTTGACAAGGAGTATGGAGCAAGGCACAGTTCCCAAGGTATGGAAGGAAGCTCATATCACTCCCATTTATAAAAAAGGAAAAAAAAGGATTGTTATTAAATAGGATTGTAGAAAAGAAACTCCTAGCGATGGAGATGGACTTCTGGAGACGTAGTAATAGCATATCGAAACTCCAGTCCATCCCTAATCACGTGATCAGAGAAAAAGTACAGGAACACCACAATATCTTGTACACTATCGAAACCAAAAAGCTGAGCTGGTACGGCCATGTAATAAGAATGTCAGAAAATCGATGGCCCAAGAGAATAATAAATTATGTTCCTAAGGAGAGGAGGAGAAGAGGACGTCCGGCAAAGAAATGGTACAATGGATTGCAGGCAGCAATGGCAGCCAGAGGGCATACAGAAGAGGACTGCCAGTACCGGGAAAAGCGGAAAAAATTATTGTCAGCTTACGACATATGACAATTGTTGTACTAAAGTCGTATTATATATAAGTAAAGTGTTTTATTAGTTGAGACCCGAGGGACACTAGTGCGAGTCAGGACTACAAGGGATCGTGAGAGGTTGTATAATTAATAAAATATTAATTAGGAAGCCCGTTGTGTACTAAAGTTTGTTATTATTTTGTATTTTTTTTTTGTCGTTTGCCTCTCCCGTCATACGAAGATAGCCCAGGGGAGAAGACCAGAAGAATGCAGGAGGTCAGAAACTACCTGGAGAGGGCCAAAAACACCACATCACGGGAAAAACAGGAGTATATAAACGGGAATGCCTCCAACCTGCGTGACATTATTCTCGAGATGGAGACCGAGAGAACGATTATACCCGCGACAGTCAGGCACGTTGTAAGGGAGGTGCTCTGTGCAGAGGAACTCTACCAGATAGTGGCACAGAGAGTCAAGGACATAATAATCCCACATATAGATAGAGAGAGGGTGTGGAAACCGAAAGGGGAGAGCCTGACTTCCAGGCAGACAGAGCCTGGGACTTCAGGATCCGTACACAAGTATGCTGGAGCTGAACCGGCACCGGTGCCACAAAGGACCAGCAAGACCGTGATATGCAGAGGCAGGAATATGGCTATAGAGGAAGAAACCGAAGAAAAGGTGTACACCACAGTTGAGAGCAAGAAGAAGAAGAGGAAAGGGGAAAAGGGAAACGAAACCCCAAATCAAAACCCGACATTGGAAGCCGGTTCAAAAAAACCAAATACTATGGCAGAGCTAGTGAAAGCTCTGCCAACAAAACCGAGCAACGTGAAGGCGCTGTTTTATATTACAATCGGCTCCGTGGGGAAGACCTTATCAGAAGTGGTAGAGCAACTTCTGTCTCTGATGGAGCTGGGACTCAGAGTGAAGTTGATAAGAGCCACCAAAGCCGATGGCATCTTGGGCAAAGTAGAGGACAAGGAAAAGGGAGAAAAGGTAGTGGCCTGGCAGAAACTCAAGGATGCTGGCCTTGAGGCCAAGGCTGCCACAGAAGGTGGCCGAAGATGGAGGTAAGAGGAGTTCCCAAAGGTTGGAACGAGATGAAACTGACAGAGACAATCAAGGAAAGAGTCAGAAATAAGGGCAGAGACGTCCAGGACCCTGTATGGGAGTCCCAATTACGGATCCTGTATGGGAGAAGGGCCAGAGTAGGGTTTACCAAAGACTGGGTGACTGAGCTGGATCCCTAGATTTCGTACGCCATCCATAGTGGGGAGGTGATAGTCGGAGAATGGTGGACACTCACCTTCCTGGACACCCTCGAAGCCCCAAGATCCCTGCAGTGCCTGGGCTATGGACACTCCAGGGCAACCTGTAAACAGGAGTTAGTAACATGCAGGTAGTGTGTGGGGTTAGGGCATTTCGCAAAGGAATGTCCCAATAGGACCGCCAGTAAAAAAGAATAATACAGGGATACATCACACCAGGCCGGGAGTCGGGGCTGCCCCGTACACTGCAAAGAGTTCAAGAACCTTGCGAGGAGGACGAGATACGACTAATAGGGACACCAGAGACACCGCCGGAGGGAAACAAATGACGACGGATTGATGGAAAAGATGGATCTGACGAGAAGGATAAGGTGCAGTTCTAAGGTGCACAACGGTGCACCGGGCTGCACCATAGTTGTTGTTTAATAAAGGTGGATTAAGAATAAAAAATCGGTTAGAGTTGCCTTGAATGGTGAACCCTCACTCAAGGTAAAAACCCTGTATGCCATCTTGGCAGGAAAGGTGGTAAATAAAAATAAAAAAAAGTTGAACGTGACCTAAGACAAGTCACCTCTTTGCAGAACTGTTGTCCATGAAACAGTACAGTCTCTACGATGGACTGAACCCCAGACTCGTTCACGGGTCATAGTGGTACAGGTTATACTAATACAACTAATAAATAGAATGAATAGTACAGATTTACATGAATAAAGACAAGTAGAGAAACTACCTAGTGGTAGTACTCAAATTAAAAATTTAACTTAGAAGGTAACGAGGTCATATTCTTTTCAGACACCTCGGAGGATTATCAGGAATTGAAGAGGTTGCTAGGTTTGAAACTGGTGGTTTTGAGAGGGAATGAATTTTGCCATGAAAATATTGAAATCGGAAATGGCGAGCTGTTTCTTGTCGTTCCAGTGTAGTACGAGTATTCCAAGTTAATTTTTGTCAAGGTGTAGTCCTAAGTACCGAGCCTGTTTTATAGGAATCAGTGGGGGTTATTAAAAGGTACAGGATGCCAGGAAGTCATTGGTTTACGACGGAGGGTAAAAGTGATTTGACGGGATTTGAGGGAATTTATTTTAATCCTCCTGTTTAGACCCCATTTTTCATGGTCAGTGATATGGGATTGAAGAGTATGGGATGCTATATAACTGGATCAGTGTTGACAGATAATAGACATATGTCATCCGCATACGTGGTAAGGATAGTATGGGTTGGGATGTCAGCTGTATAAACCGGAGGATGGCCGCCGCCAAGACACAGGCCGTTCTTATGAAAGGAAGAACAGATGGGGCTCACCCTATCAACATCAGCGTGCAGGGCAGCAGAATAAGGGCAAGTGAGGAGGTCACTTACCTAGGTATAAGAATTGGAAAAGTTGGTTGGATAGCATCTGCTAGTTTGGGAGGAATATGAGAATAAGATAGCTTTTTATGAATGAAAATACAAGATCCGGCACGTGAAGAGTTGTCTGGGTGGTCTGATGTGTAAGTGATGTAGTCTCCTACATAGAATTGTGTGCGATGAGTGAAGTGTGTTTCAGTCAGTAAAGCGGTATCTATTGCTTTGGCATGTAGAAATATTCGTCACGGTGATTACTTAGGCAATTAGCATTAAAAAATACGACAGTTAGGGGCTTTATGCTCATCGTAGTTGATTAAGCGGAAATCCTGATAGGATTCTTGTCAAAAGGTTGATGAGTGGCTTTATAGTTTCTTGAAGATCTTTCAGGATCATTGAATTAATGTCGGTTGGGTTTTGCATTTGAATAGGATATAGATCTGGAGGTTGGGGTGGATGATTTACGTAAATAGTAGGGTTGGGTGGGGGTTGGGCCCGAGGTACTGGTTGTGTTTTCAATGTATGTTGATCTAAGGATGGTATGTATATGGTAAAAAGGAGATTGGACGATAGTAATGCATGAATCTGAAAAGTGGCAACGATTTGATTGCTCATTGGTTTGAGATGTAAATGCGGTATCCTGGAAGAATAATATTGTCTTTTTACTTAACTTTAACTACTCATTTCATGCTTAGTTTTTAACAAACCATAAGGTAATGTATTTCAAATTTCTTCTGTTCCAAAGAAGATAATTCATATCTTTGCCTCAAAAGCTTAAACTACTACAAATTAGGTTGGTTTAGATCTGTTATTTGAGTAAGTTCTCTGCATTAAATTAATTTGTTTTGTGAGTGAAAATAGAAACTGGAGCCACTTCCTACAGAAACAGCCCCATGTGCCAAAGCAGCGCCCAGTAACAAGACGGCCAAAGCTGATGACAAAAGGATGATGGCTAGACCTAACCAAGGAAGGTGTGACGCTAAGTCGACTGTGCATCAAACCTTACTTTGAGAGCATACAAAAATTCTCCAATATTATTGGAACATAATTTTGACCGGTACTAGTAGTGAACCGACTACCATGAACCCAGCCCCCCATATCGTCTCTCATCGTCAGCGGTGTGAACAGTACGACAATGGCATTGAGAGATCAGCAGCTCTACAATTTCTAGCACTTCTAGATCAGAAAAAAATATATAAATAAGACGAGTTTATTTCATCGGGTGAAGCTGGAAAGCACTAAAAATGAATTACAGAGAGGAAGATTTTGAAGGTGTTACTATTTAGATTTAAGATGTAGAATTGGGAACAGAGAAAATGGATTAATGAAAGCAATAGGATTTCGCCTGCCTGAATGTGCTAAATTGCGGGGAGCCTTGAACATTCGATAGTCATCTTGTTCGTCCAAAGCGTCTACGAACCGCACCACGCTTCCTTTGCACGTTTCCTTTCCGTTAATTTTTTACACATGCAGACAGGAGACGGAAGGTAGACGTTTTGAGTGGGACATGGGTATCAAGAATACTTTTGAGATTGGAAGTGATTATGTCAGCCATGTAGTCGGTTGCGGTACAGGTATAAATTTCGCTCCGATTCAAGATTTTATGAGAAGCGGGAGAAGGGTTTTCAAGCGTCAGGGTATCTAGGATGCGAAAGGTTATTATTTTAGGATCCATCAAAAAACTGGCTGCACAATTTAAGTCAATGGTTTGATCTCTAGTGTCCAATTATTTTAAAGTGACGCCTTGTTACAAAATTATGATCGCCATAGTAAATAACTAATGTTCGAAACGAAGCTAACCAATAAAAAAAAATTATAAATATAGAAATAAAACTAGCCGACTAATAATGATTGACGGCAGGAGATAATTTTTGAAAAAATCAGTAAGTAAATCCTTGTAAATAATGTTTGACGGCATGAACTAATTTTTGAAAAAATCAGTAAGTAAATCCTTGTAAAGTTACGACCAAGAGAAAGTACACACACACACGCACACACACACACACACACACACAAGCACATGCGCACGCATGTATATAAATTAGTAGATTTTGAAAATCAGTTCTTATTACATTGTTGTCCATGTTGTAAAGACGAAAATAATTCAGGGATTTTCGCACTCAGATTTTCAGATCAGTCGCCAGATATACTTCACAGGTTTACCGATATATCCATGGAGGTTACTTTTCTAGTACCAATTACATAAAAGATCCAATCCAATTAATATCTAGTTCTATCAACCAAATTAGCTACTTTCTATCAACCAAATTAGCTACTTTCTATCACTTTAATATTAGCTCCACTTTGTAATAACTAATATTGAAGTGGAAGAGATATAGAAAATTTCCTATTTCCTTAGAAATATATTGTTGACTTCAACAATCAACTATAATTAAAATTAAATTTGATTTCAAACATTGCACTGAGTAAAACAAAAAGTTATATTTTAAGTAATAGTTCTATATATGACATATCGGAGAAGATAGATGCTGATCTTACGAGGAAAGACGTTAGGGTTGAAGTTGTGACGAATGCAATTATTCAAAACCGAAAACAATGGTCGTTTTATCATATCCCTGATTCTGAAAAGAATGTATATTGAGATAACTTGGTATACCTGTTCCGTGGCTTAAAATTAGTCGATTTCACTTATACTCGTACATGTGATGTTCAACTGTGAGATCCATTACCCCACATTCCGGAGTCAGTACTTTTCTCTACCCACAGTATTTTATAGGTATTCCGCTGTTTGGTATTGTTATGTCTAGATTGATACTCACTCAGGAATATAACTACTTACAACACAAACATATACTTATTACACCATTTATCAAAGAAAACTACACGCACTTACACATTGTTGTTGTGGATAAGACACACAAGAAGGTATTACTCAAAAGAGCGGGACCAGAGACTTTATCACAGATAATCGATAGTACGATTGATACACAACAGTCTCCCACACTTATTAAAATAATTACGACATGCGTAAATCAAGCGGTAAATTGAGTAACATATTCTTGGAATTTTTCTGGTGGGCTCCGTTCTCTGCTTGATCGTCTCAGAATGGGAAGCGGCTGGGCCCGAGGATGTTCTTGTTATTTCTGCGGGGGGTTCGATGGTCTTGGTCTTGGTTGCAGTTGGAAGTCTTCTCGGAGGTTACTTTTCGATGGTCTTGGTCTTGCTTCTGGCTGGACGTCTTCTCGGAGGTTACTTTTTGTTCAGCATCATTGGTTGGATTCCTGGGGTGTAGAGTTAACATCACTCTCTTCTTGGGTTTGACGTCGCTCGCAATGAAAATCAATTGATTGATGTGCCTCTTCAGGCTATATCCATTAATGTCGAGTTTGACTATGTAGTGAAGCTTCCCAATTTTTTGGATTACGATTCCGATTCTCCATGTTGGTTTTCCAGTGTGGGAGTACCATCTTGCTTGTATGCGATCTCCCACACTTAGTTGGCGTGTACACAGAGTGGAGCTGGGAAAAGCTGGTGTTTGTGGGGGTGGTCTCAGCAGATCTAATGTAATCCGTAATCTACGTTGTAGGTAAAATTCTGATGGTGATTTCCCACATGCTAGCGGGGTCGACCTGTATCGCATTAAGATTTCTTGGACTTTTCTTTGGAGTGGTAACGTAGAACAAGACATGGCCTGTAATTTCTGTTTAAAAGTCTGAATATTGCGTTCTGCGATTCCATTTGTGGCTGGATGACCTGGTGCTATGAACTTTTGTTGAATGCCATATTTTATGCCGAATTTGAAAACTTTTTCGCTTTTGAATATTTTTGCATCATCCGACACTTGATATGCTGTGAGTTGAGAATATATCTTGAAGGTATTGAATGGTTGAATCTGTTTTTGGAGCATTCTTGGAGAACCGGAATTCTAGCCAGCGGGACTTAGTCTTTACTAAAATAAAGAAGTGGTGATCTTGGAATGGTCCCGCATAGTCCATATGAACCCTATCAAAATTCTCTGATGGTTCATCCCAGTGATGGATTGGAGCTTTGGGGGGATTTTTCCTAATTCGTCCGCATTCCTGACAAGCTCTGAAGAGATTTTCAATGTCTGTATCTAGAATTTTCCAGTAAGTATATTGGCGGGATAACCGTTTCATTTTTACAACCCCTGCATGGGTGTGATGAAGTTCGTTAAGAACTGCTTGTTGTAATGACTACTCGTTGTGCTTTAAAAATTATGCCGTTTTGTAGATAGAGTTCAGTGTTATTGCTTTCACCCTTCAAAATGTCTGATTTATTTCTGGTTGGTTGTTCATCTCGTGAGGTTTCTTCAGCGAGGGTTTTATAATTGAGCGTATCGTTGGAAATAGTGTATATGGTTAGAAATTAATGAGACTTCTTCTTCAATATTTTGTTCAATTTGAGACATATTTTCTTGGATAGGGGAGCTTGAAAGAAAATCGGCGTGTACATTTTCTTCTGCCTTTTTATGTTGAATTTGGTAGTCAAAATTTGTGAGCCAGGTTGCGTAGCTTAGAAGCCTAGTGGACGTCATTGCTGGAAGATGTGCATTCTCGTGCAGAATGTGGGTCAGTGGCCGGTTATCAGTATAAAGAGTAAACTTTCTGCCATAAATATTATAATAAAATTTCTTGAGAGCAAAAACCATAGACAAGGCTTCTCTGCTGAGAGGCCCCGTCGCTCCAGTGTTGAGATTCTGCCATTAAGAGACTTTCGTAAAAGCTTGTAATTGAACAGTTCTTTCTAAGATTATTTCAAACAAAAGTTATATTTCTTGTTCACTTTTTTTTGTTCCTGTTATTGTTGTTGTTTCTTGTTGCAAAATATTTTCACATTATCTGAAACAGTTGATCGTCAAGGGTTTTAATGATTTCATCAAATGTTAATGCATTGAGTTCTTTTGGTACTAATGATAGCTTGAGCAACTCGAAATATTCAGGGCCAATGCTATTGAAAAGAATAGTTTTTGCTGAGGCTTTATCTGATGCTAGGCCTTTTAGAGCAAGAAAGTTGTCAAACCGTTCTTTGTATTGATGAAAAGATTCCGTGTTTTTATCAAAAGTATCAAATTTATTTACAATATGTTGAGGAAGTTTTGAAGAAGCGCGTTGATTTATGGACGAGAATTTTTCTAACATAGCTGAAAATTGGTGTTGCTGTTGTTGCAAAAACTGGGTGAATTGATGAGCGTCCATTATTCAGGGTTGACCTTAAGCTTAGATATTAGAATATCAGTTTTCTCTGTGTTTATCCTCGTCGCCACTTTGTTATGTATAGATTGGCACTCACTCAGGAATATAACTACTTATAACACAAACAAATACTTATTACACCATTTATTAGAAAAACTAAACACACTTTACACATTGTTGTTGTGGATAACACACACAAGAAGGTACTGCCCAAAAGAGACGATCCCAGATAATCGATAGTACGATAGATACACAACAGTTATAGTCCTAACCATAGCTATATTCCTAATCATAATTACAATCCTAATTTTAATCATGATTATAATAAATTTTATCAAAACGTTAACCACAACCCTTACCCCGAATACTAACATTAATCCTAGTTCTAACTTTTATTTTAATTTCAATTCAAACCCTCAAAGCCACAATCTTAATTTAAATTATTTTTTTTATTGAGAGTGTCCCCAAAGTTGAGATTTTCTCCAACCGAATTTTAGAGTAACATTTTTTTCCAGGTTTTCCTGTCAAATCCTCTTCACTTAGGCCGTAGCCTGTGTAGCCTTCCAGCCCTGTCTTCCTGGAATTGGTTCATCCAAGAAGTTCTTCTTCCTTCAAGGCACCAGTTAATTGTCATTTTGGGTATTCTATTATTATCCATCCTAATAAGGTGTCCAAACCACTCTTATCTCTTTATTGTGATTTTTTTCGAGCATAGAATTCTGAGCACCTATTATCTCTCGCACTACTGAATTGGAAATCCTTTCACGTCTAGAAATTCCGGCTGCCCTTCTCAAGAAATCTATTTCGGCAACTAGTTGTTGCTCTTGGCTACCTTTTCCAAATTTCCATATTTCACACCCATATAACATTGTAACCAACATTGTAGCCGTTATAATAGCATGGAAAATCTTTTTTTTGTAGTTTTTAGGATGGTTTTACTTCACAGCACAGAATTGAGCATTGCAATAGCTTTCCTTCCTTCTCCAGTTATGGTCATCTGCAAATAATAGGTGGTAAAGGCAAAAGTCATTCTGCATATGCAGGCCCATCCTTCTACTTTTCCTTGACCATTCATTTGTGAATGCACCTTGATGAATATTTTGAATAGAGTAGTTTGTTTGTTTGTTTATTTGGGCTTTAAGGCGTAAAACCCTAGGGTCATCAACGCCTGAAATTCGTTTGTTTTTATCAAGATTTGAGAAACTAATTAAAATATGTAGATATTTAAAGAAAAAATAAATAAAGAAAGAAAAAAAAATTAAAAAAAAAAAACAATTAAAATATTGAGAAACTTATAGATGACATACACACAGTAACTTATGAGTTTCGGCACATAAAACATAAAAAAAAAGAGAATTTTGGGAGAATAATAACACGCATGAAATCTAGTTAAACACTGCTTTATTTAAGTTACAACGCTCTATTTATAGTATTTACATTGTTGACATTCACTGTTTAGGATTAGTGTCTATATTGGTGTATGTCTTATCTTAACTCCCCCCTGCCAGTTTACGAACATTCTCGTAAACTCGAAAAACAGAAACAAAACATAAGAGAACCAAAAGTAATAAAAAAGAAAATTAAATACAATATCTTCCAATCAAGAAATCTAGAACTTATAAAACACAACAGAAAAGAAATCTTACATTATGTACGAGAGCTCACTTAGCACTTTAACTTAACGTCATCATCCTCTTCTGACCTACTATAACAAACACCTACAAATACAAAGTAATAATAACACTAAGAAGAAAAAGAGAGAAAAGAAAAAATATTACATACAACAGTAATCATACATATTTACAGTCTACTGTCTCCAGCTGGAATTTTCAGCTGCTCAATATGCACCGTTCTACGTTTTCTGGGCTTCGCCAGACTCTGAACGGTGACCAGGTTGTGCTCCCTAATCGCAATCACTTTGAATGGCCCCTCGTACATGAGTACCTCCTTTGCGCGATTTGACACCGTTTTCCTCATCCCCAACCAGTAGTACCTCCGTTTCAATGCTTTTACGGTTTCGTTAACCCCCCGACGGTTAGTCTTCCCCTGGTAGTAAGCTAACGTGACCTCTTTTTGGTGATCGATATCGTGGATCGTATCCACCATTATGGCGACACCGAACAAACGACCTATCCAGACCTATCTTCTCTAGGCGCCACAAATTCTTGATTTTATCCCACACCGTCGCGTTCCCTACATACCCTTCAAGACCCTGCATATTTGTTTCTCTTTGACTCCCGGCTGGGACCAGATAGTAACGATACTGTGCCTCACATACCTGGAGAACTCAATTTTCAAAAGCCCTGTCCTCCTGGTTTTCCATATTATTTGTCGGTTTTCATCGTTGACTGGGCTCGTCCAGCTCTTCCATCTCCGTTAACCTCTCCTCCCCTGATCCGTCCTGGTCGGTGGAAACTTCATTTTTCCGATTGTCAGACCCAAGTTCTCCTTCCCCATCTGGCGTCTATAAATCTTTGCAGCTCCCCCGACGGTTCGCCCGGCTCCAGTTCTATGACGTTGATTTGGAGAGCGCGAGATAACCAGTCCGCCACCACGTTGTCTTTACCCGGCTTATAGACCACCTCCATGTTATACTGGCTGAGGATATCTTTCCACCGCGTGACTCTCGCTGAAGACTCTTTTAAATTTCCCACCCTCAGAAGGGAACGATGGTCTGTGTGGACTTTGAACCGTTTCCCGAACACGTAGGGCCGGAAGTGTTGGACCGCCCAAACGATGCCTAGTAGTTCGCGCTCCAGGGCACTATACCTAGACTCAACGTCCGTGAGCCTCCTACTCGCATACGCAATCGGTCGATCCCCCTGCTCGCTCTCCTGGGACAGTACGCTCCCCAAAGCATACTCACTAGCATCCGTCGTAATGGAGAATGGTTTATTGAAGTCTGGGAACGCCAGAACCTGTTGGGTCTGCAGCTGCTCCATGCACTTCCTAACTTTCGCCTCCATTTCCGGAGTAACCCGAATCCTACGCCCCTTTCGTAGGAGCTCGTTCAGCAAAACGTGTAATGTCGCCACTTCATCCTCACGTCCCCATTTATCCAGTGTCAACTCGATTTCACTCTCGACGGTACAGGGACCACTCAAAGTGACCAACTTGCACAGGCACTTCCTGAATTCTGGTATACACTTTCTTTGAAATATTATACTTAAACTCTCCTTACTCACTAAACTACAGGAACTCCCTGTATCCACTAAGCATTTCCACCCCTTACAAAATTCACTTATAGGCAACCGCTCACACTTTTTCCCAATAGTATTAACACACAAAAGGTTGCCCCTCCCTTTACACCATCTTCATTCCCTGCTTACCTCCTCGAGTCTCCTCCCTGCACTCCGCTGTTTGCGCCTTCCTCCAGGGGCCCCTCTGCTACCGTCTTCACCGCTTCTCCTGCCACCTGGTTCGCTGTCCTCCGTCTCGGATCCCGAAGTCCCAGAAGATCTCGATGAAACAGATGGAACTCTACTCCTCCATATTCGCTGAGCGTTTATTTCCATTGGTTCTCCTCGATCGTGATCTCTCCTTCTTATGTACGGGCATTGCTTAGCCATGTGCCCCTCGCTATGGCATTCGAAGCAGCTCGTGCGTGGGCACTGGGCCATCAGGTGCCCTGTCTTACCACATTCGTGGCACCTCCTGTCGTCTCTTCTTGGGTTCTTCCTGTCACTGAATTGCCGCCTCCCTCTCTTCTTCTATCCGGTTCTATCCTTGCTCGATTTCTACCTACTTCGTTTCTGCGATAGGACACTTTACTCCACCCTGGTTCGAAAACTTCCGTTTCCTCCTCGTCCCGGGCACTCGCATCTACCATATCTTGAGCACATTCTATGAATGCCTTATCCCTGGGTAGACCATCCTTCTTTCCAGTTTTACTTTGAGGACTGCTGTCATGAACAACATCCAGGCTTCCACCGCGCTGGTTTCCATCACTTCACGCAATTTTTTATTTATTTTATTTAGTTTTGCGAGAAGTCCTGCTGCGTATTGGCCATTTGACTGCCCAGTCCTCTTCATCTCTCTAAACACCTCTAACATGTCCTCCTCTGGGGCCCATCGCCCTCCTCCGTAGGCTTTTTTCAACCTCTCCTTAATCACCATCCATGGAGTATCCTCATCGGCTTGGATCAAATTTAGGACACTCCTCCTGACCCGACGTGCTAGTGCCACTCGCAATCTTCTCGCGTCTGTTTCCTCCAAAAGATCAGCCGCTTCCTGTGACTGTATACTGTCCATGATGCCGTCTCCACCTTGTGGAGTGGTTGAGCTCACCCACATCTCCATTGAATTTCTCTAGATCAGAGATCTCTCTCCTAATGTCCTGCGCGTTAGCCTTCCTCAATTTCATGTTTCCAGCGTATTTGTCTCTTGCGCTATTCGATTTGCTTCTTGTGCGGCTAAGTCCGCCCGCGCCATGGCTAGAGTCGTCGATGGGTACGGTGGAAACTCAGGGTTCTCTTGTTCCGGCTGTGGTTGGTCTAAAGTTAGCGTTGCCGGCCTGAGAATACTTTGACCGTGTTCATTCATGCTGGCACTTGTTGACATACGAAACACCAAAAAAAAATAAATTAACCAAGAACAATTCGAAAAATAAAAAATTTTACGAACTGTTTTTACGTAAAAAAAAATCTTCACTAGGAACTGTTAACGAATTTCCGGGTTTCGGCATCACTTATGAGCTTCGGCACATAAAACATAAAAAAAAAGAGAAGTTTGGGAGAATAATAACACGCATGAAGTCTAGTTAAACACTGCTTTATTCAAGTTACAACGCTCTATTTATAGTATTTACATTGTTGACATTCACTGTTTAGGATTAGTGTCTATATTGGTGTATGTCTTATCTTAACTAGTATACACATATATACATAAATATATGCACACACATATATACATAAAAACACATACATAAACATATAGACAGTATTTTATATACATCTTCTATATAGAAATTATTCATCTCTATATTTTATTTAACAGTTTGTGGGTTATAAGAAAATTAAGTACTGATTGGATATTGGATTCGTCGTTGTTTAATAAAACTGAAATTTCTGGTTGAAGTCCTAATCTATTTAAACTTGAAGCCTAAAATGAACAGCCTTGTAAGATGTAGCTGACTGTAAGAGTGTTGTCACAGTGTTGGCATCTTGGTGGTGGTTCCTTGCTTATCAGGTGTAAATGAGTTAGGTTTGTATGTCCAATTCTGAACCTAGCTAGTGCGACTTCTTCTCTGCGATTAGTGCGACTTCTTCTCTGCGATTAGTGCGATTTGATGTGGTCCATGGCTTAACTGTTTTTTTAACATTTTTCAACTTGCATGGTGGACTTTCGTCCCACATGGACTGCCAGGCATCCGATATTTCTCTTTTCAGAGTAAGAACTATTTCCCTGAATAGAGTAGATGACATAGAGCTTTCTTTAGAACATGGGAAATTACGGGATAGTTTGTTTCCAACTTTTATTTGACATATGCTATAATGGTAGATAAGTTTAACAGCACAGATTAAAAGGTCCTTAATGTTTGCTTTTTGCATGAACTCTCAAAGAAGTTTACGTTACGGAGCACTGTCATTTCAAGATCGATAAATACTAGGCTAAGCTGTTTCTGTTTGGGTTCACATTTTCTAAAATCTGTCTCAGAGTAAATATATGATCAATACAAGACTTTCTTATACTAAAACTACATTGTTCTTTTGGAGTTGTAAAGTGTTTCCCTATTATTTTATTCAGTACCTCTTCCTATACCTTCAATATTGTGTTGTTAACACATGCCTCTGTAATTAGTCAATTGAGCCTTATCCCCTTTCTTATAAATGGAGGTAATGTGACCTATTTTCATCTCCTCTGGTATGACTTTTTCTTGGAGAATTTTATTGAATAATTAGGTTAAAATGGTCACGATGGCTTGCCCACATTATTTTAGCAATTCCATATTGGTTCCATCCTGGTCAAGGGGACTTGTTTTTACCCTTCTTGAGGATATATTTGAAATGATTGGTTTGATGAGGACTGCATAAAAGCCATAGAGGAAAGAAACAGTGCCAGGCAGAAAATGATCCAACGAAGGACCCGAACTACGGCGGAACACTACAGGACCAAAAGAAAGGAATATGCAAGCAAAAGAAAAGGCTGCAGGAAACAAAGAAGCTAGATAAGCTTCAAGAAGACTTTTCAGCCAAACAGACGAGAAAGTTCTATAAAAGCACCAGAGAATTCCGAAATGGATATATACCAAGGCTGGAATTCATTAAAGATAGAGAGGGGAACCTGATTGGAGATAGAGGATCTGTCCTGGAAAGATGGAAGCAGTTCTTCATAGAATTATTAAATCCGAATAAAGAAGGATCAACTTACAATAAAAAAGCAGTATTGGAAAACGGAAAAGACTCGTCGAATGTGGATGAAGAGGAAATACCACCAGATAGAGAGGAAATAGTGGAAATAATTGGAGCACTCCATAACAACAGAGCACCTGGAATAGACGGTATCCCGAATGAGGTCCTGAAATATGGGGGTGAGGTGGTGGTGGAGGAGATATATGGCCTCGTATTTGATGTATGGGTGGAGATGAGGATGCCACAGGACTGGAATATGGCAGTGCTGTGCCCAATACATAAGAAGGGAGACAGATTAAACTGCCAAAACTATAGAGGTATCGCTCTATTGCCCACTGTCTACAAGGTACTTTCAGTCGCAATAAATACGAGAATTATGGCATGGGCTGAAAGAAATACTGGCGAATACCAAAGTGGCTTCCGGCCAACTAGAAGCACAACTGATCATATCTTCTCCATACGGAAGATGCTAGAGAAAGCATATGAGTACAATATTGACCTCCATCACCTCTTCATAGATTTCTGCCAGGCCTACGATAGTCTTGATAGGAATGAACTGCTCAAAGTAATGAAAACTCTAGGGGTCCCAGAAAAGCTAGTCGGATTAAGTGCGATGACCTTGGAAAACACCAGATGTAGGGTAAAAATCCAAAATATGCTATCAGGAGAGTTTGAGGTGGAGAATGGTCTGCGCCAAGGAGATCCGCTCTCACCTGTATTGTTTAACATAGCACTAGAACAAGCTGCGAGATCAATCAGGACTAACCCAGGAGGAACGATATGCAACAGGATGACCCAACACCTGGCTTATGCTGATGACGTAGTGATATCAGCAAGGTCAAAAGCGGCGCTCTCGGGAGATTTACAGGAATTTGAAGAAGCGGGGAAAAAATTGGATCTTGTAATAAATAAGGAAAAAACCCAATACATGATTTCCACAAAAAATGATGGGCAGGAAGAGCAGAGTCATGTGCAACTGCTCCACCACACATTTAAGAAAGTGGACAGCTTCAAGTACCTGGGGGCTTTAGTGACACGAAGGAATGACATCACTGCAGAAATTAAAGCAAGAATCTCAGCAGGCAACAGATGTCTCTTTGCATTGCGAAAAGTATTAAGATTTCGGAACATGTCACGGAGAGCAAAATTGTTGATCTATAAAACAATCTTAAGACCGATTGTCACGTACGCTGGTGAAACGTGGGTCCTGACCCAGGAATGCGAGAAGATGCTGCAGATCTGGGAGAGGAAAGTACTTCGGCAGATATTTGGGCCAGTATGTAACGAAGGCCAATGGAGGTCAAGAAATAATAGAGAGCTTCGGGAACTGTATAATGAACCAGACCTAGTCACCTATGTCAAGTCAACCCGTATAAGATGGCTTGGGCACGTGGAGAGAACGGGAGAAGATAGGTACCCGAAGAAACTATTATATGGCAAACCAGGAGGCAGAATAGGAAAGGGAAGGCCCAGGTTGCGATGGCTGGGTGATGTGGAAGACGATCTGCAGAGGATGGGAATTGGTCAGTGGAGAGGTCGAGCTGCTGATAGGGAAGACTGGAGAGGCGTTGTTGTGGAGGCCAGGGCCCTACAAGGGCTGTAGAGCCATGGAAGAAGAAGAAAAAGAAGATATATTTCACGCCTTCATCTGTAAATGGTTCCTCAACAAGTTCCGAAGATTCGTTAATTTCCTCCTGTAGTCCGTTTTGGTTCTCAGTTAATGAATTCTAATAATAATTTGCCCAGTTTTCTATTGCCATTAGGTGTATTTTAGCTTTATGTCTGTTCTTCCGTCTCATATTGTTAAGAACGTTCCATGCTTCAACAGATCTCCTGTAGCCCAGCTAACATGTATTCTCAGAGCACTAAGCTTCCCTCATTTGGTTTTTCGCTTTTCGGACTAGGTTTTTAACTTTTCGTCTTTCTTCCACTTAATTTCTTCTATTCACGTCTTATGGAATATATAATAGGAAACCTATTATATATGGAGCTTAACCATATATAATAGGCTTCCTATTTCTCATCTAATGCAATTTCCAATTCCTCCGATGTACAGTGCGTTCTACCAACCTTCTTATGTTGAGGTCCTAATACTTCATTTGCCACTTTTTTCACTTTATTGTTAAGTGCATCGTATATGCCTACAGCACTCTCATCGCCCATACTTTCCAGTTCCTGCTTGAGTCTTGAAGCACATAGGTTTCTCATACTCCCTTCTTCTAAAAGATCAACTTTGAATTGGATGATAGATTCATCCTTAGTTTGTTTAGAAGTGTTCCTTTTTTGCTTCCATGGCCAGACTGATTTAGCTTTCACAATCATGCTTTTCTCTTCAGTTCCCACTCTTGCATTTAAATCTCCCATCAAAATTAGTTCTTTTATAGGTGGAATCTTATTTAAAATTTTCCATAGGCTTTCTTGCGTCATTATTTGGAGCTTGAGCTCCTATTACTACAACTTCTCTCCCATATAAAGTTAAATCTATTTTAATTAGTCTTTCACTAATAAAATCCCATCCTTTGATTTTTTCTTTTAAAACCTTCTTTATTAAGATGGAGACACCGCCCTTGGCACTTGTGCTTCTGTCAACATCACTCCGCATGTGTATATAGTCCCCCATGATCTCTTCACCGTTACCTTTCTTCTTCGTCTCAGTCAGTACAACGTATAACATCCATATTGCATCTTTTTAATGCTACTGGTAAACTGTACAGTTTTGTAGCTAAGCTCTGAACATTCCAACATCCAAAAGTGTTTATCCTTAAACGTGTTCCATGTCCAATTTGTCCGTCCATATATCCGAGGCATTTTATAACTTCTTAACCAACTGAATTAAGTCCAACATTTTTCTACTATTTACTGTTGAAGTAATTCCTCTTATGTGTATCATCTATATTGTATTATAGAATGAGATCATGTTGGCTGTGAACTATGGCATCTTTCTAACAACAGCCATTGTGTTGTGAGCCTCAGTTAGCGTCGCTTTCTGGTTAAGATTGGATCGTAATTGTGTGTAGTGTTGTCTCTGACTATATATGTATATATATAATGTTTATATCTAGTAAATCTGTGCTCGTATCGTAATAACTCGTACTGTTGTTTCCCTGCACTCTAACACCTTTTTACTCCGTATGTCCGTATGCTAAAGTCAGCGACTTAGAGAGTCGTTTAAATCACGCAGAACAGGCCCAGCTAGGAAGAACTGTTGAGATGAGAGGCATCCCGGAGAAGCAAGGAGAGACCCTGATTGGCACTATTTTAAGCGTCGGCGCAGGTCTGGGCGTTAAGATGAGTCCAGATGATCTGGACCACGCAGTACGACTCAGGCCGAAACAAGACGGAACGCCAGGTCCTATAATGGTACGATTCGTCAGGCAAACCCTAAGAGATGAACTTGTGCGACAGAGAAGAATCAAGAGAGACTTCTCAACGCGTCACCTCGGCTGGGGAGAAAACGAATCTCACCATGTATATGTGAGTGAAGCCATGACGCCCGCCAATAAGCACCTTTACTGGTTAGTCAGACAGAAGAAGGGAACAGCTGAAATTAAATATGTCTGGTTTAGTGGAGGTAAAGTTAGATGCCGGCAGTCAGACGGTTACTCAGCGGTCATCATAAGCGAGCCTAGCGACCTGGACGTATTCAGATGAACAAATTATGCTGGTCACATCGATTTGGTTCTATTACTTTGTGTTAAAGACATTTTAATTTTATTTTTACTCATCCTCTGTGTTTATTTACTTTTAATTTATTTATTTCATTATTTAATTTACGCATATAGTTCTTTTTCGCCTAATGTTTACACTAAGGATAATTATTTACTTTTCACTTATCTGAGTTATGAACCATGGTATCTGTGCTTATTCTTTACTTGCTATATAATACTCCACCGTGATTTATTTTTTAATTTTGTTAAAATTATTAGAGACCCGATAATTGATTTTTTTCAATTAGTGTATTATTATTATTATATTATAATGAATTTACAAATTGAATATGATATAAAAAGTTGTATACCATTCCTCAACCTAGATCCTTTTCCCTATGATCCCATCCCCTTTACCTGGAGTTATGACTAACATCCTAAATACCTGTCACGTTAATGCACAATCCCTTCTGGCCCATTATGATGAATTCAAGCAATACTTCCTTGACAATTTCTATCAAATAGTAGCTGTTTCTGAAATCTGGTTAAAACCCTATATTCCTTCCTCTCAAGTTTCCCTCACCAATTACTCCTTCCTGCGCCATGATCGATCTGATCGAGTGGGAGGTGGAGTCGGCCTATATATTCATGACAGCCTTAAGTCTAAAATCCTTTTGCGATCTCCTTCCCCCGATTCTCCTCACCTAGAATACTTCTTTGTAGAGATTTCAACTGACTCCTCTCCTCTTTTATATGCCGTTGTCTACCGACCTCCTCATGTTCCATTCGATAATCTCTTTGAATCCTCCCTTGTCCAACTTGTCTCAACTTACAGCAACGTCATTATCTCCGGCGATTTTAATATTAACATGCTCCGCGAATCCAATGATAAACTTTTCCTTACGGACTTGGTGTTTTCCCTCAATCTTTACTTCGTACCTTATTCTCCTACCCATCACACACAATATTCCGACACCTGGCTTGACCTCTTCATCACTGATTCTTCCAAGAAAATCCTTTCCTCTTCACAGCATCCTGTGCCCTTCCTTTCATCACACGACCTCATCCAGATTTCATATGACCTACCCGTTAAGTTCTTTACTCCAAAAATCGTATCATATCGAAATTTGGACCTCCTCTCCTGTGAATCACTTCAACCTGACTTAGATCCTGTCCATTGGAACATTATTTACTCCTGCAACTCCATAGACCCTATGATCTCTACCCTCACCTCAAACCTACAAACCTTATTAGACAATCACGCTCCTCTGCAAATCCGAACACTACGCCGTCCTACTGCGCCATGGCTGACCCCCGAAATAAAGGAAATGATAAAGAGAAGGGATTCAGCAAGACGCAAATTTCGGAGAACTCGGATGTCAGGCGATTATGTGAATTTCAAACAATTACGTAATGAAACCCAAGCCGCAGTTCGACGTGCTAAATCCCTCTACTTCCATAACGCCCTTTCTACCGCACCAGACCCCAAATCCAAATGGAAAATACTCCGAAAATTATCCCCACCAGAATCTAACCACACCTGTTCTCTCCCATCAACCCCGGATGATCTCAATAACTACTTTATATCGAGGGCAAGGGCTATCGTAGGGCAATCGTAAACGCGATGATCTTTATTACAGATGGGGCATTTTGTCGTCTTAAATACGGAATCGGTGGTAAACAAAACTTGTCTTTAGGACTTATTATACCCACTTTTCGACTGGGAATTGACTGCCGTGCAAGTGATAAGAGCATCCGATTGCAGTTTAATTGTTTCGTGATGGATGAAATCCTCAAACTCTTTCCAGGTGGGAATGTTCGATTTGGAAGAATGTTCCATCTCGAAACTTTCTCGGGTTTTGTTGTCCAATAATCGGAGAGCCAAAGTACTAATTATAAACCCCGACAGGTCAGCGATATCCAGCCTAAAAAGGGCTGAAGCGCTTTCCAACACAACCGAGGAGAAATTTTCCAATGAGGAAAGGTTACTTTTCACCATTAAAAGTAAAGAAGTTTAAAATTCAAAATTCTAGTAAGAAAAAACATTGCTTGGATTCTTTTACTATCGTCTTTCTTTACTAGTGATTCCCAAGCTTGTTGATACCCATCGGGAGATATAGAAATTGCAGATATAGTTTGCAATGCTGATCCCTTCAAGGAAGATTTCAGGTAGTGGAACTTTTGGATTTCATCTACCTCATTACTTTCATGTACTAGGGACCTAAAAGTTTCCTTAAAATTTTGCCAACTAGCAATATCTCCGGAGAATGACGGAATGCTAATAGTTGGTAATCGCGCGTGTCTTGTAGGGTCTGCGGATCTAAATGTCATAGATCTATCAGCATCTGTCCTACTGGTATCAGAAGTGGTAGTGGTACTAAAAGATAATGCCTCATAAAAAAAATTACGAGCTTCCTCTTTTTGTATATTGTACCTACTCGGCGATTTATCTAATTTCCTAGCCAGAGTTTTGGCTTCCAGAAACGTTGCATGGAACCGATCATACGTGGCATCAATACGAGAAAGCCTCGCTGAAAATAAGGAACGGTTTGAGGGATTGTTTCGGAGGTTGCCTCCCATAGAAGCAGTGGCCCTTATGTCATCGAGTAAATCCGTCAACTGCTCCTCTAAATCAGTTAATTTTGCTTCTTGTTCCTCTACAGCAGCCGAAGTCTTGGGTGGCATTGTTTACGGGTGTGAGTAAAAGAGATAAAAAAAAAGA
Organism: Arma custos; assembly: GCA_037127475.1. Taxonomy (NCBI): domain Eukaryota; kingdom Metazoa; phylum Arthropoda; class Insecta; order Hemiptera; family Pentatomidae; genus Arma; species Arma custos. The sequence continues at coordinate 2,908,846 of CM073761.1, read as the reverse complement.
CAAATATAAATTATTAATGAGTGTAAACTAAGAAAGAGAAAAAAAATCGCAACTAGTGTTTCACTTGACGAAAGAAAATTTAACTCGTTCCGAAGAAAAAAGTGAAATTCGGCCCGCGGAGGACCAAATGTTGCGGAGGAGAGGGGTTTTTCACAATCGAAACGCAAATCTCTTCCCCTGGGGGTTGCCAGTTCCACTAACGGTGAGAAACTTGAGAACGAGAAAAAACAGAGTAGGGGGGGTAAGTGATAACACCAGGGTGAGTCACAGAGAAATAAATATTCGGTGGGAATATAACTTACCAGAGAAAAGGTAACCTGTAATTCAAAAATTTTTAAATCTAAAAAAAACAATGACAAAAGATAAATAAATAAATCAATTTAATTAATTTATAAACATTCACCCCTTCAGCAACTTAAAGAGAGGGAAACAAAAGAAAAGAAATGATAAACCAACCTTTGCAGTTAACGATTAATATATATAATTTATTAACTATAATCTTATAAAGGAAAAGAAAATAATAATTTTCTTATAAAGGAAAAAAAATAATAAAAAAAAACAATCTTTGTACAACATAAAATGGGATCCCTCGTTGAATTTAATCAAAATACAGATAAAAAGTAACCTAGTTATAATATACTTATAATATATACCAGGTGGATAAAAAAATAACCTAGTTATAATGTCACAATGAAGTCAATAAAAGTGTCAGATAAACAAAACCTTGTTGATAAATAGTTTATCAAACAAGGTTACCTTCTGCTGATAAGGTGTGCGATGCTGAATGCAGCCGGTGGTGGGGGCGCTCCAGCTTCCACTCGCATGACAGCCGCCGATGATATACGAAGACGGCTCTCTAGCCGTGGTGAGGTGGGGGGTTTGATAACACTTCGGCGGTGCCACACATGAGCTGCTTCGTCTATATCTGGTCCCACACTGACTCTAATCAGTAGTTGAAGAGGGGATTTCACTCCTTAAACTAGCCTTTGTTATTGTTATGCGACCAAAGGTTGTGACAAAAAGACCGGACTCTTGCATTAACAACGTAAACATTGCAACTTTTAGCATTCTCTATTCATTATCTGAGAATCTTTAATAAACGTCTTTGGCATTGAAATAAAATATAATCAAACCTTACATTTTCATTATATTACACATTGCATATTATAAATTTTCTTAAATTAAATTATCCATCATCAAATTCTTATAAGTAAAATTAATATTTTGTACCTATTTACAATACAATAAACAACAAACAAAAACTTTTTCTCAGAACCTGGAAAGAAAATAAATCGAAATTAAAACTTTCAATTTAGTTTTTACCATTAGTTTACAGGGGCAAATTAAAAGAGACAAAAATACAAAAAAAGTACTCGGGCTTAAACAGTGTTACGCCATTTTGTTTAAGTTTGGCGCTTACGGTCAAGTGTTACAATGGCGAGTTCAAGTGTTCCAATAGTTTCAGTTGAAAAATTTGAAGGGTACAACTTTAGTATATGGTACTCCAGAATTAAATTATTGTTGGGCGCTTGTGGCTTACTCGGAGTTTTAAATGAAGAGCCCCCTACGACGGAAGCGGAACTTTTTTTTATCGATCAGGATGCAAAGGCCAAATATATTATTGCTAGTGGTCTTGCGGACAGTATTTTTTGCACGGTTAAAGAGAAGGAGGCAGCAAAGGCAATAATGGAAGCCCAATTAGCAACCTACGAAAAACGAGGTATGAAATCTCATGTCATGGCGCAAAGAACTCGAAGAAACATGGTGTACAATAATGACCAACCTCTACTAGAGTTTTTTCAGAAGTTTGAGTTCATGGCGTCTGAAGTAAGAGTGACTGGTGGAAAATTGGAACAAGAAGTGATACTGAATCAGTTACTTGTTGCAATGCCATCAGAGTTTGATTCAGTAGTGTCAGCTTTAGATATTGTGTTCATTAGGACAAATCTGGGCTTAGTTTGGAGTATCTGAAAAACTGTCTTTTGTCGGAGTATGAGAAAATTATGAGGAGGGAGGATCTGTCGCAGGATGTATTTGCAGCGTACAGTACTAACGGTAAATTCCGGAAATATGGGAATTCAAACCACAATGCTACATCAAATGTTATTTGCTATTATTGCAAAGATCGGGGTAATATTAAAAATTGTTGTCCGAAATTAAAAAGTAAGAATTCTGCTGCCACTTCTGATCATAAATTTGATAACGAATTTCTCTTCACCACCGACTTGGATAACAGTGCTGAAGCCCCTTATTCATCAGAGATAGCTTGTTTTGTGGTAGACTCTGGGGCCACTTTACCATTGAAAAAGAATTATTGGCCATATTCAATGCAAGTAATCATTTCAAGCCATATTTTTACAGTAAAAAGTTTGTGATACTCACAGATCACAAGCCATTAACTTGGTTATTTACTATGACAAACACCAACGCACGTCTCATGAAATGGATATTTCAACTTTGAATTCGAAATCAAGCATATAGAAAGGAAAACTAACTTTTTTGCGGATGCATTGTCCAGAAACTATCATGAATTACACGCCATTGAAGAATTTGATTACGACGAATTAGATATGATTTTAAAAGAAACCTCAAATATGCCGTTAGCTTCATCAGATGAGCTTGATGAATTTCTTAAAGAATTTGGTACAATCGGTAATACTCATCCCGCGCCTCATCACAACAGACGTAATGAAACAGAAACCAGCAGTCTTGCCTCAGTTAACTCTCAGGAGTCATTCAAACAACAAAAACTTTTCGATAATCGATCTAGCCATAGAGAGGTTTCACTGTTTTTTTTTTAAACTTGCGCAGCAATTAATGTATCTATTGCTAAGAGTTCATTACTACTCCTAGCTCTTTTATTGCAGCCTAGTTGTTCGGTGGCTCTCATATTATCGTTTTCGAGATGTTCATATATTTTAGTAGCCAAGATAGAAGTGAGAATTTTGTATAGACCATTTTAGATCAGTTACTCCCAGGATTAGCAAAATAAGAGTGAGAGGTACATTCTTTAACTACACCATAATCATCGTGCATGCGCCAACTAACGATAAACCGTAGGAAGAGGAAGACGAGTTCTACGACTTACTGGAAAGGATATGCTCTGAAAGCCCAAGGCATGATGTTAAAATGATTGTAGGGGATCTAAATGCTAAAGTAGGAAAGAACCATTTATGCAGTAACGTCGGGAAGTATGGATTGCATTCATACTATTCAGGCAATGGTTTCCGACTATTGAATTTTGTTGTTAGCCAGAATCTAGTTATAGGGGGAACATTGTTTGATCACAAAGAAGTACACAAGGTTACGTGGACCTCTACGGATGGCAACAAAGTAAATCAACCAGCAGTTGTGTTCCGGCTTTCGTGTAGTGCACATCTAATTCCTTGAAGCTCTCTGATAAAACACCGCCAGGATTAGTCTTGCAGATAAACAGGCCAGACCTACCCTTTCATCTATTTACTAACCTATTTCTCTTGTTATTCCTTTGTTTTACTGTTATTATGCACTACTAACTATTTTATTTTATTTTAATTTATTTACTAAAAATGACGAATATAGATGTAGAAGTAAAGGTAAAACCACCCGACGAAAATTCCACCAATGAAGGCACTATAGTCGGGACGACAAGAGAAGGTGCACGGGGAGTGGGGAGGCCTGAAGCTGTTCCTTCCCCCCTCCCCTAACCTGACTCCGCCTGGAGCCGACAATTGTACTACAGCTCTTACTCGCTTTTCATTCTTTATAGACCAGCAGCCAGGGCCCAAAGTAATGTATCATTTTAAGACAATTTGTATTACGAAACATTGAAAATATCCACAATAGTCACTGGATAGCTGGCCCGAGAGGGGTGGAGGGGAAGTGGGACTAGGGTGGGGGAAAGAGGGCGGAGCTCGTGGAGAGGCGTGGAGGGGGATGCTCCGTGCACCTTCTCTTGTCGTCCCGACTATAGTGATGTCAATAAACAAAGAAAATCATTTACTCCCAAATTTTTGACATTTTTTAAGGGTCCTTATGTAGTCATAGTCGAGAAAGATGATAACGACAAGTCAGAATGCTTTCACGACATGAAAATAGGGAAACTCCTTGTTCTTAGTAGTAACCATGTTAGTACAGTTAAAAGGAAAAATAAAAATCAAATCGAAATAAATTTTAAAAGCCCTGATTTCGCTAATAGATTTCTAGAAAATTCACTACTCGCCACTAACAGGTTAAAAGCGTATATTCCACGCCAATTCGTAATAAAACACGGTGTTATTCGTGACATTCCTGTAGGCATGACTGAGAATGAAATTATATCTAATCTTATTTCAACCGACAAAGTCATTGCAGTTCGGAGATTTTTTAGAACTATAAAAGAGGCTAACGGCCTGACTAAAGTTCCGACATCATCCGTCCAGGTGACGTTTCACTCCCAACGCATACCGGATAACATAACACTATTTATAGCCCCAAGGAAGGTATACCCATATATTTTTAGATCTCTTTTTTGTGAAAAATGTCTTAGATATGGTTATTTAAAGGACAAATGTAGAGGTAAACCCCGCTGCAAAAATTGTGGTAGCAAAGATCATATCAGTGAAACTTGTGACAAATCAACTAAATGTATTTACTGTTTTAATGAACATACACCAAATGATAAAACGTGTCCCGAAACCGAACGGCAACGTAAAATCAAAGAGATAATGGCAACTAAACCTATAAGTTATCGTGATGCTGCTAGCCTCGTACCTACAATAGTGTCTAACAGATTCGAAATTTTAGATTTTCCCTCATTAGTGGAAGAAAATTATTCTGAGAGTACATCACATGGCTCTAAAGAATTTTCTTTCAAGAAAACTAGTTTCAGGAGGCTTTAAAGAAATTCCCAAACGGACAAGAAAAGAGGCTTTCCAGGAAATTTCCCCCGAATATACACCAGAATCCAAAAAAACTGTCAAACCATTTGAATTTGAAAAACCACATAAGATTTCATCCGATTCTAAATATATAAATATGCTAAACTCACTGATTAACAAAATTAAAAATACTGAGAACGAACAAGAGACAGTTAATGTTATAGGACAAACATTTTTCAACTTTGTTCAAGAAAACCAACAAATTATCAATCAAATAGGACAATTATGCAAAATCAATCAAAACCCCTAAGTTTTCCTTTTCTAATAATTTATCAATTTCCCTTTTCTTATTTTATTGCATATTGTTACGGGCTACTGGGTATTAAAATGAATTAAACAATTCCTTAATTAAAGATACTAATATTTATTAACAAAAGTAATAAAAAGGATACAATTAAACTATTAACAATTAAATTATTTAACTAATATGAATTTATAATAACAATGTTCTAAATATTTATTATCTAGGCCTAACTCCTATTTAATTATTACAATAATATAAGATGTTACTAATTCTAGATAGCCTAACTGGTTACAATAGTTTCTATGAATATTATAAAATTACACTAAAATTTATAACTAATAATTAACACTTACAGTTCACTAGTCCACCGACCGTAAGATTCTTCAAGTATCACAAACTGACACACAGTAACAAACAGAATCAGTTTATTACACTCGCGCGACTGTCACAGTTCACTGATACACTTATTACACGGGCCGGTTCAACCCTGACACTCACTTATTACACTTGTCACAGATCTTCACTGGTCTACTCGCAGGCTAAGACTGACTGCTCGAGGTGAAGGAAGTATTTTTATAGGCAAGGCGGAACATTCTAGAACACGGCGGGGCCAGACAATTCTGAAATATTCTTAATCCTTTGCCGACAAAAGGAGACGATCTAGAACTGTCCTAATCCTATTTTAACTTCTCCCACCGACGGATTTAAGCCGCTAATCCTCTTGCTCCCGTCTTCCTGCCGGCGCCCGTAACAATATATTATTTTAAGATATATTATTTTAAGATATCTTAACTCACACATATTTCATATAATAGCAACTCAATTATGTGCATTTTAATAAATGATACTTAATCTACAATAGCTCCCAATCTTTTATCAATTAACTTATTCTACCTAATATACTAAATGGTTCAACAATATAAACATTTTGGTATAAATAAATTAAAAATACTTCAGCACAATTGCCGTAGTGTTAACAATAAATTTCAGGAAATCATAAATTATTTAAATATTAAAAAATCCACATTGCCCTTCTACAAGAAACGTGGTTCAATAACTAGAAAACATACCACACAAATAACTACCACATCATAAAAAAAAATCGCCGCGATTCATACGGCGGTGTCGGAATCTTCCTACATACCTCACTGAATTTCGAAAAAATAACATTACCCAATCTTGGAAATATCTAAGCTATAGGTATTAAAGTGGTTAACACCAGACCCAAATTGATAGTTATATCAGTTTATATACCACCCACGGCTAAAATCACTCTAAGTAACATAAACCTTCTGTTTTCGATCGAATCCACTTTTCCAAAATCTGAGTACTGCGTAATTATGGGGGGAGACCTAAACGCTCACTCTACTTATTTCGGAAGCTTTGTGGATACACCTAGAGGCGACATGATTTTCCAGGAGTTACAAAAATCCTCTTTAAGCCTTATAAATGACCCTGGTGTAATAACAAGATTACCACCACCAGGGCAAAATCCTAGTATCGTAGATTTAACCTTTTGTAGTTCATACATTAGTCACAAATTTTCTTGGGAAGCTCTACATGAAACTTTGGGCAGTGACCATAAAGTCATAGTAATTGAAATGAAAGCTATGAATTTTTCCGGAAAAATGTACTGCAAAAGAAACTATAAAAAACTTAACTTAGAAAAATATACCGACATATTAAATAATTCTAGCCTAGAACTAATTAATAGAGACTTAACCACTATCGAAGAATTGACATCTATTCTAAACCATGCTGGAGAGTCCTCTATACCTCGATCTCATCCAAACAAAAATCAGAACTTCAATCCCAAATGCTGGTGGAACGAGGAAATAGCTAAAGCATATAAAGAAAAGAAAACAACTATCAAAACATATTGCTCTAATATGACTATCGAAAACCACAAAAACATGAGGGCGAAAATCAACAAATGCAAATCCTTAATAAAGAAAGCAAAAAGAGACTCCTGGCAAAACTTTACAAACATTAATCCCCATGACTACGGAACAATGTGGAACAAAATCTCATGCCTAAGGGGGAGGTATATAGTGAAGGTAAACCATATTACAACTAACAAAAATCTGGCTGTCACATTCATAGAAAGATTGTCATATTTTCGAACCTCGACAACACCAACAATACGGCGGTATAGACGAATCTGACATCTTAAATCAATCATTTAATGAAAGCGAATTTGAAGCAGCTCTTGCTGGGCGCAAAGGAACAGCACCCGGCCTCGACGAAATCAATTATGAAATGATAAGTCTTGCTCCTTGGACTATCAAACTTAAGCTACTGCAGGCCTTCAATTACACGTGGCGCAGCTCCAAAGTTCCCACAGCCTGGAGAAATATCCTAATATTTCCCATTCTTAAACCTGGAAAAGATCCCGAGCTAGTAGAATCCTACAGACCTGTAGTCCTTATATCATGCTTGGCTAAAGTTTTTAATAACATTGTTAAAGCAAGGCTCGAGTGGTTTTTGAAAAAAAATAAAATTCTCAACAATGAATGCTATGGTTTCAGGAAAAACAGGTCTACCACGAACTGTTTGTTGTCGCTAACAAATGAGATTGGTCGTGCTTTCCACGAGAAAAAAATTTTATTGGCTGCAGTGCTAGATATTGAAAAAGCCTATGACAACGTCAAAATAAACACGCTCAAATCAATTTTAGTAGAAGTAGGGATACCTCAGCTCATCACAAACTGGATAATCAATTATTTATCTTACCAGACCTACAACATTCGTACAGATGAAGGGCCGGTATCCTATGATTCGTTTAATGGCCTACCTCAAGGAGATAACCTCAGTCCCATTCTATTTAATATATGTATATACATCTAGAATAATTAACAACACTCCTCCAAATTGCAGGATGATCCAGTACGCAGACGATTTCATACTTTACAGCATAGTTAAATCCGCCAACGAGGGAAAGCTCATCATGGAAAAAGCTCTATTAACCTCAATTAACTCATTCAGTAACATTAACTTAAAAATCAATCCCGGGAAATCATGCTTGATCCCTTTTACCCGGAAAAGAAAAATTAACATTAATGACTTCAAAATTCATTTTGACAATTACACCATCGAGCCAGTAAATAAAATAAAATTTTTAGGCGTAATATTAGACTGTAAACTTAATTTCCGGGACCACATCATTAACACATACAACAAATCACGAAAAAACTTAACCATCCTAAAATCTCTTGCAGGCGTGTCTTGGGGCACACATCCTTCTAATATGATTACATTATACAAATCCATAGTACGGTCAATTATCGATTATGCTTGCATAATCTATCAAGAAACTAAATCTCCGTTAATTAACAAATTAAATACAATTCAAAATTTAGCCTTACGGATATGTATCGGAGCTTTCAAAACAACACCAACAAACGCCCTGTTAGCCGAAGCTGGCGAAATCCCTCTCCCTTTGCGTAGGAAATGGTTGACAACAAAATCCTTATTCAAAATTTACTCCAACCAGTCAAATTTCACGAGTAACAATATCCTAGAGGGGAAAATATTTATGCCAAATTTAAAAAGCTGCTGGCTGGAGTCAAAACACATACTCAAAACAATTCATATTTCCCACGGTCCTCTAGACCTTTGTACACATATCCCGAAATCCTTAATTCTTTACTACAGCCAATATAAATTGCCAAATATAAATAACAAAAACTCATTACCTCCATATTTACTAAAACTCCACACCCTCAGTGAAATAAATGACAGATACCACAGCCATATTAAAATTTATACTGACGCCTCCAAAACCATCAATACATGCTCAATAGCCGTCTATGATCCACAAAAAATGATCAATCTGTCTTACTCCATCCCAAATAAATTCAGTATCTTCCATGCAGAACTTCTTGCTGTTTTCAAGGCTACAGAACATAGCAACTCCACTTATAAAAATAGTAAAATTGTTATCCTCACAGACTCGGCCTCCGTCTGCCAATGCTTACAAAACGTACACAGACACTCAATCACCAATTACATTCTACTAAACATTTTAAATTCAATTGCCTCTTCCAACAATAAATATTATTTCCAGTGGGTACCAGGACATGTAGGTATTAGCGGAAATGAAACTGCAGATCAAATTGCGCGAAACACTACCACAGCAAAAAGGCTTAATATTAAAATTCCTAAAATCGATACCTTGCGCTTTTTGAGTGCTACAATTGTGAAAGAATGGCAGGGATTATATGATTGGGAGTCCCAGAGCAAGGGAAAGGATCACTATTCAATCCTACCAAAAATTGCTTTAAAACCATGGTTCGTTTCGATTGGAATAGCTTTAAAGAGAAGTGAGGTGACTAACCTGATTAGATTAAGAACTAACCATGGTAATACCAGCATATTTTTAAATCTGATGAAAATAAAGGCAACACCAAATTGTGAGATCTGCGGTGAGGTCGAGGATCCTCTACACGTGGTGATGTCCTGCAAGAGATTCAACAATGAGAGGAAGAAACATATCGAGGGGTCGGCCCTCAGCATACCAGAAAAATTAAAGGGACAAGACAGAGAAGGACTTAGTCAGCTTATAAAATTCCTTAGGAAAACAAAAATAAGACTTTAACATTTAAACTATCATAGTTTGCTGGCAAAATAGGACTTTGAAATTAAGTCTTAAAGCCATAATAAAAAAAAAAAAAAAAAAAAAAAGTAAATCAACAAAGTAGTATATAGATTATATTATAATTGAGGAACCCCATCGGTCAGACCTACAGGATATATGGAGTGTTCAGAAATGCCAATATCGACAGTGATTACTTCCTTTTGGTGGCTAAATTAAGAGCTGGGATAACAGTAGAAATGGGAGAGGCGCGAGGATTACAAAGTATAATACAGAGAGGCTCAAGGAAGAAGTTGTAATGAAGAAATTTGAGGAATGTACCAATCAGAAAACTATGACTTGGAGAAGGACTGATGACATGGCACAAGAGGTGCAAAATCACTTGAATGGCTTCAGGAGTGTGTTGACTGCCGCTGCGGAGGAAACTGTTGGTTTGAAGCGCGACGACCCAAGAAGTGAGTGGTTCGATGTAGTGTAGGGAAGTTAGCGATAATAAGAACAAGGCCTATAAATTTAGGATACAAGCGAAACACACGAGGGTCTCGCATGAATAATATAAAAGAGCAAGAAATATGGTAAAGAGGGTGCACTCGGAGAAAAAGAGAAGGCACATGATGGAGCATCTGGTGAATAGATGAATACAAAAGTAAGAAATTAAGCTGGGATATGTATAAAAAAGTAAACGACATGAGGCAAGAGTTCCAGCCTCGTGAGTAGTAGTAAACCAGGCAGTGTGATAAAATAGTAAGTAGTAAGCTTGTGTGTCAGTGAACTGTGACAGTTCGCGAGTATAATAAACTGTTTCTGTTTATTACTGTGTGTCAGTTTGTTATATTTGGAGATTCTTACGGCCGGTGAACTTTATAATTAGAGGACTATAAGTCTTAATTTGTAGTTATAAATTCTATTGTTATTGTATTGTATTTGTATAAATTTATGTAAATAATTGTTATTTAGTATTAGTAATATCTTACATTATTTTAGTAATTAAATAGGAGTTAGGCCTAGGTTATAATATTATATTGTCATCGAATATTGTAATTATAAATTTATATTAGTTTAATCATTCATTGTTTTAAATAATTTCATTGTATTCTTTTTGTCAATTTGTTAATAAATATTAGTATCATGAATTTAGGAGTAGTTTAATTAATTTTCACACCCAGTAGCTCGTAAAAATTTGGTATCAGAAGTGGGATATTGTATAATTTCTATTATTTTGCTAGTCTTGCATTTTGTAATTACTGGGCTACTGCATGGAAAATAGCTTCTAAAAGTGTTAAATTGATCGATTTAAGAGTTTCGGATTTGAAACGGTAGGTAGAAGAACGAGATCTGGATTATTCCGGAACTAAAAGTGTACTGCAACATCGCTTGCGTCAATTTTTTTTAGAGTGAGGGGAAAATCCAGATGACGTTCTGTTTGAAACTGATTTAAGCAAGTTGTCTGCAACTTTAAGCAATGATCTACCTTATTATCTAATAAGGTAGGTAATTTACAGAATGAATTAGGTACTGTAAAAAGTGATTTATTGGATACATTAGAGTCTAAGTTAGGCACATTGGAGACTAAGTTAATGGAAAATGTTGAGAATAAGTTAGACGATGTATAAAGTAGCTGATGTAGAATCTAGGCTAGAAGAAAAAGTGAGCGAACTTAGGCTAAAAGTAGAAGCTCTCGAGGGACGAATGAGCAACCAACCGACGAACGACACCGACCGTTCCTCCGAGAACAGCCTTCATAACAACATTAGTCCGTAACACTATGATGAGGTAAGTGAGGTAATAGAGAAGCTCAATAATAACATATCCGCGGGCTTGGATGGTTTACCAAGGAGGTTTTTTAAGAATGCTGGTCAGAACTTCGTTTAGAAGCTTACCCATCTAATGGAGCGCATCTTGTTCTAAGTTACAACTACAAAGGCATTTCTTTGCTGAATACAGCATACAAGATATTGTCCAACATAATAATTGCTCGACTACTTCCTTATGCAGAGGATATTATCAAGGACTATCAGTGTGGGTTCAAGCGAGGTAAATCCAAACTGACCAGATCTTCACGTTAAGGTTAATCCTGGAAAATACGCTGGAATTCGGTTGGTTCATTGGTACGCAACTGTTGGTGAAGTTTCAGGCTGTGTATGATTCTATAAATCGAGAGATGCTCTATAAGGCAATGAGGGAGATGAATATACCGTCCAAGCTGGTTCGAATGGTAAAAGAGACCATATCCAACTCTAAATGTCAAATTAAGATCCAGTCCCATCTATCAGATTCCCAATAACCAAGGAATGGATTGAAGAAGGGAGACGCCCTGGAGTGCATTCTATTCAACCTAGGTCTAGAGAAAGTGATTAGAGATTCGCAGTTACAAATAGACGGGCATATCTTCAATAAAGGCGTACAGCTTCTGGCTTATGCCGATGACGTTGATATAATCAGTAGGTCTGAATCAGGCATGAAAGAAGGCTTTAAAGCTTTGGAGCGGTCTGCTCAAGCAATGGGGCTAGTAATAAACCAAGCCAAAACAAAGCACATTGTTGCAGGGACTGATGTACGTGATCGCCACATAGAAATAGGCGAATAAAAGTTCGAAACAGTTCGGGAATGTGTTTACCTTGGGTCATTTGTAGATACTAACAATAACTTCTCCAAAGAAATAGAAAAGTGAATCATAGCCGCCACGAGGGGTTATTATGGTGTAACCAAGCTCTTTAAAACAAAAGCAATAAATAAAGACACAAAGGCTACACTCTTCAAGACCCTCATCAGGCCCATACTGACATACGTTTGTGAATGCCGGATGCTAAAGAAAGTCGATGAACAAAATATTGCAGTTTTCGAAAGAAGAATTCTCTGGAGGATTAATGGCCATCAAAGAAAATGGCACCTGGAGAATGAGACAACCGGAAACTGTACGAAAAGTATAAGGATGTCCCAGCAGTAAAATTTATCTCCTATTTTCCCTTTACGGTCAAGGTGGCTGAAAAGATAAGAAAAGGGGAGGGTCGAAGACTCTGGAAAAAGGACTCTCTGAACAGATCCCGAGGAGCGAAGACTCTCTGAGAAGATCCCAAGGACGTAGGAGCTAGGAGGAAGTGGAAGAAGGTGCCGGCGAACGATGCTGGGCACGGAGTATTCGAAGATGGCAAGACCCGAAGACACACCCTACCAAGAAGAACTCAAGATATACCCCCTGTGTAATTTACACAGATAAGTGTAATTTAATTCCTGTAATGTATTTTATGGCAACCGTCTTCATATATCTAATTCTGAATCGTTAAGTGTCCCTTAAAAATATACGTATTGAATCATTAATCTTGTTTAAAATTGAATTGATAAACTATACTTATTATATATTTTTTTATAATTATTGGTCAGCTAATTTGATTTTTAAATATTTTTATTTTAAAGTCACGGAGAGACGGGGGCATATCTTTTCTCTTTAAAATAAAAATATACTTATTATAATTCTTTTGGTGCTTACATACCCCAGATGCACTATTTATTTATGAATAATATATTGAAGGTATAATAGATGAGTAAATTGGTAAACACAAGAGCAGACCTCTGGAAAAGAATCCAATTAGGACTAAGGCATAGAAATAATAATTTCAGTAATCATCCTAAATGATACTCTGGCATTCCAAATATCAATCAGAATTACAAAAGACTTTGTTGATTTCTTCTGGTTTAGATCGTGTTGATAAATTTTTCGCAAACGTTTCACCAGCCATGCTGCTGACTTCTTCAGGTTTGAAATGAGAATGAGGAAGTTTTTTTTTTTTTTTTTTTTTTTTTTTTCTTACTCTCCTATTTATTTACAACTATAATACAAGTACAGACTAAATCTAAGGAACTAAGACTAAAGTAACTTAAATCTAATACATATAGCTAAGGCCTTCCTTTACCCTGGGGTATTATAAGGCAATTGTGCTCTTACCGCTGTATGCGGGAGCTTACTTTTTGTGGCTTTGCCTTTGCCTTGGCTTTATAAATGGGGAGGGACCATTTTCGGGGGGAGGATGATCCATGCGCTCTCGGTCTTATATACCCACTCGGGTCCGTTCGGGTCCATTCGTCAATAGTCGGATCCCGTAGTTAGTCGATCGGGTCCCTTCGTGTTCTGGGACGGAGTCTACTTTTCCATGAACACGATTGGCTGGATTCTGATTGTTCGGGCTTAGGTTGATTGGCTTTTGATTTGTTTAGCTCTTCTTGGTTAATCTTTTTTTTTTTTTTTTGAAGTTTGTTTGTTCATTTTCTCTGTTATGTTGGGGAGCCAGAGCTTACTCAATTTGTAACCGTTCTCCTTGTTGAAGTTATCCGGTTGTTTAATTATTTCAATGGCTTCCATAATTTTTCTTTCCGTGGCTTTGCTACATTTCTTAACCACTCTGACCTTATCAAATTCTATAGCATGATTTGTGGTGACGAAATGTTAAGCGAAGGCTGACGTCTTACCGCCCATCTTCTTTACACTTTTTATGTGTTCTGTGAGTCTAGTAGTAGGACTAGCCTACCGGTTTGTCCAATATATTCCTTTGTACAGGAGCACGGAATACTATAAATCCCTGGTGTCCTGAGTTCCAATTCGTCCTTCGCGTTCGGCAGAACTTGACATATGTCCGTGGTGTATATGGGTTTAATTTTAAGCTTCTTTAGTGTTTGGGCTATTTTCTCTGTAGTGCCTTTAACATATTCTAAACCAGAAGAAATCAACAAAGTTTTTTGTAATAATAATGGCCGTGGAAGCCTAAAAGAGTAATCAATCAGAATATTCAAAATATATTTAAGAGTATAAACATAGCATAATTAAATGGCATCCAAAATTCTTCTGCACGTTAGACATAAGTAATGTTTATTTGCACATGACGATGGACGAAGAGAGCAGCGTTTAGCAAACACTTAATACTCACAAGGGAACTTATAGACTTATGTTTGGAGTGAAAGTGGTCCCTTCCATATGGCAAAAATTTATGGATACGATATTCCAAGGAGTGTACTGAGTTCAGAGTTTCTTCGACGGTATAGTAGTGCAAGGATTCTGTTTCAAGAAAACTTTGAATCGTCTGGAAGTTGTGTTGGTCGTCATTAAAAAACACAACCTCCGTCTAAACAAAGAAAAATGCAAGTTTTTTCAAAGCAGTATAAAATATCTTGGACATATTAAGGACGAGAAGGGCCTTCATAAATCTAAAGAAAAAGTTGAAGGTATACAAAATACAAGACCACCATAAAGTATAAACGAACTTAAAACCTTCTTTAATATGGCTGCTTATTACAGTAAATGTGTTCAAAATTTTTCTACATTGATAATTCCGCTTAACAGATTGCTTCGAAAAGATACGTTTGGACTGACGGATGTGATCGAAGCTTTCGGAACAACAAGGATGAAATTGTGACAAAGTTTTAGTTAACTTTGACACAGAGCTACCTCTACTTCTTGCATCACCAGTGGGACTTGGGGAAGTTCTTTCTCACAGGTTCCCAGATGGAAGTGAGAAAACAATTGGTTTTGCATCAAGAACGCCAACAAAGAGTGAAAAGCGTTATAGTGAAATTGACAAGGAAGCAATGGCGATATACTGGGGCTTGAAGAAATTTTTCTCATACTGTTATGGGCGCAAGTTTATCCTCATCAGAGACCATAAGCCTCTGGTTTCGATTTTCGAACCACATAAGACCTTGCCAACCCTCTCTGCTACCCGGATATTTAGTTAAGCACACATTTTATCGGGCTTTAATTATACGATATAATATCGAAAGTCACAATGACACAGTAACGCTGACTATTGATCACGATTCCCAAATGAAAATGTGAGTAAAAATTCCTTAAGTTGAGTACTTTTTTACTTAACCAAATAAATCGGTGAAACGAGTCATATCGACAGGAAATTAATTACTTCAGATACGATTCAGAACTTCGACCAATAATGAAAAACCTGGAAGTATGCAAGAGTCCTTAGGCAACTAGGTCTACAGGACAACGAATATTCATTAGAAGACGGATGTTTGTTGAAAGGATGAAGACATTTTTTTTCCTCAAACACTTCGAGGAGATGTACTGAAACTACACATTGGAAATTTGGGGATGGTAGAAATGAAGACTTTGGCGAGAAGTTATAATACTTGCAAGGGATTGATCGAGATATAGAAGAATTGGTTAGGACATGCAGAGAATGCTGCTTAAAAAGAAATCAGCCAACAAAGGTCGAAATACATCCCTGGGAACAACCGAGTGGACCATGGCAACGGATTCATGTTGACTTCGGTGGACCTTTCCTTGGTAACAATTATTTTTTCATTGTGGCCGATGCATATAGCAAATGGGTAGGGATTATACCCACAAACGTTACTACTTAATACTGGTGTATAAAAGAACTTATGACATTATTTACAAAATTCTTTTTATATTTTCAAAATTCTCGAAAGAAAATGGAAATTTACGTAGGAGACCTGAAAGGCAAGCTGAAAGATTTGTCCAGACCGTAAAAAAAAATCCCTGAACGCAATGAAATATGGAAGAGGAGACATAAACATGAAAATAATTCGCCTTCCTACCCAACTGAGAACGGTGCCTAATTCCACAGGAAGTTTAGCATATAAATTAATGTTTGAAAGGGACGTAAAAAGAAAATTTGATATTTTATTCAAGAACCCAGCATTACAAATTAGTCAAACTCCACCGGAGTTGAAAGATGCTAAAAAAATAAAACGATAACAACAGTTTAAACCCAGGGATCGTGTTCAAGTGACAAATTATAAATATCGTGGAATTTTGGAACAGTAACAGCGAGAAAAGGCAAACTGCATTTTTATCGATATTAAGACCGACCGTGGTGAAATTAAGAGGCGACATGAGGATCAGAAGCTAATCACAAAAATAAGGGAGAACTGACGTGTTTGTAAGTTCTGTTTTGTAACTTCCTTCTTGATAGGAATTAGCAGATGTAGGTGACCAACGATAAGCGTTTACTTGTTTTTCCTAAGATATTTGCACTTTAGTAGATATAGCAGGAAGTCGTAGGAGGTCAAGTCTGGTCGATAGCTGAGAGAGGGAAATATGAGGTATATCCATATCCAGTGGTAATATGAGGTGTATTGCGATAATCCAACAGGAATCTATTCAGAGCTACATCCTGATCTGAAGCAGAAGAATCTACAAGAGCTGTCTTCAAACTACGTTTAATAGAACCACAGCATTCTCTGCTGCACCATGGTCTTTGGAGAAAAATGCGCACCATGCTTGAGATAGACATCATTGTGTTGAAGAAAATTCTTAAAAGTCTCATTGTCGATAGCTGAGTAATTGTCAGAAACAATGGCTTCAGGTAACCTGATTTTCGCAAACACGTATTAAGATCTGCATAGTGGTATCCGCAGACATTCATTGTGTAGAAAAAGCTTCAACAGCGCCGGGTCTAGCCCATGTCCCGATGCCCACGTGTAACCTAATAAAACACGTGACCTAGGGGATTATCTAGTAGGGCTGGGTAAACCCGGGAGATTTCGCAAGGGGCACCTCGCGGCGGCCCTTGAGACTCGGCGCTCATGTGCCCCGCACACCCTGCACATAAGGTAAAGCAGGCCCTGAGCCTCAATCCACTTTGTGTGACTATCGATGATAACGAAGAAATAACGTCCATCCAGTGGTCCCGGATAATCTATGTGAAGTCGCTCCCAAGGTTTCGCTGGCCATTCCCATGTACTAAAACTGCCTTTGGGAAATTATCCTTTATAGTTATCCTTTGTAGCATTTCATGCATGCCAGGATCGTACCGTCACTTCTACATCTTCATCCATCTTTGGCCACCACACATACGATCTCGCTAAGGATTTACTTTTTACCATACCCATCTAAGAAGCGTGAAGCTCCCTCAGAACCTCTTGTCGCAACGCAGTTGGCACAACAACGCAATATCCCGATATAAGGGTAGTTTTTCCACACACAACTCGTCCTTTCGGAAAAAGTGCTGAAAGTTAGCTTGAACTTCGTCTGGCCGTTCCAACTTTAAATACAATGCCATTCTTCTGGTTGCTGCCAAAATTATTTTATAATTCAATGGAAGTTCACTGCAAACGTCAAAGATGTAATTTATAGGTCATAGGTCTGGCACATTCCGGAAGCGGAGCGCGAGAAAACCAGTCGGCGACATATTTTTCAGACTTAACCCTTTCTAAATTATACATGCAATTAGACAGAATAAGTGCCCCCCGCTGCAACCTATTTGCTGCGCAGGTTGGAATACCATACTTTAGTCCAAAAACTGATAGTAAGGGCCGATTATCGTTCACTAAAATGAATTTCCCTCCAAACAAGTAGCTATAAAATCTGCTATTTCCAAACATCCAGGCTGCCCCCTCCTTATGTAGCTGAGAATAGGACTTCTCCGCTTGAGACAACGTTCGGCTGGCAAATGCCAATGGTCGATCCAATCCATCTTCATATCGCTGGTATATTACTGCACCAAATCCAAAATCAGAGCCATCCACCGCTAAACGAATTTGGGTAAACTGGATTATAATAAGCAAGACTTCGATGTTTCTGAATCAGCCTCCTTATCTTCTCAAATGCTTGAGCACATTCGCTACTCCACCTCCAAAGGTGTCTATTTTTCTGCAAACAGTTTAGTGGTGATTGAACTGTCGCTACATCCGGCAGAAACTTTGACAGTAAATTTACTACTCCTAAAAAACGCTGGAGTTCCTTAACATCATTTGGTACTAGGGCTTCCAAAATCTTAGGAACTCTGTCATCGGTTGAATGCAAACCCTGAGAATCTATTCTGAAATCAAGATATTCGATTGAGCTCTTCCCGATCTCACATTTCGTAATAGACACCTTGTGTCCTGCTTCTCGAAGCTTTTCTAGTACTTTGAAGACTCTAATCCGCAACTCATCAACGATTCTGGCTCCAATTAAGACGTCGTCGATCATGACTGATTTACCTTCAAATCCTGAGAGCAAACCATCTATAGCCTTCTTAAATTAGCTCGGAGCTGAAGCAATGTCAAAAGGCAAACAAGTGTAACGAAACATACCCTTCTGTCTCGATAATTTGAGGATGTCACGTGATTCTTCATCAACCTTATACTGCTGATAAGCATGCGAAAGGTCCTCTCCACCGGGAATTGGGTATTGATCAATGAGAAGGTGGGGATTTACTGTAAATTTTTAATCCTCACATGTCCGAATTACACCCATCTTTCTTCAATACCAGCTTGGATAGCAAATGGCACAGGTCTTGCTTTCATGAATCTGGGATTTGCATTGTTTTTTTCCAAATTTAACTGTTCCTTTATTGAGCTTACCCAGCAGATCAGAGAAAACTTCGGGAAATTTTTGCACCGCTTCTTGTAATAACACGATTGAAACTCAGCATTGAAAAACACTGGTTGAGCTGCCTTATCATTACTAGGACCTACTCGTACTATTTTAACCCAAGATGCTCAAACCGCGATCTACCAAGTAATGGTGGCCCTGTAGTGTTTACTATATAAAACGTCATATCATTATACTGTTGATTTTTATACTCGACGGACAGATTCACAAGTTTTTCGAGTAGCCAACAACGATAAATGTGCGCAATTTTATTTTTACATAGAAAGAGGTACAATAGTATTCAGACATTGTGTCTATCTGAAAAGGTATTCCAGTATCTCGAATAAGTTGTAGTGTAATGTGATCACCAGCAGCTTCAATGCGATATAACGGTTCTAATTGTTCATCCGAATCGTCTGACATAAAATGAGATTTTTCTGTAGTTGTCTGCTTCCTAGTATCGATAGGTTGGGTCTGGGGTCTTTCTGACCAGTCAGACTTGCTATTTCTTGGACAAATTTTGGCTAATTGCCCAATACACTAACATTTTTCGCAAGAATAATTCTTGAATTTACACTTTGAATATTCATGGTTAGTATAAATCAAAATAAATAAATGGTATAAAAATATGATCCGCATAGAGAACACCGTTTTTCTCTGCTCCCGACGAATTAGGGTATACTATTTTTGTATTTTTCTTGGAACCAGTAGCTAATGAGTCGGTAACTTGTGAAAATCGACCTTTTCAAAACCCAATCGGTTCTTTCTTAAATTCTAAAAGTCTGAATTGCTGTTCCGTGATTTCTTTATTAGTGGCCATTCGAATTGCATCCACAATCGTAAGCTTTTCAGCATCCTCCTCAAATAAAGGGTTAACAGGGACCCTTTTGCATTCCAATTACGAATCTGTCGACCAACATCTTGTCGAAATAACTGCCGAACTTACAATTACCCGCCAAATTAGGGAGTCGGGCAATCCATTCATTAACACTCTCATTTTCTTCTATAACAGCATAATAAAACTTGAAACTTAATGCAAACATAGATTCCGTCTTTGAGAAATGATTATCCAATAAACCAACCAGCTATGGTTATGGAATAGGGAACCGAATCCGGTTTTTCCGGAATGGCTAAATTTGTCAACAACCTGAAAGCGTCCTCACTCAAGGCGTTTAGAAATGTGTCGCGTTTAAGATCCTCGGTTTAGAAAAAATGTATATTCCCTTTAAAAAAACTTCACATACGAGGCTTGTAAATTTGCCATTCGTTTTGAAGAGAAAACTCTCGTAACTGACCAACGATTACTCCTTCACTCATCTTTAGGACAATATTCTCCTTTGAGCAATATAACTTCTAAAATTTAAATGATAAACACTCGCCCTGCGACTTCTAGTCCTCAGTTTACCATTGATCTATTAAATTGATTGATGATCTCTGTATTACTTCGGAAAACTCCAATCATCGTCGCAACTCAAGAAAAAAATATCAACATACATCCTTTTCAAAATTAGGGATATGATAAAACGACCATTGTTTACGGTTTGGAATAATTGCGTTCGTCACAACTTCAATCCTAATGTCTTTCCTCGTGAGATCAGTATCTTCTCCAATATGTCATATATTGAACTATTGCTTAAAATATAACTTTTTTTTTTCCTCAGAGCAATGTTAGATATCAAATATAAGTTTAATTATAGTTGATTGTTGAAGTCAACAATATATTTCTAAGGAAATAGGAAATTTTCTTTATCTCTTCCAGTTTAATGTTAGCTACTACAAAGTACAGATGCTTAGAATTAGTAAATTCGCCACATTTCTCAAGAATTAAATGCTATGACAGATAATAATCGTAGTTGTATGCAAAAGTTGGAGAAGAACAGAATGAGTAATAACGACCAAAATAAACTAGCCATTATTGGAGAGGCCAGATTTCGCAATGAATCATCAGAAATGGATAGACTGTATACAGGTGACGAAAATCTAAATCTTTATTCCAACAATTCCTCAAGCCCGTATAAAGCTTTGGAAAGTTTAT
Organism: Arma custos; assembly: GCA_037127475.1. Lineage (NCBI taxonomy): Eukaryota > Metazoa > Arthropoda > Insecta > Hemiptera > Pentatomidae > Arma > Arma custos. The sequence continues at coordinate 2,887,750 of CM073761.1, read as the reverse complement.
CTAGTAAAAATGACCTAGAAGATTCTGTATCAACTTCTGCACTTCCGACTGAAACTAACCCAGAAAGTAATGGATTAGCATCGGCACAAGTCTTAAAAGTTTCAGGAATTGTGTCTTCAGGTGACTGGAAGTTGGACTACTGGAAACGTGAACAGTCAGTATTTCGGAAAGGTTATATAAAACAGTTGGAAACAGTTACTAATGAAGAACCTACAGAGGAAGAGAGTTCTGATACCAATCTCTCAATTGTGCCTAGCTTTACCCCCTCAGTCAGAGGAAGGATATCACTTTTTCGAGGGAAACCCATTAAAAGACTGGGAAAAATATTCATCGATCTACATCACAACTTGATCATGAATCGCTGTGAAATGGAAGATAGGCACCAAATGCATTTAGACGATAGAATTTTATTTCCAAGCTGTTCAGAAAAACGTAAACTTAGGCTAGATCAAGCAAGGAAGGATGCTCTAATTGTGAAGACAGATGGACAATTGTTTGGCAGGGAATTATTATCAATAAGAGATGAAAACCGTTTCTCTACACTCTTAGAGGTTGAAATTTTAAACAGAACCTTTGTCGTTTCCGCAATAGAAATCGAAGCATGCTCAAAAAAGATGCCAATACACCTGTTTGTTAATAAAGTTATAGAAGAGCATGGTACAGTAGTGTTCTGCATATCGACTTGCCTCATTTGCCTTAAGGTATGTATTTTAATTAAGGCGCGTTAAAATTAATTTTAACCTCAGTCTTGTCTGATTTCATTGTCATGCTCTAATATTAATAGCACCATTATTTATAATAATCATTTTACAAATTAAAGTAACATAATTATATTGCATATTACATATAATTTCACTTATTTCGTTGCTAATATATTATTTGCTATTTTCAGTTTCTAACATTATTAAAGAATTCAGGAATCCAGCACCTCGTCCTACGACTAGATAAAATGGGAGGTAAACTATTTGATCTAAAATACAGTTTTAAAATTTATAAAATATTTCTTATTATGATATTTTTTAAACTATATAATTAAAAATATAATTACTACATACTTTTTAACAATATTTTTTCATGGCCTAAAACTCCAACCGAAAAAAAAATGGCCATTATTAAACTATTTCGTTTATTATCAGCTTATACAATCTTCGTTGATAATTTTTTTAAGTAAACTAATTAATCATACAATTACACAATTACAATTATACAATTTAAACTTTACTATTATAATAGCAAAAACATTATAGTCATGTGATTGATACATTTTTGATATGTATGCATGAATTTGATACATGATATATATATATATATATATATATATATATATATATATATATAACTTAAGTGTTTAGATAATATTAAAAAAAAGAGATTAAAAAGGAAGGAAATGAAACTCACTGTTAGACTTTTAGAACAATCCTGATTTATTCTCTCTTATAATCCTGCTTATATATCTTTTGTAGTGTTTATATTTACATTCATGGTATTAGCAATAATACTGTCTTAGTTCCACTTGTAACTCCCCCCTACCAGTTTCCGAACAGTCCTAGGAAACTCTGAAATGCAGTAGAAAGTAATAGTAATAATAATAATAAGAAAAAAAAATAGAACCTTATAACATATTAAAACAGAAAACAAAATACTAGAAACTTCACAAACTACCAATCAACCTATAATACAATAAAATATAGTAAGGAAAGAAAGAAGTTTACACAGATAGAACATAATACCTAACTTTAATATACACAACTTAGAATGCACTTGGTACAATACAAAATAACAAAAATCTTAACACTTCTATTAACAAACTTACAAACTGAAATATGACATACATGTATTGGTATCTGTATGTGCGGGAGGATACTCCAGTAAACTACCCGCCTGGCGGTTCTCGTGCTGGAATCTTCAACTGTTCTATATGGACCGTCCCTCGCTTGTGTGGCGCGGTCATGCTTTCAATGGTAACCACATTTTGTTCCCTGATAACAGTCACCCTGAATGGCACTTCGTATCTCAACGGCTCTTTCCCTCTATTGGATCCTAATTTTCGGTACACGATCGTCCCGATGGACACTCCCCCTGTCACGTCACGCACAGCCAAATTTCCTCGCGCCACCCTCTTCTCTTTCTCGGCTCGAATCCTGCTCTGAGTCTTTTTCCACATCGCTCGCATTTCCATGCGGTTATTTACCAGTTGTTTCTCATCTTCCCTGGCCCCTCTGAAATCCCTCCGACACTCCCTCAGACCGAAAAGAATCTCGAACGGCGAGAACCCTGTGACCGCATGGATCGAGTGATTATACGCGACAATGGCTTTGACCATGGCAACGTCTGATTCCAACCCTTTCTCTCCTTGATAGACCTGCAGATGCTCGCTGAGGGTGCCGTGAAGACGCTCAATGAATCCCCTGCTTTTGAGGTGTCCCGGCGTGTTTAGGTGCCATTTGACATCTAAAACGCGCATCTCCTCCCGAATGCGCCAACCACAGTCTGATGAGATTTGCTCCGGGACCCCGTAGAACTGAAACCATCTTTGCAGTGCTGCTAACACCGCGTCCGCCGATCGTTCCTGTATTTGATACGCCATAGCTACCTTACTAAATAGGTCTACCATTGTCACCCATTTATATCCCCTTCAGGTAAATGTATCTATTTGGATGTCCATGAGAGGCGCTTCAGCTGTGGCTGTCTCTTCTTGCATGACCCTCGGTGGATGTCGATATTTCGTGCGTTGGCATACCTGACACGTACCAATGAGTTCGCTCACCGCCTTCTTCATGTTCGCCCAGAAATACCTCCGCCGCAACGCCATCATGGTCTCTGAAATGCCACGGTGGTTAGTCTTCCCTTGGTGGTAAGCTAGGGTTACCTCTTTCTGCCGCTCCTCCTCCTGAATTGTCTCCACCATTCGTTTGCAGCGAATGAAGCTGCGGTCCAACCCAATACGCTCAGCTCTCCATACCCGTTGGATTTTATCCCAAATAGTGGCATTACCTACGTAGAGGTGGTGCACTTTCCCCTGCTTCGACACATCTCTGAGGACTCGGCAAATTTGGTCATCTCCAACCCCAGGCTGGGACCGTAATGACGCTGCTCGACCCATATTTTGCGAAGTCAATCTTCAGTAACCCAGATGTCCGTGTTTTCCAGATTACCTGCCGCCTCTTGTCGTTAATAATGTCGTTTATCTCCTCCATATTCTCAGGTCTGTCAGCCGCTGAACTATCGTCTGACGGTAGCTCTTGCCCTCCCGTTGCTTCGCCTCCTTTTCTCTCCGGGGTCCATTCGCTCAGGAATTGCCGCACGTCTCGTGACGATTCACCCACCTCTTCTACCGCGTTCGTGGTAATGGCTCGAGACAACCAGTCCGCTACAACGTTTTCCTTTCCCGGTTTATATATCACTTCCATGTTGTATTGGGCCAGGAACTCCTTCCACCTGGACACCCTCGCCGATGTCTCTTTGAGTCTTCCGATCCATTAGAGTGGCCTATGATCGGTGTGTACTCGGAATCTCCTTCCGAAGGTGTACGGCCGGAAATGCTCCAATGCCCCCACAATAGCAAGCAATTCTCTCTCTAATGCACTATACCTCGTCTCCACGTCAGTCAGCCGTCTACTTGCGTAAGCTATTGGACGTTCGCCCTCGGCCTCCCCTTGCGACAATACTGCCCCCAGTGCATATTCGCTTGCATCTGTCGTTACCGCGAAGGGTTTCTGGAAGTCCGGGAACGCCAGCACGGGTCTCTCCTGCAACCTTTCCATGCATTTCCGAATATTATTCTCTATGACGGGCGTGACAACTATCCTGGAACCTTTCCTCAGCAGCTTGTTAAGAGGGACGAGGTATGCCGCCATGTCCGGTATAAATCTCCGGTAGTAGTTGAGGGTTCCCAGAAGGCGACGAATACCCTTAACATTTTGCGGTACCACCATCTTGCGAATCGCTTCAACTTTAGTCGCGTCTGGTTTAACCCCTTCTCTGGAAATACTATGACCTAAGAAGGTGATTTGTTCTTCCCCCATAATAGACTTCTCCTTGGACAGCTTGAGGCCAAACTCTCTGATCTTCGCGAAAACCCTGCGCAGATGCTCCACGTGTTCCCTCTCGGTTTTACTAAAGACCAGTAGGTCGTCCATGTAAACTTGACAAAAGGATTCCCCTAAGCCTCTAAGGAATTCATCCATCAATCGCTGGAAGGTGATCGGGGCGTTTTTGAGGCCAAACGGTATGCGCGTGAACTCGTAGTGCCCCCTCTCGAATCAAAAGCTGTTTTGTGCTGATCACGAGGGTGCATCTTAATCTGATGGTATCCCGCTTTCAGGTCTAGCGTACTGAAGATGGTTGCCCCACTCAGCCTATCAAGAATATCTTCAAACCGCGGGATCGGATATCTCTCGTCTACGGTATTGTCATTCAGTTTCCGGTAGTCCACTACCACTCGGTAACGTTCCTTCTCGTCCCCCGGTAAACTCTTCTTCCTAACCGCCCGTAGGGGACTATTATACGGCGACGTACTGTAGACTATGATCCCCTGTTCCTTGAGGCAAGTTAATTCTTCCCGAATATGGGCCCGGAGTGCTTGCGGGTATCTTCGTTCCTTCACGTAAGTAATTCTGTCTTGTTTCAGTGGAACCTCGTGCACCGTTCGGCCCGTTACCCCTGAAACACCCCCCTCGTGAAAAAAATATCCCCTTTTTTTTCTCCCTCTGAATGTCATCCCTCCAGTCAACGATTCTGGTTACCGCCCCTATTTGCGTTCCCGCGCCTCTTTCGATCCCTGTATGACCGCTGTATGAGCGCGTCCCGATCCTAATATCCCATTTCCCATGATGGATCCTCACTCTCGATCCAACCTGATCCAACAGGTCGCACCCTAAAATCATCTGGTACTGCCGTGTCATTCCCCCCACTACATGGACGTTCAAATTTCCCTGTTTCTCTGTTCACCGATTAATCGCAATGTTTATTTCTCCCTCCACTTTGCATGGCCCGCCCAGAGTAATTAATTGGCATTTATACCCGCGTACTTGGAGTACCCTCTCGCTTCCGTACAACTTTTCCAACGCACCTTTTGTCACAATAGTGTTGGAACTCCCCGTATCCACTAAACACAGCACTCCACCTCTTATCCTAATAATTGGCAACCAGCAATATTCACCTCTAATGTTATTGCAGGTCTCAGGGCGGTCGCCTCTCTGCTGACACCCTCCTCAGATTGCTGCATGCTTCCTGCTCCTCACTCCTCCTAGTCGCTGCTCCTTCCGCAGCTCTCATCCACTGCTCCCTGGTTCTTCCTCCTCCGTTTCTGATACGCCCGATGATTCTGTCGTCTCATCCGCTTGTCCAACTCTCCGACTTCGTCCAGTGTTCCTCCGAACCTCTGCATATTCACCTCCATAGGTTCGCCTCGGTCTACCTCTCTTCGCTTTATATAAGGGCATTGTCGTGGCATGTGCCCCTCGCTGTTGCACTCGAAGCACCTTGTGCGAGGGCATTGGGCCATCAGATGACCCGTCTTGCCGCACTCGTGGCATCTCCTTTCTTCTCTTCGTCCATTCCTCTTATATGTCCCCGGTCGCCTGTCTCTTGCGAACGGCCTCTCCTTCCTATACTTTTCGGTTTCTCATCTTCTCCCTGCTTCTAGTCTAGGCCGGTTTCGATGTATTTCGGGTCTACGGTACGTGACCGTACCCTATCCTGCTTCTACCTCTTCGCAGTGACTGGCTTTCTCTTCTCTTGCGCTTGAGTGAACTATCTCCTGGGCGCATTCTAGGAATGATTTGTCCCGTGGTAGTCCATCTTTTCTGCTAGTATCTCTAGCGAGCTGGATTTTCAGGATTCTTGACAGAAAATCCATTCTGGCTTCTACTTCCTCCGTCTCCATCACTTCGCGTAATTTCTCTGTAATTTTGTTATACCGCGCTAGCAGTACCGCGGCGTTGTTTGTCCAAGGTTTCTGATACTCTCTGAACATCTGGAGCATGTCTTCCTCGGGAGCCCATCGCCCCCCACCAAATCACCAAATCCGCTGATAGTTTTCAATACACTTTTTTTTTCAATTAATTTCAACTTTAGCAAGTCAGCAATTCGTTGAGAAATTAATGTAACGTTGGAGCCACTATCATAAATAGCCTTAGTTTTTCTGAAACTTTACTTCGATTGCGGCATTCCGATACGAGGTGGTATCGATTCGGAAAACCAATAGCTGCACAAATTGAACATGCTGTCCTTTGAACTTTGTTCTTTGAGTGAAATTCATCTCTCTGAAAAGTTTTTGGGCCAGAAATTATTTTAGATCTAGGACTTGACGGATTTTCCTTCTTCTTTGTAGAAAACGAGTCCTCTAGTTTTCGGAGTTCCGCATATAAGTCTTCAACAGTGTTAATTTTTTCTCTATCAAGTTCTTCTTGAGCTTCTTTCGGCAATCCAAAAACGATGAGGTTGATACGGGATAATTCAGTACCCTTAGGTTCTACTTCTAGGCATAACCTCTCCTTTATAATCGCGTAATTGATTAAAGGCCCACCCAAGTATTTGTAGTTGAAAGCTTTCCTAACAATATGCCAGCCTTTATCTACAAAAACGTTCAAGAATGACTCTTTCCAAGTACTCCAGTGACCATTTACACCTATTTTCTTTAGATTTATTTCAAACCAATCTTTTGCTGGGCCCATGACAAAAAAACGCAAAGCTTGAATCTTACCACTATCGGAATTTGCCTTGAAGCGGCTACACTCTTCTTCAAATTTAGTTAACCATTCTTTAGGATCTGATTTATTCCTTTCAAATTTTTCTATAACAAATTTTTTTTCGATTTTATGAAGTTTTATTTCCTCGTGTTTTAAATTTAAATATAATTGGGTTTCTAATTGTCTAATCCGATTTTCTAACTCTATTTGTTCAGCTTTAGCAACCGAGGAATTTGTTATTGGGTCACATTCTTCTAAGGGAAACTCTCTAAAACAAACATTAGCAGCTTCATCAAAGTATTCTTTTTTTATATTTTCATCGATTTTTACAGAAACTGTTCTATAACCTGTTTGGTTCTTAATAGCAAACATTGCATTTTTTATGGGTTTTTTATTTAATAGAGAAATGTGGATACTTACATCTCTAAATTCTTCTGGCACTAAATACCAAGTATTCCTATCAATGGATATACATTGAATCACAAATTCTTTCTCAACTTTCTTAACCACTTGAACATGAAGAAAATCCATTTTTTTTTTTACTAGTTGAAACCTTGTAATTTAATTTGTAAGATTGTTTTGACGTGATTTTATTCTTTATTTATAAAGGAATTAAATTACACGTTCTTTCAAACTAGTAATTAAACACTTGTAACAAAATTAATTTAACTAACAAACTTTAGCACATGTGTTTTTATCAAAAGTCTAACCAAACACTGAAGGTTACAACAGTGAGTTATCACATGCAGTAACCTTACATATATATGTTTATATATCAGAAGATATATTGGTATAAAAAAGCAATGCTCACAATTAGGCATGAAATAAATGGATAATGGTGAGATAAATTGGTTGGGCATAAATGTAAAATTCCAAACAAGAAGCCTTGTTCCTCTTCCTCAAATTCAGACTCCATCAGGTCATAAGAAAAAATTCAATACAACGCATACGACCATTAATATAACCATGTGTAAATAAGTACATCCATTATGAGTATTCAATCAAGAGTCATGATTTGGTTACCTTCAGAAAGGTAGGCTACCAACCTTATCGAAGCTGTGTGTTTCGACTTAATCTCAAATCTCTCGAGCCGGAAACAACAAAGTCGGTGGGGATTGAAACACTATGATTGACTTATTTTGAAAGGATGGACACTTTGGAAATGCTAAAGGGTCTTCTTAGTGCTCAATAATAGAAGGGGAAATCGCCTCTGTGCAACAGTTTACCGAACCACTTGAAGAAAAAGAAGTCAATGAAGACAATAGTATGATCTCACAACTGCACAACTGTTTAGACATCTTGTATTAAATTTTAATAGAATACAGCCTAAACGGATAAGCCAAGGAAGAAGGGGAGTATGAACTATAGAAAAACAGATAAGAGGAAGGATGTATTAAAAAAAATGAAAAATAAACAAATAATACCAAGAAAATAAATATTCTGAACAGACATAATATAATTGAATACAAAAGGTGCTCGCTTATTCCACTAAGTATGTTAATTTTCATTTATGGAAAAATACCTGAAGAATAGGCTGGTTTTCGGGCAAACAGGTCATGTATTGATCATATATTTACCCTCACGGAGCTGATTGAAAAAAAAAGTATGCTTGCAATAGCTAGGTGCATATGATTTTCATAGATCTCCAGAAAGCCTATGGTACGGTCTCAATAGGCAAACTACGGACTATAAATCAGTAGAGAACACGGAAGTAAGCAAATATTTAATAAGAGCCATCAAAAGCTTATATAATGGTGCCAAAGCTAGGATAAGACTGAGGAATCTTAGGAGACTGACACCATAAAGGAAATAAAACCAACAGGTGTAAATCTCCGACCTCGTGTCAATAAATGCCGGCTATTTTGAGCACTTATGATGTAAATAAAATTGTAAATAATTTTTAAACTGTTAGAAAAAAAAATATTAAAACGAGAAATATTCAAATGAACAAAAATTTAATTTAGTGAACGAGAGAATTACATATCATAGACTAGCTTTTGCCCGCGGCTTCGCTCGCGTGGAATTTGGTCTGCCACATAAAGTTTCGTGACAGATCATTTGAAATAAATAATTTAATTTTTTTTAACTATAAGTTACTCGTATAACCAAAATTTCAAAACTGACGAATTCCATACAATCTTTGAACCCCTATTATGTTAAGGGGGAAACCCTTGGGGGTGTAGTTATCCAAAATCCTTTTTTTAGTGCTGGCATACGGGGTTCGGCAGTGGTCGGTTAATACGTTGGGTTTACGCAAGCCCTCCACTGCCAAAAACAACGCTTTATTCAAAAATGAAAATCTTATTGTACATATATGTATGGTGGGGGGGGGTACCATTTAATTCTTGGATACAAGAATACAAGAATATCTACTTTAAAAATGGTTATCTGGGTTTCTTCAAAAAACGCACCGATTAGGAGATACAGGCCAAAAACTGAAATAACTCCGAAAATGTCGAGGTTTTTTGGCTACCAAAAGTTTTCCCATCCGTTTTTTTGGATGCGAATTTGGATTTACACTACTCAGAGATGCCCTTACAACATATCAAAAATGTAGCAGGTTAAAAAAAAATATAATTTTGCAATAAAAGATCACGGTGATTAATCGACATAACATATATCCTACATTTTAAGTTCGACAATGTTACATATCTCTGCGAAATTTCATTAAAGTCAGTCCAGTAGTATCGGAGATTAGCCCGAGCAAACATCGTGATATGAGATTTATATATATATGATGCATTCCACATGGATAAAGGAGTTAGGCAGGGTGATAGCCTCAGCCCCTTACTGTTCATAGTTTTTATGGATGAGATCCATAAAATATGCAAGAGGAGAACATCACCAACTCTAATCGGTAGATGGAATATGCGTCCTGTCGTCGTCCAGAGCCTTCTCTACGCTGATGAAATCGTTCTTCTGGCGGAATCTAAGGGGAAGCTGCAGCAAGCCCTTGCGGAATGGAAAGAGGAGCTCCAACGTAAGGGAATGGCAATATTTATTGCCAAAAGCAAAGTTCTTGTTATATCTAGGCAGGAACAGGAAAATGTGCGTTTGCAATGCAACGGTGAAGTTCTCGAAGTGGTGGACCACTTTCCCTACTTAGGAACCATCATTAGCAGGTCTGGTAAAGTAGACCAAGAAGTAAGTAATAGAATCAATAAAGCGAATCAGATATATTACCAGATCTGTCATAGCATAGTTGGCCACCGAAATGTAGGGAAGGCAACGAAACTACATATATTTAAAGCAATATACCTCCCAACACTTACATATGGGAGTGAAAGTTGGGTCATGCTTGACAAGCACATCAGCCGGATAACAGGAGCTGAAATGAAGTACCTTCGCAGAATGGTCGGTAAAACAAGGAGGGACCGCGTGCGGAATACAAACATAAGGGATCAGCTGCAGGTAACAGAACTGAAGACCTCCATTGAAAAAAGACAGCTCAAATGGTTCGGCCATGTCTGTCGCATGGACGAAGAATGGCTTCCTAGAAAGGTTATGAAAGCCCGCCCGATAGGCAAAAGACCCCGTGGACGCCCGAGAATCCTCTATGAGGATTATGTCCAAAGAATAGGAGGAAAAAGAGGTAAAAACCCTGGCTCAAATGAAGAGGAGTTGTCGGGACCGGGAGAAATGGCTCCATTGGATTGAGACCCCTCTACGCTGAATGGCACAAAAGAGGTAGCGAAAGAAGAAGAAGAAGATATATATATACAGGGTGTTTCAGGGTTAAATGGCCAAACTGAAAATTTGAACTACGGACTTCAAAACAAGTAAAAAATTTCCAATGAAGGTATGTCCGCAAACGCTTTGTTTAGGAGATATTCACATCTAAAGATTTCATTGTTACGAATTATTTAGGCATAGTAAATAAATAAAACTTATTTTATTCGTTCCAACTACTTTATTTATTCATATTAAATGTTCAAAGTGATTTCCTTTAGCATTCAGACAGGCTCGGCATCTTTCTTCAACAGTTATCTTTTCAGAAGACTCAATTACCCTTCTTCATAAAGAATTAAGGTCATTCACTGGCCTGGCTTAGACTTTTTGTTTAATGTCACCCCAAACAAAGAAATCCAGTGGTGTCAGGTCTGGAGAGGGAGCAGGCCAAGCCACTTGTCCTGCACGGCCAATCCATTGATTGGGATAATTGGCATTTAGCCATTGTCGTATAACTCTTCCGTAATGTGCAGGACAACCATCTAATTGAAACCGAACGTTCTTTCTCAGTTGTAGTGGAATATCTTCAACTAAATCGTGGTAATCATCATTAAGAGATTCCAAAAATGTGTCCACATTGAGTCGAGGTGGTAAGAAATGCGGGCCTATTAAAATATTGTCTATTATTCCGAACCACAAATTTAAACTCGTGCTGAAATTGATGCTGAAGAATCGCATGGGGATTTTCATGCAACAAGAAATGATTATATTTCTGATTGAAAATACCTCTTCTTGCCATGGTGTCACCTGTCCATAAAATTTCTCCTGAAAAGTGTGGATTGTGATCAACTTGATTAAAATACGAATCTGATAAATTTATTCTAAGCCATAAATCTTGCAGTAGTAAATTTTGTACCCGGTGATAATGATATGGGTGACGTCCATCTGCAATGAGAGTTCTCCATACTGTAGTTGGCGTAACATTTAACTCTGCTCTTCGTACACTGGCAGATGGATTATCATCAAAATATTGTAATACAGTCGCACTCCTTTCTTCATTTCGTAAATAGGCTAAAATACCATCAGCCTGTGGTACGACAGCCAATATACCAGTTTCTCTAAGACGTTGAAACGTGCAGTTAAAGGTAGACTTATTAGGTAATCTTCTATTTGGAATTCGCATGGAATATTCAGGACGGGCAGCATTCATTTTGCAGCATGCAAAAACCGTGCACAAACACCATATCGGCATATTCAGCATTAGTATAAATGGAAGGTATAATGAGTACTCAGCGACAGCCTCAAACAAACTAATAAATGTTATTGATAGTTCTATTCTTATTATTATTTATTGTTGATGTTCCATTGCAAACATTATTAATCCTAAAGTCCATAGTTTATGTACAGTTAGGGAGACAATTTATATGTATATCATATTAATATTCTATCTAAATTTATCTCCTAAAAAAAGCGTTTGCAAACATACCTTCGTACGAAATATGTTTTTCTTGTTTTAAGGTCTTTAGTTCATATTTTCAGTTTGGTCACTGCTGCTGTTGAAGAAAGAAGCTGAGCCTGTCTGAACGCTCAAGGAAATCACTTTGAACATTTAATATGAATGTTAATGGTTTACATTTAATAAATAAAGTAGTTGGAGTAAGTTTTATTTATTTACTATGCCTAAATAATTCTTAACAATGAAATCTTTAGATGTGAATATCTCCTAAACAAAGCGTTTGCGGACATACTTTCATAGGAAATTTTTTTCTTGTTTTGAGGTCCTTAGTTCAAATTTTCAGTTTGGCCATTTAACCCTGAAACACCCTGTACATATAACTTCGTAGTACTTCGCCGCATAAAACATAAAAAAATGAATAAGTTGGGAGATAAACAACACACTTGACGGCTGGTTAAACACTGACTTTATTGCCATCTTGAACCTCTATTTATAGATTCTAACAGCTGTTTACAATGCCAGCTTGATATTAGCGACTATGCGATCATCAGTCTTGTCTTAAGTTGTGCCAGTTCACGAACATCCTCGCAAACTCAAAATAAAAATTGCAGAGAAAGAACACAAAGCAAAATAAATTACCAATTACATGAATCTTATTCTACTTATAAAGTAAATTTACAAAACCTACCATAAGAGAAATGAAAATAACTGTTCCACTGCACCTCTAACATAAGCTCCAAAAGTACTTCAGATAACACATTAAATAAATAAAATAAAAATATTAAAAAGAAATGCTTCCTCAGCAATAACGTTAAAGACAAATAACGTAAAGTATACAGTTATGGGTTGGCTTCCCCAGCTGGAATCTTGAGCTGTTCGATATGAACAGTCCTATGTTTTCTTGGCTCAGGCACACTCTGAATAGTGACTAAGTTATGCTCTCTGATAGCAATCACACTGAATGGACCCAAGTACTTCAGAACCTCCTTTTCGCGATTCGATATAATTTTTCTGTACACGATTGTACCGATTTTAATACCCCCCAAAATGTCCTTCACGCCCTCGTTTTCCCGCGCCATTCTCCTACTCTTTTCCCCTTCCATCCGGTCATGTGCTTTCCCTCACATTTTCTCGAGATCTATTCTATTTACGGCTAGTTGTTCTGCCATGTTTTCGTCCACAACTGTATCACCCTCGCCTCTTCTTCGCGCTCGTAAACCAACAAGGGCCTCGAACGGGGGAAATCCGGTGGCCATGTGTATGGAATGGCTGTACGCTGCTATGGCTCGGGGCATCGCCTCATCTGCTTCCAACCCTTTTTATGCGTGGAATGCTCGGAAATGTTCTCCCAGGGTATAGGAGCCTTTCGATCCCCCCCCCTACTTTTAGGATGTCTGGGCGTATTCCAGTGCCATGTAATTCCTAGCCGTTTCATCTTCGTTCATTATCGAATTCCCTGCTCTCGTCCGAGGAGATCGTATTTGGCACTCCATAGAACTAGAACCATGTTTGAAGGGCGCTATTCACCACCGCTGCCGATTTCTCCTTCACCGGGTGGGCTATGACCGTTTTGCTAAAGGTATCCACTATTATTACCCATTTAAATCCCCTCTACCTAAAGGTGTCTACTTGAAGATCTGTAAAAGGTATCGTAGGCGTCGGTTCTACGGGGGGGATGACGGTCATACTTAGCCGTATGACAAATGTGGCAGTTCCTTATTATCTCCTCTACCGCCTTCCGCACCCCTACCCAATAATACTTTCTTTTTAGTGCCGCCAACTTCTCATTGATTCCCTGGTGGTTCGTCTTCCCTTGATGGTATGCAATCGTTACATTATTTTCCTGTTCATGATCGCGAATTGTCTCATCGACCATAGATCGGCATCGGATAAACGTCCTGTCTATCCCTATTTTTCGAACCTCCACAAGTTACGTATCTTGTCTCACCCCGTCGCATTGCCAACATACAGATAGTGGTTCGCGCCTGCTTTAGAGGCGTCCTTTAACACTCGGCAGATTTGCTCTTCCTGAACTCCAGGTTGGGACCAAATAGTGATGATGGAATGCTTGCCATATTTGGAACACTCAATTTTTACGGCCCCGTAGTCCTTGTTTTAGGTGAACATTCGGGACTTGTTGATTATGTCATCAATCTCCTTCATTTCTGCTGTTCTCTCGTTCTCTGATTCGTCATCCGAGGGATCTCCGTTGACTGGGCGGTCAGTCACACGTTTTCCTTCCCCGTCTGGTGTACATTCCCGCCCAAACCTTTGCAAATCCCCCGACGCTTCTCCTACCTCCGTTTCAACCATATTAACCTGTAAAGCGCGAGATAGCTGGTCAGCTACAACATTATCCTTCCCTGGTTTATACACTATTTCTAGATTGTACTGACTTTAAATCTTCTTCCATCGTGTGACTCTAGCCGAGGACACCTTCAGATTGCCCATCCACAACAATGGACGGTGATCTGTATGCACTTTAAACTTCCTTCCGAATACATATGGCTGAACGTGTTGCACCGCCCATAAAATTCCTAATAGTTCCCGTTCGAGTGCGCTGAAACGAGATTCCACGTACGTACGTCTTCTGCTAGCGTATGCCACGGGTCTATCCCCCCCCCTAATTTCTGACGAGATCTTAACTGTGCGCCCCTTCCGAAACAGTTTGTTCAGAGGGACCAGGTTTTCGGCCATCTCCGGTACAAATCGGCGGTAGTAATTCAGTGTTCCTAATAATCTCCTGACCCCTTCACATCATTAGGCATTACCATTTTCCCAATGCTTCGAATTTCCTCCCGTCCGGTCGCACCCCTTCCGCCGAAATTACATGTCCAAGAAAATTAATTTTCCTTTGACCCATTGTCGATTTTTCTTGCGATAGCTTCCGCCCAAACTGTCGTATTCTAGTGAAGACTCGTCGCAGATCCTCTAAATGCCTCGCCTCTGTCTTACTAAATACCAAGAGATCATCCAAGTAGACCTGGCACATGTTCTCATCCAAACCCCGCAAGAATTCGTCCATCATTCTTTGAAACGTGATAGGGGCATTTTTCAGTCCGAATGGCATACGTGGGAATTCACAATGCCCCTTTCGAAAGTAAATGCTCTTTTGGCTTGGTCCCAGGAGTGCATACGAATTTGGTGATACCCTGATTTCAAATCGAGTGTACTAAAGATTGATGTTCCACCCACCCGGTCCAAAATGTCTTCCAATCTCGGAATGGGGTATTTTTCATCACGCGAGATTACTAAAAGTTTAGTTGCCGAAAATCGACCACCACTCTATAGCGTTCCTTTGATTCCCCATCGACCGGCTTCTTCTTAACTGCTGGGCTCTTTCTTCTATAATGGGCTATTTAAGGGCGACGTGCTATCCACACCCTTGACGCTTCAGCTCCTCGATCTCCTCGCGGATATGTCCCCTTAACGATTGTGGGTACTTCCCCTCCTTTTTTACATAGGTTACTTTATCCTCTTTCAAATGGATCTCATGGAGAGTCTCCCCCTCAGCGCTCAGCGGATCTCCCTTGCGAAAAAAATGTCTTCGAATTCGTCCCTTACGCTTTGTATCCCATCGACACCCTTGGTGATTACTCCAATGCACCTAACGCTCCCTTCCGCATCCTGCCTTTTTTATATCGCTTTTTCCCATTGCGAACTGCCTACTGACTCCCTGTACTGCGAATTTTTACCCCTAGGGTGCTAAACAAATCGCATCGCAACATCCCCCGATACTCACACGGCATAATTTCCACAACGTGCAGCGTCATCACCTCCCCCTTTTTTCCCCATTTATCTAGGGTTAAATCAATCGTACAGGGCCCACTCAATGTGACCACCTTGCAGTGACATGGTCACACCTCTGGGTCACTCTTCCCTCTAAATCAGGGGTCTCCAAACTACGGCCCGAGGGCCACATCCGGCCCGCGAACAGATTTTCTCTGGCCCACGGAGAGCTAGCATACTTGAAAACTCCTTTTAGAGAACATATTTTTTATAGGAAATTAAATTTAGTTTACTGAAGTATTCAAATTTTATGTTGAATAATTATTAATATGACATCTACATTGATATGGTCATGGGCTAACTACTCATAACATTGTTGTAGGCTTATTGGTATTGTTTTTGTGATAAGCTGGATAAAGAAACATAGAATTGTAATGAGTAAAGACATGTATAATATTCAGAAAATTTAACTTCAGTATATAATAACTAACAAATTATTGAAATGAATCCAACTAACATTTTATACATTTTAAATAAAAACATAACTTATAACAAGCATAATGACATATGAAATACTAATGAGATTTATGTAATTGAGATTTTCCACTGACAATAGTTTGTAGTTGTGGACTAATTTTACTTGTAACAATTATTAAAAGAGATTTAAGATGCTCATCAGTTAATTTATATCTGTAAACATTTTTTGTATACTTCATTGTGGAGAAGATCTTCTCACACAAATAAGTAGTACCAAAAACAGAAAACAGCCCACGAGCAAATTGATGAAAATGATCAAATTTTGTCAGTGGAAGACTCTTATAAAATTCCAACAAAGATGAGTTTTGTTATTTGTTCTTAATTATATCACTGCACTGAAGATCAATCATTTCCATTTGAAGTTCCGGGGCTAGGGTTTCAATGTCAGTATCAAAAGGATTCTGAAAAATCTTAATTTGATTCGCAATGGCATCAAAGTCCGAGAAACGAGTATCAAAATTTATTTTCAAAGCACTCAATGTTTCGATTGCAAAATCGATAGGAAACTCAGTCTCAGTGGTGTGGCTGAATATTTCACATGTTTTAAAATGTGAAAAACATTTAATTCGTAGTTGTGATTGAAACAGTATCAATTTCTTCCGGAATGATTTGATATCTGTGTATAAATCAGGAAGATGCTGGTTTTCTCCTTGCACTCTAATTCAGTTCGTTCACATGTTTTGTCAAATCAACATAGAATGGTAACTTCCACAGACATGCGTTGTTTTGTAATTCAGTAAGAGGGCGATGCTTTTCATTCAAAAGAATTTCGATCACTGCTCGAAGTTCAAAAAAGCGCTGAAGGACTTTCCCACAACTAAGCCAACGTACGGCAGTATGATAAGGTAAGTCATTTTCTCCAATCTTTTCAATAAATTGTCGGAATTGTTAGTGATTTAGCCCAAAAGATCTGATAAAATTAACAGTTGATATGACTGGTTTCAGAACTTCAGACATATCCAAACATTTTCCGCACAAAGACTGTTGATGAATGACACAATGTTAGACTAATGGTTTTGAACCACCGTCATTTTATACAGCCTTTGACACAAGAGTGACCACTCCTTTATCTTTCCCACTCATGTTTTTGCCTCCATCAGTTGTAATACATTTCAAGTTTTTGCATCGAAGGTTCTTTTGATTAATGGCCATTTCAACTCCTTTAAAAATATCTGTACCAATAGTTGTGCCATGAATACTATACATACCAAGAAGTTCTTCATGCTTTTATCTACTCCTCGAATATAAATCAACATCTGAGCAGTATCTGACACATCCGTTGACTCATCCAAGGCCAAAGAAAACCACTCAACATGTCCATTTTTTTCGAACAGTTGAGAGGATATATTTTCAGCGATGTTTTCTACCCTTCGAGCCACAGTGTTTGCTGACATACTGACAGTTTTTAATAAATTTACCTTTTCAGGGCACATTTCTTCGGCTATTGCAATTATGCATTCTTTGATCATTTCTCCATCGGTGAATGGTTTTCCACGTTTTGCAATTTCAAGAGCCACACGAAAGCTGGCACGAGTTGCAGCCTCTTGTTCAGTTTTGAGCTTTGTAAATGAAGATTGCTGCGATTTCAATCCGCGCTTCATAGCTTCGAATTTTTCTGTCCGCAAACTTCCTGTATATTTTGAGTAATTTTGAAAATGTTTTGTTTCATAATGACGTTTGATGTTATATTCCTTGAGAACGGCTATGCTTTCATTGCAAATCAAACATAGCGCCTTGTTACTGGACTCAATTACGAAATACTGAATGTTCCACTGATCTTTGAATTTTCTGCATTCACTATCTGTTTCGGCGGTAGCGGCAGATTGTTGCAATCCGCAAATCTACCCACCTTAATAAATTAATTTCTGGTTCTTCCCCTGAATGTCTGTAGTAGATTAATTGGTAAACCCTCAATGAGGAAAACAAAGGATAATAAACCAAAATAATTCCCTGATTTATTTGTCACACTATCTTTACATGATTAAATTATAAAATAAAAACAATTCTTCATCTTTACACGATTAAATTATAAAATAAAAAATAAATCAATTCTTCTATTTTTACAAAATAATTCAATAAAAAAAAGGTAGATTTTTCATAAATAAATTCAAGTATAACTTTATCTGGCCAGATATTTTTTAATCGAAATGTTATTTGTGAGAGTAAAGAATAACTCAACAGCAAATAGTAATTAAAGGGGTACGACCTGATGACTGTAGAGTTGCAGTACGTATTGGGCCGATATCGACCTGGAGAATGGCATTACTTGACGTCAGCTTCATGACAGACTACATCATAGATGGTTGCCGGTGAGCGTGAGTCTTCGAAGTGTCCCATAAATGTCCAGGTCGAGAGAGATTCAATTTAAACAAAATTACTTTTCATTAAAAAAAGTAACGCACGAACTAAGTTTTATCAGTCTATTCATGGCCGCATCAAACATACAACTGATGTTAGTTCGAGAAGAGTCAAAGTTAATCCTCCTGACTTAAACAAAGCTCGCAAGGCGTATTGTTCTAGTTTACCGTTAATGCAATTTTAAGTCTAATCTTTAAACATTCATATTTTATAACAAATAATAATTGTTTTCGTCTTCGTTCTTAAGACTATTACCTAATTAAATTATTTAAATAAGAAAGAAAAGCCCATATTCAAGTTGCTGTTTAAGTAAACAAAAAAACAATAAATTATAAACATTAAATTTATTATGAGCGCCAACATACCGCCCACCAAAATTTTCATTTACAAAAATTTTCCTTATTCTGGCAGTAGGGGTGCTAGCTTTACAACAGGACGTAAATATTCGCCTTTGGCGGTTTTTAACTTCACTACTCGTACTACACCATCTGGTCCAGGAAATACTTCAACGACTCTTCCTGCAGGCCAACTCAGTAGAGGTGAATTTTGTTCTTTTATAAGCACTAACGTACTACATTCAATATTGGGATTTGAGACTCTCCACTTTCCCCGCGCTTGTAGAGTGCCAAGGTAGTCCAATCGCCATCTCCTCCAAACATCTTGGATGCATTTACTTAACAATTGCCACCGTGTCAATCGATTGGTAGGATTTAATGAGTGATCATGCTCCGGTACGGCAAGTAGCGGAGCTCCTGTAAGGAAGTGTCTCGGAGTCAAGGTATCGAAGTCATCTGGTGATGTGGATATCGGATACAGTGGTCTTAAATTAAGAACTGCTTCAATCCTGATAAGAAGTGTATTGAATTCTTCAAATGTGAATATTTGATTCTTTAAGATTCTTGTTAGGTGATATTTAAATGATTTTACACCCGCTTCCCATATTCCTCCGAAGTGAGGGGCAGCTGGTGGGATAAAGACCCATTCAATCTGTTGGGAGTTAAGATGCTCAATAATTTCACTCTGAACAGATTTTGAATTAAACCATAAGTAAAGCTCCTTTAGAGTTCTGGCAGCCCCGACAAAGTTGGTCCCATGATCAGATATTATTTTTGATGGCAAACCTCTCCGCCCTATGAAACGATCCAAAGAAGCTAGGAATGCAGTCGTGGTAGGATCTGACACTAATTCAAGATGAATCGCCTTTGTGCTTAAACAAATGAAGATGCAGGTATATGATTTGTGTTGAATAGATCGTTTCCGTCTAGATTCCTTCGTGACGAAAGGTCCTGCGAAATCAATGCCAATGTTGATGAAAGGACGACCTTGAGCGAAACGTGTTTTCGGCAAATCGGACATGTAGGGCTGATATGTATTTACTCGATGTCGGTGACAGTCGAGGCAGTTATGAATGCGGGATCTTATGACGCTCCTTCCCGAGACGATCCAGTAACGTCGGTTCAACAGGGAATGCAATAATTGTGGTCCTGCGTGAAGATAGCTACGATGATAATGATCGATAAGTATTTTTGTTAAATGGGCATTGCGTGGTAACAATATCGGGTGCCTTTCATCATCCTTCAGAGGACTATTTGCCAAGCGTCCGCCCACCCTGAGGATTCCTCGGTTGTCGTAAAAAGGTGACAACCTTTGTAGGCTAGGATTTTTTAATATTAATGTTTCTGAAAAATAAGAAGTTTGAGTCGCTCGTATTATGAGAAAATTGCTCTCCTTTAAT
Source organism: Arma custos (assembly GCA_037127475.1). Taxonomy (NCBI): domain Eukaryota; kingdom Metazoa; phylum Arthropoda; class Insecta; order Hemiptera; family Pentatomidae; genus Arma; species Arma custos. The sequence continues at coordinate 2,867,574 of CM073761.1, read as the reverse complement.
TCCTTCAAGGTTAAGTGCCCTGTTTGTCTCTCTAATAGCCCTCTTGAACAGTTGAAGGCAAAGCGTTTTATATAGCCTATTACACAGATCAGTTTCTCCCAAGAAGAAAATTTCTGAATTACTTCGTTAATATTCAATTCGCTATTAACAGCTAGAACTGTTGAACACTGTGGTTTAAGCTCAGGTAACGTACTCGTGTTTAAAGTCTGAGATATGGGCCAATTGGGAGGTTCTTCCTGCAACCAGGCTGGTCCTTTCCACCAAGTTTGATGCTCTAGTAAGCATGAAGGTGATATCCCTCTAGAAGCTAGATCAGCAACGTTGTCTTCGGATTTAACGTGATGCCATTGTTCCAATGAAGAATGTTCGAGAATGGCAACAACTCTATTTGCAACAAAAGTACGCATCTTATATGGGGGTGTGCGAAGCCAGGCTAAAACAGTAGATGAATCGGTTAATAAATATATGGTATGAATCGGGAAACACTTTAAGAACGTTTGGAGAGTCTTCAGTACTTGAATCAACAAATGAGCTGCACACAACTCTAAGCGTGGAATCGTTAGCGTCTTAAGTGGCGCTAACCGGGTCTTTGAATAAACGAGATGTGTTTGTATAAAACCAGCGGAGTCCTTTGTCCTAATATAGAATACTGTAGCATAACCTAAGGTTGAGGCATCAGCAAAGGCTACTAATGAAATATCCTGGACGGGCGTCGGCAATATGCAGCGTGAGATACGTATGGACCTTACAGAATACAGATCGTCAAAATATCTCTTCCATTCTTCCCGCAAGTCTCCGTATAACGGGTCATCCCAATCTAACTTTAATTTCCACAAATTTTGCATGATTGCTTTAGCCTTAAATATTACTGGAGAGAGATATCCGAGGGGGTCGTACATACGGGCGATTGCTGATAGAATCCCTCTTTTGGTAGGAATAAATTTTGTGAGTTGGACCTTATAAGATAGCTGATCCAAATTTGCATCCCATTGCATGCCTAAAATCTTGATTGAAGATTCCTCCAAGTTGGACAAGGAAACAGATGACTCGCCTTTGGCATTCCTCTGGAATATTATTCAACAAATAAGTAGGATGGCTGGCCCATTTTTTTTAGCTTGAAACCTCCTTTAGCTAATAGCGCTATCAATTCTTTCTGTAACTGATAAGCTTCTTCCAGCGTGTCAGCACCTGTTAATATATCATCAATGTAAATATTATTCCTTAACGCCTCAGAAGCCAAGGGATAATTTGAGCCTTCATCTTCAATCAATTGCTGAATGACTCTAAGAGCCAAAAACGGTGAGCAAGAAATACGAAATGTAAGTCGAGTAAGTTCATATTCGTTTACTACCTCGGTGCTATCAAATCGATACAAAAAATGTTGGTATGCTCGATCTTCTGGATGCACCAATATCTGCAAGTATATCTGGCAGATATCTGCGGTTAATGCTATAGGGTAACGTCGGAATTGTAAAAGCACGTCTCTTATGTCCAACTGCAATTTCGCTCCAGCTAACAATTGGTCATTTAACGATCCAGAACTGGTTTGGGCGGAAGCATCGAACACAATTCGGAGTCTTGTTGTGGAGCTATCCTTGACCACGCCATGATGTGGTAAGAAATATTTCCCTCGATCTTGTGCTGAAGTAACATAACCAAGATTGATATGTTCGTGAATTAGGGTGTCGTATTCTTGTTTCATTTGCGGATTTCGACTTAACTTAAACTCCAAATGCTGAAAACGGTGGAGCTCCGTTTGATATGAATCGCCCGAATCAATAAGATTGTCTTTAAAAGGAAGTCGAACTCCATAGCGACCGTTGTCATCTCTGAAATGGGTTTTGCGAAAATGTTCCTCGCCTTTGACATCGAGCGGATCCTGGTGGGTGGTAGCAGCTACATCTTCAACTTGCCAAAATCGTTGCATAGTTTTTTCAAAAGAAGAAGTTTCCAAATTATCTTCAAAGGCTAATAAAGAAACGTCTTGAGTTGATGTATTTATGGTAGGTAATTTTATGCGGGAGGTCCCTCCAGCAAAGCTGTGGTTTAGGCCAGTGTCATTACTAACAGCAGAAGTGTTAACTTGATGACATTTCCGCCCTGCAGCTAAAGACTTGTAATAAAGATCCCGGGTTTTTATTTTTAGCTGTACTAATTTTGTGATCTCCTCCTCGTTGATTAATGAACGCGCTAAGTTGCAGGCTCTTACTGTTGCCGTTCGAAATTTTTCATAGCAATCATCCAATCGTGAAAGTCGCGCTTCGAAAGTCGTTAATTGAGAAGAGTCAATTTCTAAAGTTTGCCCAAGATCGAATGTTTCGTTAATATCCGCCGCTCGATCAATTGCATCTGCTAATAGTTCGTATAGCTGTTGCTCTAATTTGCTAGTTTGATCCTTTGGAGCCATAGTAGAATAATATGAAGACTATGAAAGACCGAATGAAGAAACACAATAAAACGACAAATTACCTTTTCCTTTTTTTTTTTTTTTTTAATGGGGGCTATCGCTTATTTATACACCACTACTCTCACCTCAGCAAAAAAAAAATAAATAAGAAAATACAATTGAAGAAAGTGTGACCATAAATCCCGGGCCCGGAGGACCAATGTTTCGGCGGTAGCGGCAGATTGTTGCAATCCGCAAATCTACCCACCTTAATAAATTAATTTCTGGTTCTTCCCCTGAATGTCTGTAGTAGATTAATTGGCAAACCCTCAATGAGGAAAACAAAGGATAATAAACCAAAATAATTCCCTGATTTATTTGTCACACTATCTTTACATCATTAAATTATAAAATAAAAACAATTCTTCATCTTTACACGATTAAATTATAAAATAAAAAATAAATCAATTCTTCTATTTTTACAAAATAATTCAATAAAAAAAAAGGTAGATTTTTCATAAATAAATTCAAGTATAACTTTATCTGGCCAGATATTTTTTAATCGAAATGTTATTTGTGAGAGTAAAGAATAACTCAACACCAAATAGTAATTGAAGGCGTACGACCTGATGACTGTAGAGTTGCAGTACGTATTGGGCCGATATCGACCTGGAGAATGGCATTACTTGACGTCAGCTTCATGACAGACTACATCATAGATGGTTGCCGGTGAGCGTGAGTCTTCGAAGTGTCCCATAAATGTCCAGGTCGAGAGAGATTCAATTTAAACAAAATTACTTTTCATTAAAAAAAGTAACGCACGAACTAAGTTTTATCAGTCTATTCATGGCCGCATCAAACATACAACTGATGTTAGTTAGATAAGAGTCAAAGTTAATCCTCCTGACTTAAACAAAGCTCGCAAGGCGTATTGTTCTAGTTTACCGTTAATGCAATTTTAAGTCTAATCTTTAAACATTCATATTTTATAACAAATAATAATTGTTTTCGTCTTCGTTCTTAAGACTATTACCTAATTAAATTATTTAAATAAGAAAGAAAAGCCCATATTCAAGTTGCTGTTTAAGTAAACAAAAAAAAACAATAAATTATAAACATTAAATTTATTTTGAGCGCCAACACTATCAATTTTTCGCTTCTTTTCCATACTACTAAATCACACACAAAAGGAACAATTCAAATCAAAATACTGTTACAAAGATGTCTTAAGCTTAAACACGCACAAACACGTTTTAAGGAGGTACGCACTATTTTATTTCACAACAGTGTCATAGGAACTGACTTGTGTTTTTTTTTTTTTTTTTTTTTCTTTTCGGATCCCTCAGTAAACGAAAACATGAAACATAATAAAAACAAGTAATTAGTAATGTACTTATATCTTAAAATTATCCTTATTCTACTAAAAGTAATGGAAGGTGTACTGACTTAATAAGTAATAAAATTATCCATTTTCAGGTAAAATATTATCTGAAGGTGAGGGGCCTTCTCTAGTTGAGTAACTTACAGACTAAACTAATACTAAAACTTATAGTTAAAAGGAGAGTGGAGGGGGGGGTGGCAGAAAGAAGGTAGGAGAGGATTTAAGAAATATGGAGGGGGAATTAGGATGTGATGTTGACGGGGTTTAGTGGCCCCTTCCTACCCTGCCACCTAGCAGGAAGGGGGGTGGTGTTATTGCTCGGAAGAGTGGGTTGTGAGATGCAGGGAGGTTGTCAAAGAATTTCAAATGACACCTAGTGATGTGAGACTGTACAGTGTTACTGTACAGTAGTTCGTTGTGTATGTGTTCCATGTTACGTCTTTCTAATATAGTGCCTCTCGTGATCTTCTGTAAGATGCTGTTTTGGTATGTCTGTAGTGACTTCAGGGCTGACGGAAATAGGTAATGAAGGAGTGGGGCTCCGTGTAGTAGTGTGGGTCTGAGGACTGCTTTGTAAAGTAGGATCTTGAGTCTGAGTGACAGCCCCGGTGAGTAGTACTGACTTGTGGTTGCGCCACTAGCCTTCTTATATATTCCAATTACTGCCATCTAGAAGTGAGTGGAAGACACCAGAACTTTCTCGAACCAACGAGATTATTCTGTACGTGCTATCTGTTAGCGATAGAAGGTACTACCTATTTCCGCTTGTGTCCACCAGATGTCGTGTCACGTTACTCCTCATGGCTCGTACTCTACGACTAATCTAGAAATTACAGATAATGACAGGAAAATTAATAATATGCAGTGTTGCCGTTTTGTGGACTTTAGTCCGATTTGCAGCCTTTTTTAAACGTTGCGTACTTTTTCGGACTTTTTTTTTTCATCAGTGGACTATTTCACTTTTTACCATCGGTAACCATGATAATATGGTTTTGGCCCTCGGAACTTACTGGAGTAATCAGTATGGCCCTAAGGCTAGAAAGCTTGGAGACCCCTGCTCTAAATAATACCTTTAACTTGTCCTTGCTCACTAATGAACCGGAACTCCCTGTGTCTACTTAACACTTCCACCCTTCACAAAACTCTATTATAGGCAACGTATCACACTTCCTTACCACACTATTCACAAAAAAAAAGTTTGCCCCTCCTTTTACACAATCCTCATTATTTTCTTATCTGCTCAGTTCGCCTCCCTCTGCTCCATTGCTTGATTCTTCCTCTGCGGGTTCCTCTGCCGCCTGGTTCGCTACCTTCCGTCTTGGACACTGAAGCCTCCGAAGATCTAGCCGATTCCGACGATATCCTGTTTCTCCGCCACATTCTTTGAGTATTGATCTTCATAGGTTTGCCTAGATCTTGCTCCCTGCGCCGTATATATGGGCACTGTCTGGCATCATATGTCCCTCACTGTGGCATTCGAAACACCGCGCACTTGGTCACGGAGCCACCAATTGCCTATCTTGCCACATTCATGGCACCTCCTTTCCTCTCTTCTCCCATTCATCCTCTCCACAATTTGCCTTCTTCTATAGGTAATTTTTCTCTTCTCCCAAACTCTCCATCTCTTCTTCTATCCAAGTCCTGTCACACTCTATTCCTTCCTGCCTCGTTCCTCCGGTACGACACTTTTTTCCACCCTGGTTCGATCTCTTCTCTCTCTTCCTCGTCGCGGGCACTCCCGTCTAACATCTCCTGTGCGCATTCCATGAATGACTTATCCCTTAGTAATCCGTCTTTCTTTCCAGTATCCCTGGCTAATTGTACCTTCAGGACTGTGGTCATAAACAACATCCACGCTTCGACCGCACCGGTATCCATTACTTCTGCTATGTTTCTACTCTTAAATATATCTTGATTATATATATTGATATTTGGGATGCCAGAGTCTCATTTAGGATGAGTACTTAAATTATTATTAATATTCCTTAATCTTAATTGGGTTCCTTTCCAAAGGTCTATTCTTGTGTTTTACCAATTTACTTATCTATTCTACCTTCAATATATTATTTATAAATAGATAGTGTATCTGGGGTATGTAAGCACCAAAAGAATTACAATAAGGATCGGTTATTTATTTAATTTCAACAAGGTTAATGATTCAGATTTTAATATGTATAAAAAGGATTGCCATAAAATACATTACAGGAAATGAATTAAACTTATCTGTAGACAAGGGTAGATTGAGTTACAGGTCGGTCTTCATCCTTGACTTCTCCGCCCGCTCTTCTCTCTCGGGGTACCCGTCCTTCTTCTATCCGGCCTCGTCTCCCGAGTCTATCTCTAGAGTCCCCCTTCAGCCTCGTTTTCAAGAGTTTTCTTCTCTCCCCCTCTCCTTCCTTCTCCACCATCTTGGACCATAAAACCATAAGGGGACCAAGGGTCTGTTCTTTGTCCAAAACACATTCCCTTTCATGTGTCCCGACATGACACACTTTCCCCGCTCCCCATCCCTTTCATGGTGCCGACAATACATAGCACTTCTCGTAACTTTTCGTTATTCCTATTCAGCCTCACGAGCAGGTCTGCAGCGTATTGACCGTTTGTCTGATTTGAACGTTTCATCTCCCGAAATATCTGCAGCATATATAAGAAATATCTGCACTCCACTTTCGCTTTTTTTAGTCTTTCCTTTATCACCTGCCACGAGGTATCCTCATCTGCTTGGATTATATTTAATACGCTCCTCCTGACCCGTCGTGCTAAGGCTACCTGTAGCCTTTTGGCATCCGCTTCCTCTAAAAAGTCTGCTGCGATCTGGGATTGAATGCTGCTCATAATACCATCCCCGCCCTTGAGGAAATGATTTAGTTCGCCCACATCACCGTTAAATTTCTCCAGGTCTGATATTTCCCTTCTTAAATCTTGTGCATTGGCCTTCCTTAATTTCATTTTCTCCAAGTGTCCTGCGCCATTCTGTTTGCTTCCTGCGCAGCTAATTCTGCCCGCGCCATTGCTAGAGTTGTTGACGGTAATAGCGGAAACTCGGGATTAGCCTGTTCTGGCTGTGAAGGCTCCAACGTTGCCGGCCTCAGGATTTCTCTTTGTTCATTCATAATGGCACAACTATTTCTTTTTCAAATTGAGAGAGCAAAAATAAAAATAAAAAATGAAAGTTTTACTTTAAAATAAATAAGTATAATCAAGAAAAAAAGAAGAGAAAAAAAACTAAGCATACATAAACAAACTAGCTACACTTTACATACTAATGTATACACTTTAATCAATAGCATAATTCAAGTTTTTTGGCCTCAACATCCCGCCCACCAAAATTTAGTTAAATTTTATCTGAATTTGCGTCGTTGATGGAAGCTAGTGCGACGAGTTTGGCTACTGTCCTTTTGTAAAGACCTGTGGAGGTGCGGATAGTGGCTACTCGCACGATTCCATCCTTGCCAAGGTGATTTTCAGCCATTCGAGCTAATGGCCATGAGTTCAGGGGTGAGCCTGGCTCCTTGACGGTGACTAGATCACCGATTTTGAGATTTGGACGTTCCTTCGTCCATTTTTTACTTTGCTGCAATAGATTGCGGTATTCCATCCGCCATCTTGACCAAAAGTGTTGAGCCTTTTGATGGATGAGCTTCCAAAGTTGCAGGATGCCTTCCTGATATTAGATGGTAACTAATCGTTGAGGGTTTCTAATCTTCGATAACCCTAATTTGTGGTTGATCTGGTGGTAATGAAAGGCCCTATCAGTATTCTCCATTGATGAAATTTTCCAAAGCTCCAAATCTTTATTCTTGCTTAGGCGGTTCCAAGAAGAACGTTGAAATTACCTCACTTCCCTCACATTAATAATCGGAAACCAGTACTTCTCACTAATAATGTTGTTACATACCTGTCTTTTTTTGGTGTTGTTACCTCTCTGTGGACACTCACCTCAGAAAACAGTTTGAAAGCAGCACTCCCTGCTCCGGTCCGGCTCCGAGTACTCTTCTTATGTAGTTCGCCTCTACTGCTCCCTGGTTCATCTCCTTCCGTCTCTAATGTTTCAGCTAGCTCCGTCTCCTCGCCAGATAATTCGCTTCTCCTCGCTGCTCCCGCTCCTCTCCGAAGCCTCTGTGTTTTGGGTTTCGTTAGTTGGTACCTCCGATATAAGTATGGGTGTTGCCGGGCTATGTACCCGTGTTGTCCTCAAAACACCTGATGTGGGAGCATTGAACTATCAGATGTCCCGATTTGCCGCATCCATGGCAATTCCTTTCTTCTCTTCTCCGATTTTTTTCTTTCTGTCCTCTGCCGCCTATCTCGAGCAACCTGCCTCTCTTTTCTATACACTTCGGCTTCTCTTCTTTTTTTCATGTCCATTCTCAGTCGATTCCGGCTTATTTCGGGTACGTATACGGGTACGGGACCCTACTCCAGCCTGTTTCCACTTCTTCGATGCATTTTGCTTCTTCTTCCCTTGCGCTTGATTCCACCATCTCCAGGGAGCATCCCAAGAACATTTTTTTCTTGGTAACCCGTCCTTTCTTCCAGTATCTTTGGCCAGCTGGATTTTCAGGATCCTGGACAGAAAATCCAGCCTGCCTTGTACTTGATCGGTCTCCATTACTTCTCGCAGTTTTCCGTGATTTTATTGTACCACCAACTGCATATTTCCAGTGGGATTGTCCCGGTTTGCGAAATTCTCGAAATATCTGAAGAATTCTCTCCAATCTTTCCAAACCACTTATATAAGAATAGTCCATTCACAAATGTCAAATTTCCTCGAATAGTCAAAACTCCTTGATCCTCTTCAATCAGGTTTCCGGCCCGGTTTATCCACACAATCTGCCCTTACCAAAATCACCAGTGACATACAAACAGCTATGCATGACAATATACTAACTGTGCTATCCTAGTTGCCATTCCTAAAGCTTTTGATTCCTCGGACCATTCTATCTTTTTCACTAAACTAAAATCGTGGTATTTTTCTAACAGTTCTATCCGATAGTTCCAATCTTTCCTCTTTGACAGACCTCAAGCAGTTTCCATACCTAATCAACCGCTTTCCAAATTCCTCACTTTGTCCTCTGGAGTGGCACAGGGCTCAAGCATCTCTCCTATTCTTTTCAACTGCTATATTAATGATCTTTCTATATCTTTTCACCACTGTTCTCCAACTATGACCACTGTTGCGAGGTATACGGAGGCCTCTCTAAAATGTTTGAAGACAGATCAAAGCGAATAATGAATTGCTCTCTAAGATTTGTGCATGGTACTCCGAGGTGACCCACCTTTATGATGAGTTATAGTAGCTGTTCCCCTCTCCCTCACTTCTAAAGACAATATCTCACCTTTCCGATATCTATATTCGTTCCTACAGAAGCAAAACATTCCAACGTTCCTTTCTCGCCCGCTCCACCATGGTGTGGAACTTAATCCCTCCTAAATCCGTTTTTTGTAATGTTTTATGATTTGTACTATGTAGCCTGCTGCCGGATATATATATATATATATATATATATATATATATATATATATATATATATATTGTTTCTTTTTCTGTTCATGCATATTATTCTCAAGGGACTTAGTCCCAGAATAAAGTTATTTTTCTATTCTATTTTAAAAGCATACTGATTTATTTTTTCCTTTAATCCTGCTTTTATACATTTTACAATGTTTGTGTTTACATTAATGGTATTAGAAACATTAATGTCCTACTCCCACTCCTTATAATAACTAATAGGTTATTATACCGATCGCCTTCAGACCTAATAGGTTATTATACCCTCCACATCGTTCAACCACCTCAGACGAGCAACCTCGGCATCTCGCACATTATCCTTCTTGGAGTTCTCGTTGGGTCCATCCTTTCCAAATCCCTCACCTATTGTAGTCTTTTGAGTTGGATGACTTTTACTATATCGGGCTCTTCGTAGCTCCCTTAGCTCTTTATTGGACCAGATTCTACACTTGTCCTCCACTCTGATAGGTCCAAAAATTTTACGCAGGACTTTTCGTTACCATACTTCAAGGATCCTTTTGCAATGTTTCACCAGTGACCATGCCTCGTATCCGTAAGTCACAATTGGTCTCACGATTGTTTAATATATGAGACACTTTGCCGTTCTTAACATCCTTTTACAGCACAATATTTTCTGTATACCGAACAGACATCTATTTACCACCGCTATTAGTGCCTTAATATCGGCATTTAAATATATAAAAATAATAAACATTTTTATTCAGCTATTTATCTTTCACTTCATTGGTCCCTGTAAAATCCAGCTTAATTGCTTCTGAGCGATGAAACCGCAGGTGGAATTCTCACCAAAAACGTATATAAAAATGAAGAAACTCACCAAAAACGTTTCTGACAAGTTCCTCCTATTCTTTATATACTTTAAAAGATAAGTATGGACATGTTCATACTGTTTCCTAACCATTTTTAATTTTGAGTTGTACCGATAAAATTAAAAATGGTCATTTAAGTAGTATTTCAAATTAGATATGAGTGAACATTCTGTAAATACCGTTTCATTACCGAGACATATTAAATAAAAAAATATTGTTTTGTATTGTATATATTAAAAAAAAAATATTTTGCAGTTTATGGTGATAGCATTTACGAATACATACGAGAGAAGTACTCCAGAAATTTACCCTCGAACATATACTTCCATGGATCACATCCCCAGTTCGTTAGGAAATGCTTTAGTATCATCGAAAAGAATACCGATTCAGATGCCATGATCGGATTATTTCCGGATGCATATGACCTAATTGTAATTGGAGCCACATCCCTTGGACTTCAAACAGTATTTGTGCGTATAAATACCAATTAATTGTTTAAGTAATTTTAATACTATTAATAATCAGTTCAGAGATATGTATACAATATGAATGCTAAAATAAAAGGGTATGATGTGAATATCTCCTAAACAAAGCTTTTGCGGACATACCTTCATTGGAAATTTTTTTCTTGTTTTGAGGTCCGTAGTTCAAATTTTCAGTTTGGCCATTGAACCCTGAAACACCCTGTATGTACACTGAATACTGAATGGTTCAACAAAATTTTCGCTACCCCAACATGGCGGTTAACCGGGGGCTTGTTTTATGTGGCTTCACTTTGCATGTCGAAATTAGACAAGTTTTGTCAAATTAGTAAATTTAGTTAATATGACATAAAGTCGAACAGAATCTGTTGGGAGTTTAGCGGATGAGTGAATGGAATTCAATGAGCTGAAATCGAAAAATGTGATCTAATTTAAGCATTAGATAATAATAGTAATACCAACTAATAATCAGAATTAATATTTATTTCTTTAATCGTTATGTCTGCAATAAGTGAGGTACTGCCTCCACAATCCCACCACCAGTTTGCGCTTGCGCCGGTCACTTGCGCTATTATTCATCAGCTGTTTATATGAACTTACCTAATAGGGCCTAAATGCTGTTATCATGTTCATTGCAGTGATTGTGTTTATTATGATTAAATTTTTCAATACAGTGATTCTTTTGTATCAGATGCGTGGTTACATAGATATTTTCTAAATATACAACATTACGTTACAATGTATGTTTTGCATTAGGTTTTAGGGGGAAACTCATCTGCATATGCTAATTGATCGTTCCTAATTGGTGGTTTTAGTACTCCCAGTTAGCCATGTAGAGCTATTGTTTGTACTTATAAAAGTTCGGATGTGTGAGGGTAGCGAAAATGAGGCTTCAATAATTTAATTACATACTTATAAATATAATCATAATCTCGATTAATAATAATATAAATTTCATTTAGGAAGCGAGACTCATGCGCCTAAGGGTTTGCTTGATCGACAGTCCTCTGAAACCAGCAGCATCACGGCCTTTAACTATTCTGGGGAAAGCGTTTATATCAGATCCAAACATGTCCAAAAAAATATTGTGTCATTTAATGTCCCTACGATATCGGGCAACGAAGTATAGAGGAAACTATAGTTCAGATTCTTTAACGAACAGTAAGATGATTATATTATTCATAAACTCTTAAAAATCCACATAGTTTTATGTGTAATGTTGTAATATAAGTATTATTTTGTAAAATTAGTCCATTAAAATTACCGAAGTAAATCAAACACAACACCCGTCAAACATGAACTAATACGCAACCAACTAATACGCTACCAACTAATACGCTAGATGTTTACGGTCCATACACATATTCGTTATTTATTACGCTCCGTTCAAAGTAATTCCTTTATCTGGATTTACAAATTACAAAATTTACTAAATTATCAAGTCAATTTACTTGCCACAAAGATATGCATACTCACGTATCACATCAAAGGCACAAATAAGCCTATGTTCTATTTTTCAATTATTCTTCCTAGTTCTATATGAAGTAATTCTATTTATACTTTTAGTTCACTCAGATTGGAAGGAACTTGCAGAATCAGCTCGGAGTTTGATAGCGAAAATAGGTCAAAACAATATGACTTCAATTCACAATGTTGGAGCAGGTTTCCTAAGATGTGGAGTCAAGTTTGTTGATCGTCACACAATTGAGGTAAGTAGATAGAGTTAAAAGGCAATAAGTCCATGCATGATAAATTCTTTCTGTACTACAGTAACACGCCATAATTGTAAATAGCAATGAAAGTTATAAATAAGTAGATAAACTGATAAATAAGCTCCATTAAACTATTCATAGCTTTGATGAACGTATACTAGCAGTTTTAATTATTTTTTTAATATTATAATTATTCATGTTACAGAAGAATTAGTTGACTGTAACTTCTAATATAAGGAAGAAATAGTTGGGGGTGCAGTAAAAAAAAACACCTTAATAAGTTACACTTATTAAGGTGTTTTTATTGACTGCACCCCCAACTATTTCTTCCTTATATTATAATTATTCAATTATTATTATTTTACTATCCAGAACACTTGGAATAGAGGTGAATGAGGGGAAGACTAAGTTCATGGTCACAGGGGAAGTGCCCCGACCTGGCGAGACCATCAATATTGGTCCCTTTACCTTTGATAAAGTAGCCCAATTCACCTCAATAGAGGCTGAGGGTGCACCTAAGGTCGAGGTAAAGAAAGGTATGGATGTAGAAACAGGTGCTACTTTGGTCTACGCAAGGAATTCTTAATAGGTTATTCTTAATATGTTATTTACCCAATGTTCAATGATGGTTTGCTCTATTTTTTCTAATTTTATAAAATATTTGATGAAAAATCAGTAAATTATTTCATGATCATAATCAACTCATTTATCCTCGTTTCAGATAACGAACTCAACAGCTGAAAAATATAGACTGCGCTCCTCGTTTTTTATAATGGCAAACCCTATGCAGCCCAAGATACCAAACATACCAGGTTGTGAATACTGTCTCACTCCTGATCAATTATTTTCATTGCCAAATACTCCAGGCAAAACTTTGATTTATGGAGATACTCGAACGGCTGTTGAATATGCTGGACTTCTTGGTGGAATGGGATTCCACGTAACCATAATGGTAAGGGGCGCTGTTTCACATAATACTGGTAGATGAGTATTTTCATATTCCATACTTATGAATTATTTAAATTTTACATTTCATTTTTTTCGATACAAAGCTTTTTTAAAATTTATTTATTGATATTTACAACTATATTACAATAATACAAATAAATAGGCTAAGTGATACATAATGACATGAGATAATGACAAGTAGAGAAACTATCCACCGGTAATACTCAAATCACAAGTTCAACTCAGAAGGTCACGTGGCCATCTTCTTTTCAGACGCCTTTGAGGATTATTGGGAAATGAAGAGGAAGCTAGGTTTGGAACTAGAGGGTTTGACTGGGAATGAAGTTTGTTATGAAAGGATAGATACCGGGTTCGGGCCAAATCAGCAACAAATGGGACATTAAGGTGGTTATGGATGAATTTATTCTAAACAAAATAAGGATCATTGAGGATTTTACGAAGGAGTTTGGATTGTAGGGATTGGATATGAGAGGAATTCGATGGCTTAGTGAAGCCCTAAAGCTCTCTACTCCGTAAGTCAAAATAGGTCGTATGATGGTTGTTAAAGACAGATAGTTGAATGGTCTTATAAAAGAGTATTCATTTATTAATCATGGACAAGTATTTTGTAAAAGAAAAGAACATTTTTCCTTTTATTTTAATTTTACCTTTTTTTTGTAAATATAATAATATAAATATTTAATTTCATATTGTTATTATTATGTTTTTATTATTGTTTAAATTAAATAGAATCAGTTAAGTTTATTTATAAGTTTAGGGGAAAAAAAAGACACATGCCGATGGTGGATTCGATCGGCTATTGTTTATTTCGTCAATGTAATCCAGACAGTGCTAGCCCGAGAGAGTCCATATTATAAACAATTGTGCAGTTGTTATGGTGGACCTGAACAAGACTAATTCGCTGCCCCACTGCAGTTGGGCATTAGTTCAAGTACAGTCTAAGTCTCGTCGTCGGTTCTGCCATAGCGAATCGACCTGATCATTTTATTGTCCTGTTGGAGTGAGAAATTTTATGGACATTTTATCTCGCCCTGCTGAGGAAAATTGCTTTGATGTTTCACCCGCCCTGCCGAGGAGAATTCCTTTGACGAATATTCGATCGCCCCGCCGTCGAATTCTACGTCGTCAGATAAGGAAGATTTTCTTGTTTTTATTATTCCAATTGGCCAATAAAGACAAAAATTATTAGTGCCTTATAAAACAATAGTTTATTTTAATAATGTTCTCTTTTTTCTTATTTGTTAATTGTAGTTGTAATTTTCACTATAAGTAATTATTTACATTGCAAAAACGTTTAAATTTTTATTATAATTCAATTAGTTTTAATATCGAAGTTTATTTCATTTATATATATTGTTGAGACAAAGCTCCTAAGTTCGGTTATAAATTTCTTAAAAGAAAGCGTAGGTTTTTTCTGAATCAAATCTCGCTCTGGGTGTGGACTGTATGGTGTAATTTGAAAAGAGTTCGCAACAATAGAGAAATAATATGAAGAATTCTAAAACATTTGAAATAAAAGCTACTTACCCAAGACGCAGACCGAGCAGCTGGCCAAACGACCAAAAGAAGCTGGTAATTGAAGGGTCTATAGTATTGACGAAATTTAGTTTATGTAAGAGTGCGTTAAGATCGTCAATTTTGTCATTTGCCACTTCAAATTTGGCTTGCAGGGCGTGTTTCGGCGATAGCGGCAAATTGTTGCAATCAGCAAATCTACCCACCTTAATAAATTAATTTCTGGTTCTTCCCCTGAATGTCTGTAGTAGATTAATTGGAAAACCCTCAATGAGGAAAACAAAGAATAATAAACCAAAATAATTCCCTGATTTATTTGTCACACTATCTTTACATCATTAAATTATAAAATAAAATAAAATAAAAACAATTCTTCATCTTTACACGATTAAATTATAAAATAAAAAATAAATCAATTCTTCTATTTTTACAAAATAATTCAATAAAAAAAAAGGTAGATTTTTGATAAATAAATTCAAGTATAACTTTATCTGGCCAGATATTTTTTAATCGAAATGTTATTTGTGAGAGTAAAGAATAACTCAACACCAAATAGTGATTAAAGGCGTACGACCTGATGACTGTAGAGTTGCAGTACGTATTGGGCCGATATCGACCTGGAGAATGGCATTACTTGACGTCAGCTTCATGACAGACTACATCATAGAAGGTTGCCGTTGAGCGTGAGTCTTCGAAGTGTCCCATAAATGTCCAGGTCGAGAGAGATTCAATTTAAACAAAATTACTTTTCATTAAAAAAAGTAACGCACGAACTAAATTTTATCAGTCTATTCATGGCCGCATCAAACATACAACTGATGTTAGTTCGATAAGAGTCAAAGGTAATCCTCCTGACTTAAACAAAGCTCGCAAGGCGTATTGTTCTAGTTTACCGTTAATGCAATTATAAGTCTAATCCTTAAACATTCACATTTTATAACAAATAATAATTTTTTTTCTTCTTCGTTCTTAACAATATTACCTAACTAAATTATTTAAATAAGAAAGAAAAGCCAATATTCAAGTTGCTGTTTAAGTACACAAAAATAAACAACAAATTATAAACATTAAATTTATTGTGAGCGCTAACATACCGTCCACCAAAATTTTCATTTACGAAAATTTTCCTTATTCTGGAGGTGGCAGTAGGGATGCTAGCTTTACAACAGGACGTAAATATTCGCCTTTGGCGGTTTTTAACTTCACTACTCGTACTACACCATCTGGTCCAGGAAAGACTTCAACGACTCTTCCTGCAGGCCAACTCAGTAGAGGTGAATTTTTAGAGGTGAAGCGGAGCTCCTATAAGGAAGTGTCCCGGAGTCAAGGTATCGAAGTCATCTGGTGATGTGGATATCGGATACAGTGGTCTTGAATTAAGAACCGCTTCAATCCTGATAAGAAGTGTATTGAATTCTTCAAATGTGAATACTTGATTCTTTAAGATTCTTGTTAGGTGATATTTAAATGATTTTACACCCGCTTCCCATATTCCTCCGAAGTGAGGGGCAGCTGGTGGGATAAAGACCCATTCAATCTGTTGGGAGTTAAGATGCTCAATAATTTCACTCTGAACAGATTTTGAATTAAACCATAAGTAAAGCTCCTTTAGAGTTCTGGCAGCCCCAACAAAGTTGGTCCCATGATCAGATATTATTTTTGACGGCAAACCTCTCCGCCCTATGAAACGATCCAAAGAAGCTAGGAATGCAGTCGTGGTAAGATCTGACACTAATTCAAGATGAATAGCCTTTGTGCTTAAACAAATGAAGATGCAGGTATATGATTTGTGTTGAATAGATCGTTTCTGCCTTCGTGACGAAAGGCCCTGCGAAATCAATGCCGATGTTGATGAAAGGACGACCTTGAGCGAAACGTGTTTTCGGCAAATCGGACATGTAGGGCTGATATGTATTTACTCAATGTCGGTGACAGTCGAGGCAGTTATGAATGCGGGATCTTATGACGCTCCTTCCCGAGACGATCCAGTAACGTCGGCTCAACAGGGAATGCAATAATTGTGGTCCTGCGTGAAGATAGCTACGATGATAATGATCGATAAGTATTTTTGTTAAATGGGCATTGCGTGGTAACAATATCGGGTGCCTTTCATCTTCCTTCAGAGGACTATTTGCCAAGCGTCCGCCCACCCTGAGGATTCCCCGGTTGACGTAAAACGGTGACAACCTTTGTAGGCTAGGATTTTTTAATATTAATGTTTCTGAAAAATAAGAAGTTTGAGTAGCTCGTACTATGAGAAAATTGCTCTCCTTTAATTCCTTCAAGGTTAAGTGCCCTGTTTGTCTCTCTAATAGCCCTCTTGAACAGTGGAAGACAAAGCGTTTTATATAGCCTATTACACAGATCAGTTTCTCCCAAGAAGAAAATTTCTGAATTACTTCGTTAATATTCAATTCGCTATTAACAGCTAGAACTGTGGAACACTGTGGTTTAAGCTCAGGTAACGTAATCGTGTTTAAAGTCTGAGATATGGGCCAATTGGGAGGATCTTCCTGCAACCAGGCTGGTCCTTTCCACCATGTTTGATGCTCTAGTAAGCATGAAGGTGATATCCCTCTAGAAGCTAGATCAGCAATGTTGTCTTCGGATTTAACGTGATGCCATTGTTCCAATGAAGAATGTTCGAGAATGGCAACCACCCTATTTGCAAAAAAAGTACGCATCTTATATGGGGGTGTGCAAAGCCAGGCTAAAACAGTAGACGAATCGGTTAATAAATATATGGTATGAATCGGGAAACACTTTAAGAATGTTTGGAGAGTCTTCAGTACTTGAATCAACAAATGAGCTGCACACAACTCTAAGCGTGGAATCGTTAGCGTCTTAAGTGGCGCTAACCGGGTCTTTGAATAAACGAGATGTGTATGTATAAAACCAGCGGAGTCCTTTGTCCTAATATAGAATACTGTCGCATAACCTAAGGTTGAGGCATCAGCAAAGGCTACTAATGAAATATCCTGGACGGGCGTCGGCAATATGCAGCGTGGGTTCCGTATGGACCTTACAGAATACAGATCGTCAAAATATCTCTTCCATTCTTCCCGCAAGTCTCCGTATAAAGGGTCATCCCAATTTAACTTTAATTTCCACAAATTTTGCCTGATTGCTTTAACCTTGAATATTACTGGAGAGAGATATCCGAGGGGGTCGTACATACGGGCGATTGCTGATAGAATCCCCCTTTTGGTAGGAATAAATTTTGTGAGTTGGACCTTATAAGATAGCTGATCCAAATTTGCATCCCATTGCATGCCTAAAATCTTGATTGAAGATTCCTCCAAGTTGGACAAGGAAACAGATGACTCGCGGCACTCCTCTGGAATATTGTTTAACAAATAAGTAGGATGGCTGGCCCATTTTTTTAGCTTGAAACCTCCTTTAGCTAATAGGGCTATCAATTTTTTCTGTAACTGATAAGCTTCTTCCAGCGTGTCTGCCCCCGTTAATATATCATCTATGTAAATATTATTCCTTAACGCCTCAGAAGCCAAGGGATAATTTGAGCCTTCATCTTCAATCAATAGCTTAATGACTCTAAGAGCCAAAAACGGTGAGCAAGAAATACTAAATGTAAGTCGAGTAAGTTCATATTCGTTTACTACCTCGGAGCTATCAAATCGATTCAAAAAATGTTGTTATGCTCGATCTTCTGGATGCACCAATATCTGCAAGTACATCTGGCAGATATCTGCGGTTAGTGCTATAGGGTAACGTCGGAATTGTAAAAGCACGTCTCTAATGTCCAACTGCAATTTCGTTCCAGCTAACAATTGGTCATTTAAAGATCCAGAACTGGTTTGGGCGGAAGCATCAAACACAATTCGAAGTCTTGTTGTGGAGCTATCCTTGACCACACCATGATGTGGTAAGAAATATTTCCATCGATCTTGTGCTGAAGTAACATAACCAAGATTGATATGTTCGTGAATTAGGGTGTCGTATTCTTGTTTCATTTGCGGATTTCGACTTTACTTAAACTCCAAACGCTGAAAACGGTGGAGCGCCGTTTGATATGAATCGCCCAAATCAATAAGATTGTTTTTAAAAGGAAGTCGAACTCCATAGCGACCGGTGTCATCTCTGAAATGGGTTTTGCGAAAATGTTCCTCGCCTTTGACATCGAGCGGATCCTGGTGGGTGATAGCAGCTACATCTTCAACTTGCCAAAATCGTTGCATGGTTTTTTCAAAAGAAGAAGTTTCCAAATTATCTTCAAAGACTAATAAAGAAACGTCCTGAGTTGATGTATTTATGGCGGGGTTCTTTACTGGCCCCAGAACAATGCAACCGAATATAGTTTGGAAGGCTCTCGGAATGTTATAAGGTAAATCCAATCGTTCTCCAGTAAATATTTCGCCAAACAAATCAGCTCCAAGCAAAAAATCAACTGGGCCTGGTTCGTGAAAACAAGGATTTGACAAGTCTTGTTCAGAATAAAATCGGATTATTTCAGTTGACAATGGCGATGATGGTAGCATCTTGCTTATGGATGAAATTACTACAGTATTAGTAGTGAGTTCAGGGTTAGTCTTGTCTTTCGGTACCAGAGCGCATTTTATTTGGTATCTACCACCGTCGATAGGAGTATCAGCAAAGCCCTTTAAGAAATGTGGATTACGTGACCAAGGTAGCCCCAATCGGCGGGCGCAATCAGTGGTAATAAAGGATCTTTGAGCTCCACAATCGATGACCATTCTAACGGGTTAATAATTTCCTGATTTGTCTCGAATTCTGGCGCAAGCTGCCGCTAGTAGCGTATTCGAATTTCCACAGTTTGCTGAGGAGTAAAAGGCGTTGGCTGACTTGACTTGAGAGTTTTCCTGCTCCTCTGTGGTTTCTGTGTCTTTAATAGCTTGCGATGGACCCGCAGAGTCATCAGTCTTATGAGAGCGGCCTTGTACAAAGTGAAACAAGGTATGGTGGCTTAGCTTACACCTTTGGCACTTTTGTAGACAATAACACTCTGAAGTTTTGTGGTTAAATCTAAGACAATTCAGACAGAGCTTTCGGAGCTTCACTTCTTTAAAACGTTCAGAAGGCGTAAGTTTTAAAAATTTAGTGCATTGGTAAATACGATGTCGATTTTGACAGATAGGGCAAGGATAGTTTCTGTTGTCGAATTCGGTAGACATGAAAACCTGTTTAGAAACTTTAGCTGAGACCCCAACAGCGCGGTGGTTTGGTGGACTTGTATCGGCGATTAGGTTAGTTGACTGCAAATGTAAAAACTGTCGCTGTATAAAATTCGAAAAAAAAATTAAAGTCTGGAACTTCAGTGAGTGAAGCACATTCCATTTCAAACCTTTCTCGTGTGCTAGGGTCTAACAGTAGTAAAGCGAAGGTATAAAGTATGAACCCGTCAGGGTCTTCCAATTTTAAATTTTTGAAGGCTAACGCACATTCTAAAATTACTTCAACAAATTGTTCAAACCCGTTGAGATTTGGTTTGTTTAAAGGCTTGAAATTGAAAATTTTGACAAGATAATTAGACGCCTGCAACCTTTTATTATCATAACGCTTGCACAGCGTTTCCCAAGCTTGTATATAGTTGGCTTCGGTAATTGGTATCGATGAAACCATTTGTGCTGCTGAACTCTTTAATGCTGATTTTAGATAATGATATTTTTGTACATCAGTCAAATCGGAATTTGTATGAATTAAAGAGGAAAACGTATCCTTGAATGAAACCCAGTCTGACACTGTTCCATTGAAATTTGGAATGTTAATGGTAGGTAATTTTATGCGGGAGGTCCCTCCAGCAAAGCTGTGGTTTAGGCCAGTGTCGTTACTAACAGCAGAAGTGTTAACTTGATTGCATTTCCGCCCTGCAGCTAAAGACTTGTAATTAAGATCCCGGGTTTTTCTTTTTAGCCGTTCCAATTTTGTGATCTCTTCCTCGTTGTTTAATGAACGCGCTAAGTTGCAGGCTCTTGTTGATGCCGTTCGAAATTTTTCATAGCAATCAACTAATCGTGAAAGTCGCGCTTCGAAAGTCGATAATTGAGAAGAGTCAATTTCTAAAGTTTGCCCAAGATCGAATGTTTCGTTAATATCCTCCGCTCGATCATTTTCATCTGCTAATAGTTCGTCTAGCTGTTGCTCTAATTTGCTAGTTTGATCCTTTGGAGCCATAGTAGAATAATATGAAGACTATGAAAGACCGAATGAAGAAACACAATATTAATAAACGACAAATTACCTTTCTTTTTTTTTTAATGGAGGCTATCGCTTATTTATGCACCACTACTCTCACCTCAGCAAAAAAAATAAGAAATTACAATTGAAGAAAGTGTGACAATAAATCCCGGGCACGGAGGACCAATGTTTCGGCGGTAGCGGCAAATTGTTGCAATCCGCAAATCTACCCACCTTAATAAATTAATTTCTGGTTCTTCCCCTGAATGTCTGTTGTAGATTAATTGGTAAACCCTCAATGAGGAAAACAAAGAATAATAAACCAAAATAATTCCCTGATTTTTTGTCACACTATCTTTACATCATTAAATTATAAAATAAAAACAATTCTTCATCTTTACATGATTAAATTATAAAATAAAATAAAAAAATAAAACAATTCTTCTATTTTTACAAAATAATTCAATAAAAAAAGGTAGATTTTTGATAAATAAATTCAAGTATAACTTTATCTGGCCAGATATTTTTTAATCGAAATGTTATTTGTGAGAGTAAAGAATAACTCAACACCAAATAGTAATAAAAGGCGTACGACCTGATGACTGTAGAGTTGCAGTACGTATTGGGCCGATATCGACCTGGAGAATGGCATTACTTGACGTCAGCTTCATGACAGACTACATCATAGAAGGTTGCCGTTGAGCGTGAGTCTTCGAAGTGTCCCATAAATGTCCAGGTCGAGAGAGATTCAATTTAAACAAAATTACTTTTCATTAAAAAAAGTAACGCACGAACTAAATTTTATCAGTCTATTCATGGCCGCATCAAACATACAACTGATGTTAGTTCGATAAGAGTCAAAGGTAATCCTCCTGACTTAAACAAAGCTCGCAAGGCGTATTGTTCTAGTTTACCGTTAATGCAATTTTAAGTCTAATCCTTAAACATTCACATTTTATAACAAATAATAATTTTTTTTCTTCTTCGTTCTTAACACTATTACCTAACTAAATTATTTAAATAAGAAAGAAAAGCCAATATTCAAGTTGCTGTTTAAGTAAACAAAAAAAAACAACAAATTATAAACATTAAATTTATTGTGAGCGCTAACAGGGCGACTAAGTCCTCACAATACGCCTGTACAGTTGAAATATCTGAACATCGGAATATTTATTATATCTGATCCCAACGAGATGTAATGTTTTCCAATAAATTTCCCCTTATTGACAGCTGCTGAGCTTGAATTACCAGATATTTATCGTATGCAGGCATGATGAAAATTTTTTTAATGTTATAATTTTTAAATAAATACTGAGGTATACGGTAAAGCGAAATAAATGCAGAACTCAAAATGTAAGTGAAACTTAATTGAAAGGCTAATTGTAATAAAACGTATGATTTATGAATGAAATAGTAAATTTTAAATAAAATAAGTAAATAAAGCAGAGATAAGAGTACGAAATAATTTACAGGATTAAGGTTATCAGTAATACTTTGCGCCGTGTGCCTAACAACAAGAAATCTATTGAAACAGGTTAACAAATGACTGCCTTTAGCATGGATTGTTAATACGTAAATTAATGAAATTTAAAAACTCGACAAAAAGGCTGGAAAACCTTCAAAACTTTAAAATTAATGAAATTTTCTGTTAGAAGTTAAATATGTGGAGTTCACTTGCAAAAAATAATGAAATTCAATCTCTCTATATTGCGAACACTTTTTCAAGGTTAAGATCGTGTACTTTGGTTTGTAAGACCAAGAGTTTACGATTACTTAAGAAAATAGGAAACGAAATAAACGATTGAACAAGTTTTAAGAAATTTATCCGGCACGCTAGAACCAATAATGTTGAATTTTCAATCCGGCTCGGAGGACCAAAAATGTTGAGACAAAGCTCGTAAGTTCGGTTATAAATTTCTTAAAAGGAAGCGTAGGTTTCGTCTGAAACAATTCTCGCTCCGGGTGTGTAATGCATGGTGTAATTTGAAAAGAGTACGCAACAATAGAAAAATAATATGAATAATTCTATACCATTTGAAATAAAAGCTACTTACCCAAGACGCAGGCCGAGCAGCTTCGTCGATAAAACCTCCTTGGCCCCTTGAGCGCGCTCAAACGACCAAAAGAAGTTGGTAACGTTCTTCTAGTTGGGGTTCCTATGATCTAGAAACCTTCCAGGGGAATTAACACTTATTTGCAGGTGAAACGGGTATATCTTGTAAAAAACGTGAATGGAATTATACAACGGAAAGTAGAGAACTGGTCAAGAACTAGACTCGCTAAAATTGAGCTGGATAGCTAGAGGTAGAAGCAATGAATATGTGTGACTGAGTAACTAACTTTGTGTAACTGCACGCTGAACCCGAGATTAAAAAACAGTGCCCCATGTGAAGACAGCACCCGTATATAGCGCTCTGGCGGTGATTATGTCAATTAATTGAAGCGTTAGATACTACCAATAACCGCTAGATCGGGTGTAGTGTGACATTTGAAGATTTTATCTATTTCTCATGTATGGCATTAATTTACTTACTCAAAGAAACAACATGTTGAACAATATGTATACAATGATTTTTAATTTTAATTCAATAACCGGGTTCATAAGGATGATATGCGATCTGGGGTTTTGAACTCAGCATTATTTTCCTATATACTCGTATATTTCGGGGCTCTTATCGAGAGGTCCTAACTGTCTCACGAGAGCTCAAACAATGGTCATGTAGAAGAGTCTTCTTATTTACTTTTTGGGAAGGAATCGTCAATTTGTTCGATTAATTTTTTAAATCATAATGAACTTTAATAATACAGACATGAAACATTTCTCATCTCGATGAAGAGATTTGAAATAAATAAAAAGAAATCAGAATTTTCAAGATGATAGCTCATAGATAGATGTATGAAGTTGGGTGTGAAAAAAGAAGAAGATATCTAATTATTTTCATAGCAGCAAGTTGTCACCTTTTTCGTTCTTCGGCCCCCCACCCAGATGTGAACTCCAGGCGATGTTAATTCCCCTTCAAGAGATATCTGTCTGCGGTCCCGGTAGAGGGCTCTATTGAGGTGGAAATACCCCCAATACCATGTGATACGTTGGTATGCTTAAGCGTGAATGAAGATAAAAGTAGCTACCAATCGTGAATGGTATCAAGAGGGATAAAGCCAACTTGGATTAATTCGTAGAAGATATAGACTTTCTAAATGCGAGAGACCGCATTTTGGCCAGTATCACCACAAAACGGGGGGGAGGGCCATATCAGTCCCACAGATGTAGTAACGTTGCGAGCTGACCTTGATTAAGAGAACCATTCCTAACCAAATCCACCAGGATGATGAAACATTATGACCAATAATCAAGGATAAATTTAATAAGAAGGCAGAAAATGAAAGAAGTCAGTGGTAGATGGATGTTGGAGGAAGACATGTTCCAGATATTTCGTGAATTAAAGTCCCCAAGCCGTCAAGTGGGCAGTATGCACTTGATGTAAAGGAAAGAATGGATTTCCTGGCGTCAATACTAAAGGTACAATTAGCAAAAGATACAGGAAGGGGAGCTGGATTGGCGCCCGAGAAGAGATGAACACGACACAAGTGGAGTTAACTGGATAGACTAGGATGGTTGATAGGCGACCTGCCCCACGCATGGAAACTGGTGAAAAAGGGAGCCAGCTCTCAATAAGAAACGGAAACCGACAGAACGAAGACCGAACCAGTCTAGGTGGAGAAACGGAGGCAGAGATGAAAGGAAACGCCACGGGTGTGGGAAGACTGAACACATAGTGGCGCATTGATTTCGGGACTGAGTGCCATATGCTATATCTTGTGCTAAGACAATGACATGACACACTTGAATCGATGAAAGCTGATCCTATTGAGGCGAACACGTAGAGTCTTCGGAAAGGTGCGGGTGCTGCTAGGAGAAGCAAAGCATCTGAGGAGGAGATAGAGATTCCGAGGAGCCGGAAGAGCACCCAGAAACGTACCGGAGCAAGGAGTAGGAGGACAATGACCATCTACGAAACCACTGCTGTCAGTTCATAGAGAAGTAACCGCATCCATAGGTATGTAATATTATTATGAGTGAAAAGTATTGGTTGCCGATCAATAAAGTGAAGGGAGTGAGGTACTTCATACGTTCTAGGAACTCGAGACAATAGTAAATAGTGGAGTGATTAATATGATGTATGAAAGACGGAGGCCTCTAGACGCGCAAATGCGGATGTAACTAGTCACCAAGATGGCCCATGCGAGGTGGATGGTAGAAGACAGGGCAGGAGAGGAGAAATAAAGAGTAGTCATCGACTACCAAATACTTCTTCTTTCGTTCTCCTCCGTGGTACTTCCTGTACTCCCTCCCCCAAATCTTCTTTTCCAGTAACTCTTTTCGATCTCGTGTTACCATCATTTCTGTCCTTCCGAAATCCTCTATTTCTCTCTATATTTTTCTCAGGCCGGTTCCAACTTATATCCGGTTATCGGTGAGACACCCTTCTTCGTCCGAGCTACTGTTGTCCACCATCTCGAGGGCACACCCTATGAAGGGTTTGTTTCGCCTTATCCAAATCCTTTGCCAGTTGGATCTTTGAAATCGTCAAAAGGCAAACCTGGATTATCATCGGCTGCAATCAATGCTTCTCTCAATTTCTGTATTATACAACAGTTTTATAACGGGTTGTTAAGACCCCTGTGTATTGCCCAGTAACCTGATAAGGCTTCTTAGTTTCTCAAAACATGTGTAAAATATTTGCTTGTTAGCAAAAGCATTTTTAACCCTGTCCCTACGATCAGTTTGCTCGGATGAATTCAATATGTCCCATTTGATTCGATATCCTAAAGGTGCTGTCAGCGCGTTAGTGACCATTGCGTCTACTGTCTCTTCTGCTACATTAATCACAATACTGTCACTACCCTCCAGAAAGTGGTTCATTTCTCCGGTCTCAATGTAACTGGATATCTTAAATTTGTTGCTCCTGAATTTTCCTTCTTAGTAAAATAGCTTCTTGGTAAAATATAAGTTAAACAATTATTATTATTGATACAATTCGTCAGAGACCTACCAGAACAAAGGAACGCTAAGTTATAGGATTTCGAAATTGGCTCTTCTTTTAATTTTATAATTTTAAGTAATTTATGTGCTTTTAGTTATTTATTAAACAACAGTACTATTAAAAATCCCGATTAAGTTATAGATAACTTATTTGGTTAAGTTATCTAGGTCCGGGGTCGATATTACGCCCTTGTATACGTAATTATGGTAACTGATATCAGTCGCGAGAAAAAAAATCTATTTATTCAAAATATTACCAGTTTGACACTTTATAAAATAATTATAAACATTTACAATGATTAATGATAATGACACTATACAGATATATGACGGAATGAAATGTAACTGACGGATAATCGGGAATGACCGGGGGTTTGACTGGCCGATCTGTAGGATGAGAGACGGGTCTATATAGGTTAAGGAGTGCTGATTCAGGAGTTCTAGGAAATCGGTGCAGACGAGTGATGTGCGGTTCTTCTTTTAACTTGTGAAAAACATTAAAAAGTCGCTGTTTCGAAAGGATAAACTTGGTTGCGAGGGACGTTCTGGGGTGCACTGTGACTTTGGACCCATATCTAAAAATATAGTATTTATACGTTAGGCAGACCGAATTTTTCTAATTCAAAATTTATATATATTCATCAAGAATTAATAATATTTTAAAATCCTACTTTCGAGTTCTACCGTCTTAAAACATAATATCTCAAATTTTGGTAGAGGAATTAATTTTTATTTTTTTTATTTCAATGTTAAAACGATTGTAAAATGTATACGACCAAGTATTTCATCATATATTTCATAATTTTTTAATAATGATAGATTATGTATTCAATAAGCAAAACATTAAAGTAATCTTTATCTTTTCAGGCACCAAGTAAAATAATGGAAGAATATGACGGTGATATGGTAAAGTGTATTATTGATAACATGAAATATCATGGTGTAACTATAATTCATGATTGCGTTCTAACAGCCGTTGAGTTAGTAGCGGGTCAAGGCGAAAAATGTGTAAACCAGAACTTAAGAAGTGATGAATCGTTATATAAATTCGCATGGAACCCTAAGCAAACGAGGTTAATAAAAAAAAAGAAACGACCTCGCCTTGGCCGTTTCGCACATCATTGTGGAATTGAAAAAATCATCGAAAGCACTTTATTATCATGGGATGTGTCTCCTACAGTAATCAAAACTATTTCAAAAGCCGGTCCTATAATGCGGAAACTCGAGGCATTGAATGGAGTCAACATGAATGATACTGTTGCCCACAATAAAAAAATAGAAAAGCCCGAAAAGAAACAGACTGCCATTGAAAGACGCTTTGTTATGGATGAAAATATCAAACGTTTTAGGCGATTAGGACTACGGCCAATACATCTACCAAATGAAGGGGAAAATACAAAAGATGGACGAAGTATTACCAAGAGACAAAAAAGAAGAAAAATAAGAGTGCTTGGAAGGTTTTTGAGACTGTTTCTGGCTTCATCTCCTGATGAGAAAACCATGGATTTAATGCACTTTAATAAAAAGATAAAAACCACGATGTATAAGCAAAAGATTCAGAATGGACCGCATTATAGCTATAATCCCAAATCAAAAATAGGCGTTTATTTTCCGGGAGGAACTGCCCAAAGGTTGTCCAAAAACAATAAGTACGTTAAGCGTTTAAAGCCTATTTACCGAAACTCCGATGAGACAAAAGTGTGGTCATATTCAGAATGCAACCCAGCGAAGGAAGTTCCTTACCTTAATAATTCGAAATCATCCTTCCAAGATACTGGTTATGAAGATGTCCATTCAAGGGACATTACTTCAGAACTGAACGACATGTGTGTAGATAAAATTATTCAAGAGTACAACAGCCAGCACATCGATATCGTGAATACTTTCAAATCGCGGGTGATAATCGATTCCAACGGCAAAACCACTTACAACCTTGATCACAAAAGTTTTGAAGATTGTATGATCGCATCGTTACAAAACATTGACAAAGCATACAATAGAGTTTTGATGATAACTAAAGAAATCAATTATGACAGTCAAGGTTTAACAGTAATTAGATTCTTGACAAAAGTAGTTAAGACTATACGATTGTTCCACTTGTATCTTAACTGGAAGATTAATCAACATAAAACGATCGGTAATAAATATTCCAAGTACCGACGTAATAAGTCAAAATGTTTTACAGGAAACTTAATGGCAATGAAATGTAGAGTTATAAGAAAAAAAATGCTCAATCTACTGATAGGTCTGGAAAGTATTTTGGCCTTCACATTTGTTACCGCTTGCAATGTGATCATCAAACGATCAAAGAACTGTATTTCTGATTGCGAAGATGGAAGTAATATTGGTTCTTCGCTGGAAATTGTCACAAACAAATCGCCGGAAAGGACTAGAGGTATTAGACCTCCTGCCAGTAAAAGCCACACAAGGGATTCACGCAGAACTTTAAAAGTCCCTTGTAATATTCCTAAATTATATGAAAATCGTAATAAACAAAGTTGTAAGGGCGAGCGAACAGATCTAATCGATCCTATTTCATCTATTAATAATTCAGCACTATCTTGGGAAGGAATTCTCAGTGCTGGATCTATCAGAAATCAAGATCTAAGTATAAGATCATCAGTGTATGAACTAAATTCGAAGGTGGAAAAGTTTGAACCATCTCCTGAGATGAAAAAACATATGGGAATAAGTCCCAAAGAACCTGAAATGGCGAAAAATGTTTTAATCCACTTACAAGAGAAAAATGCTAATAAAATACCCAATGAAAAAACAGAAAAGTCAAATAGAATTGTTCAAAGAAAGGATTCCATTGTAAGTAAGAATGTTACGGATTTAAGAGATCCTTCACCACGTCCTTTGCTAGTTCGACAAAACATAGAAAACCTCCGGATACGAAGAATTCGTTCTGAAGTACATTTTACAGAATTTACTAGTCTTGGAAAGGATAGAACTGATTTGATAAGACACCCTAAAAGAAAAATAATCGTTGAATACAATGATTCGGCTAAGAAATCGGTGTCAAATATTAAAATATATAACCAAATGATATCACAAAGCAATCAAGATACTAAGATAAAATGTAATTTTAGAAACTTTGTTGCTATTAATTTCGGGCCCCGATATAAACTGAAATGTAGCTTATCTCAACGTAATAAATATTTAAGTACTCTTGCTATCCAATCAGATGCAAAAGCAAAAGGATTTAAACCTATTAAACGGAGAAGTTTAGCAACATATCAAAAAAGGGTCAGTAGGGACAGGAATATGTTCCTTGAATATTTGGAACAGAAACAAAACGTTAGACCAAAGATTCGAGGCGAATTAAACAAATACAAGGTATGCAATTCGATATGCGAACGGCTAGGACTTAGCACGGTTGAGCCAAGAGATACGAATAGTTTACTTAGTCTACGAAAACTAAATCCAGGACTTTTTAAAACATTAATCAAAGATAATATTGGTTTTGAGCCTTCCAATGGATCTGTCTATAAAGAGTTTTTGTGGTCAACTGAGAGTCAATTCAAAGATTCATCATCAAGCCGAGGGGAGAAGTATGGGTCTGTATATGAACAAATAGTTCACCCAATAGACCATTCAGAGACTATTAGTAGTTCAAAAAAGATCACACAAAACAAAATAAAAAATGAAGATATAACTTTGAGCCAATGTGATATACCTGTTAACAAAGCAGGGACGTCGTCTTCTAATGCTATATTAAAATTAGAACCAGATAAGACGCACGAAAAAATAAGTGAAAACAATTCTTCTCCTTTAAGTTTCGGTGCACTGAGTCAAATGAAAACCACTAGTTATGTTCATAATTTACTACATCTCACAGCAAGCTGCAATATGGTAACTGAAGTATCTAGGCCACAACCAAAAGCTAATAAAATGGAAGACGGTGTTTTGCGGAAAGATGGAGCTAGCAGAAAATATATTAAGAAAGGCCATTTTCAAACAATAGAAATCAAAAAACTACCGAGAAGAACTAAAAACCGTAATAAGCCGTTAAAGAAACAACAACGATTTTCGCTGAATCGATTTAAGACCGTTTTCCGACAGCTATGTAGCGATCCATCCGAAGAAGCATTAAAACATGGGGTTATACCGTTAGATGGCCGTGCACCTTTAGAATATCAATTAAATCAAAGACTGGAAAGAATCCGTGAAGAGGTTAAATCTTTTTCACAACACCTAGAAGATCTAATGCAATATCTTATTCTGGTGAAAATCATGAAGCTGTTTAAACTCAAGGAAACTTCAGGAAGGAAGATATTCAAAGAACCAGTAGGCGTTAAACCACAGCTGTTCCCAGGTCATTCTGTTTACAAGGTAAATAAAAATAAATACTTTAAATTCCTCCAGCATATGAATATTTAATTTTACTATTACCTCTAGTATGATATTACATTTTTTTTATTTTTAAGTAAGCCAAATTGTTCTTCCAGCCTGGTTCAGCGTATAAAATAACAAAAAAAACTTCGACCTTTTAATTCTCTACGAAGGATTTTCTCGGTGCTCTCGATTGCTTCATTGCCCACCGATAATTTGGAAATCAAAACGTATAATTACAGTAAATACTGCTCTTTGCACCACATTTCAAGGGAATTAGTAGGTCGAAATCAAATCTGCTATGAATCTTTTATTTAGTTTAGCTTCGGACATTGTTTTGATCATGGATGTATTATCAAACTAATCGGGGCATTGTAGCATTTCCTTAATTAAGTTATTAAGTTAGCTTTGGGTGCGTAAGGTATCATGATATAAATATATATGTAATTTTCAGGTGACAGGAAAATTCAAAAGAGCCCTAGACGACTTCAATGAATATTTCAACACAATAATCGTAGCTAGAAGGCAGATGTGCCCAGCACAAGACTTTCAGTTTAATGATGTTGGTGTATCTACCTGCCCGTTGTAAGATATCTTCCATTCAATTTAAAAAAAAAAATCTTTTTATTCTAGGCCAACTTTGCAACGAAATATCATTTCTTTTTTTTTTTTAATTCAACAGTTGTGCATAAAAAAAAATACTTATTTGTTAAAATACTCTTGATACCGTCTCTTACGGTGTATATCTTACAGAGTTTACAAAATGTTCACTGTTTGCTTCCACCATTACATATTTTTAAGAAATTATATTATCTTTTTGAAGTCACTCACGAAATAAATGTTTTAAATATAAATATATATATTTTTTTTTTAGTAACGGAAAAATATATACCAATAGCCTAGACCAGACCACAGTTCCCACAATTTATGCCATAGGTGAATGCGTATATGGATGGTTGTATGAAAATTATTCAAGCATAATTGCTACACAATACCTTGTTAGGGTAAGTGTTAATATTGCCTTCAGTAATATAAGTTGAATATATGTGTAACTACATTATACATTGAAAATATACTTGGGGATAGGATTGTGGTATCAAAAAGTTATTAACTACTTTGTGATATAAGAGAATTGGAAATATAGATTATGTTATGCTAATTATGAAGTTTACGGTGTTTTTATTAGCAATTTTTTTTAGTTATATATTTTTTTCCAATTTTCACGAAAATCTGGTTGGTTATTAAGTTAAGAGAGGCCCTCATCATGAAATTCGTTGTATTTAACAATTGGACACAAATGTATCAATCTACCAGCGATCAGGCCTCGCATCCGAAAGTCACAATTGGTCTCAAAATTGTTTTATATATGAGGCACATTGCTTTTCTTGACAACCTTTTACACCACAACATTTTCTGTATACCAAACAGACATCTATTTCTCGGCGCTATTCATGCCTTAACATCCTTATCTACTCTGTACTTACATGTACGTTATCATTCGTCACATATAGTAAAGCACCAGTTTCCTACCTGTATTACTTCTTCTTTCATTTGGCCATCTCTTGATTTTAGCATATAAACGCTCTTTCTTTCATTAATTTCCAGGCCTAGATCTCTTGCTTCCCTGTGAAATTCTTCAAGAGCGCCTGTAAGAGCTGGCACCGTTTGGGCTGTAATGAAAACATCATCAGCATATACTAGATGCTGAGTTATACGGTTGTAAATTCTGCCTCCACCATGCTTTTTTATTTTCCCTACGGCTGCTTCTAGGACCAGATTGAAAAATACGGTTTGATAGTGGTTGATAGTCCACTATTATCAACTCCACTCCTTGCCTAACTCCGTTTCCTATTTTGAATTTCCAGAGGTTTTCCATTTATCATCACTCAACAGTGTGTTTTTAACCAGCTTTATTACTTTCTTTTGAGCTCTCAGCTTCTCAAGACACTTGTATATTTTCTCTCTTTTCTGTGAATCATACGCTTGTCGGAAGTCCACGAACAGATAGTGAAGGGTAACATTGTTTTCGTATGTCTTCTCCAGCATTTGTCTCACTGAAAAAATATGGTCGGTAGTAGACTTCTCGGTCTAAATCCACAATGGTAATCACCCAGAACAGTTTTTGACCAGTTTCTAAATCTTCCACCACTAGCTATCGACAAAACATTATATACCGAATTCAGCAATGATATACCACTATAATTGTCACATTCCGTTCTATGACCCTTTTTTATATTGGGCAAATTAAAGATCTCCGACCATTCTTCGGGCATTCTTTCATACCTTCATACACCAAAAATTATATCGTAGACATCTTTTTTTTATCCCTCCTCCGGCGCTTTATTATTTTTGAGTTGTTTTGAATTGTACGGGGAAAAATAGGGCCGACGGAAAAAGAAGAGCCCCCCAACATTGTAGTAGGAAAAAAGAAAAAGGGGCCGAAAGAAAAACTGGACCCGACTCCGGAAGACCAGCAGCGTAAGACGCCGACGATGGCTGACATAGTAAAGGCGCTTCCCACTAAACCAATTGAGAGGAAGGTCCCGTACTATGTCATGATTAGGGCCGAGGGAAAAACCCCCACAGAAATACTAGCCCAGCTTCCGTCACTGACGGAGCTGGGAGTGGGGGTGAAGTTGGTGAGAGCTACGAGAGATGAAGGTGTCTTGATAAGAGTGGAGGATAGACAGGCTGGGGAGAAGATAGTGGCATGGCAAAGGCAGAAGGACCAGGGCCTAGAGGCAAAAGAGACAAGCCGAAGAAGGCCGAGAATGGAGGTGAAGGGCATGCCTAACGGATGGACTGAAGCTTAAGGAGGGAATAGGGCATTACCTCACGAGGAAAGCAGTTCCTGTTCACGATAGGTTAGAACGGGGCTAGCGAAGACGTGGGTAGTGGAAATGGACCCCCAGATTAGGCACGCCCTTCGCAATGAAAGGTGGCGGTCGGTGGGTGGTGTCCCTCACTTTTGTGGGCACCCTGGATGCGCTGAGGTGCCTGCAGTGTAAAGGATATGGACACTCCCGGGGGACCTGCAAGGAAAGGGAGGTGACATGCCGGTGGTGTGTGGGACAAGGGCACATATCCAAGGAGTGCCCCAAGAAGGGTACCGAGAAACCCACTTGCACAAACTTTGTGAAGGAGACGCTCCCTAATGTCAAGCACCAGGCAAGGAGCAGGGAGTGTCCGGTACACTGTAGAGAGTCCCAAAGGCTGGCACGAAGGACCAGCGGTCCAGGAGCCCTACTGTTGAAGAAATCTGGTCACAGCCTTTGGTCTCACGTCAAGGGTGATAGCGCTGCGCAGTGCAGAGAATAGAGAACCTAGGGCTGCGGTAGTCATTACCAACCAGACCCTTGAAGTGATGTAGCTGCAACAGCATAACACCGCGGACATGGCCTCGTGCCTGATAAAGTGGAGAGGTATGACCTTCGCGTTAATGTCGGCATAAATCTCCGACAGGATCAATATAGAGGAGGGTATTGAGGCCATGCAAGGAGTGGCTCTTATACAGGAATGTGATCATCTGCTCAAGAGACAGCTCTACAGGGCCCGGCGGTTGTACCAGAAATGCAGGTGCGAGGAGGGACGCACTGCACTGCGGGATGAGTACAGGCACAGGTTGGCTACCTATCGGTATATGGTCCGTACGGAAAAGACGAAATCCTGGGAGGAGTGTGTAACTGAAGAGACTCAAAAGAGTCCCTGGGGTCGCCCATGCAGACGATAGTGGCCCTGAGGATTGGTGAGGAAAGAGCGGTCTCTATAGAGGAGGCCGCTCAGATATTCATCAGGAGTACATACCCCAGGGACAACCCTAATCAGGACTCCCAGGAGCAGGAGATGATCCGGCGGGTCACGGAATACCCACCGGGTACTGACCTGTGCCCACCATGGGACATCTGGGAGCTCCGTACGGCCGTGGGAAAACAAAGCACGGGACGTGCTCAAGGACTGGACAAGGTGGACGCCTTCATGCCGAAGGAACCTATCCCTCTCATCGAGGAACGGAACTCCTTAGGATATACAATACCTGCTTGGATGAGGGATACTTCCCGAGGCAATGGAGGAATGCGGGTCTCAGATTGCTCTACAAGAGAGGGGGCAAAGATAAGGAACTACCCAGCTCCTACAGGGCTATCTGCCTTCTCCCTGTGATGATTTAAGTCCTGGAGGGCCTCATGATGACTAGCCTGCGACCCACATTCAGCAGGACTGGTCACCCACGGCAGTACGGATCAACCAAAGGTAGGGGGACCGTTGACGCGCTGAAGCGAGGGCGGAGAAGTATGCCATGTTAGTCCTCTTTGACATATCATCCGCCTTCGACATTGTGTGGTGGCCGAGCGTCCTACTGAAGCTCCAGAGGAACGAGGCGCCGAGCAATCTTTGCCCTGGTGAAGAGCTACCTGGAGGACAGACGCGTCACGGTCCGAGGTAGCCACCACAGGCACGAGGACAGGGTGGTGCGAGGATGCCCACAGGGTTCGGTCCTATGACCGGCCATGTGGAAGCTAATTTTCGACGAGTTGCTCGACGTCCTGGAAGAAGAGCGATTCTCTGCTACGGTGTACATGGATGACCTCACTGCGATTGTCTACTCGAATAGCAGAGCCGGGCACATGATCTCGGTGGAGGCCGAGAGATGTGCCAGCTTGGTGAGTGCCTGGTGTGAGAGGAAGGCTCTAAATATGGCAGCCACCAAAACACAGGTTGTTCTATTGCTTCAATGTAAATCAACAAAGAATAAGGGAAAGTGAGGTGGTCACATACCTTGGAGTCAGGATAGGAAGGAACTTGGACCACCTGGCGACAAGGGTGAGCTGGACGATGAACGACCTCAGTCGAATTGGCGGAGCCTTTTTGGGCCTCAGGTGCCCAGTCAGCATGACGATCTATAAATCAACAAAGAATAAGGTCACTGGGTATCCTGAGATTCGCGTCTCCCTTCTGGGACCCCAGAAGGGGGACGCGAACCTCTCACAGCGGCAAAGAAGGAAGCTGGCAAAGGCACAGAGAACGGCTCTGCTGTGAGTGACCAGGGCGTATAGGACAACGTCCCACGAAGCGGTGCAGATCCTGGCGGGATTTTATATCTTTTGACAATGTGAAAATGACATTTTACTTGCGGCCATGACACTTGGTACTATAAATTTAAAGTTAATTAGAGATTCCTTAGTTGAAGGAAAGGTTATTAAAAAAGCTTGACACATAGTGTAGAAATACACCTTAATATTTGCACAACATTTCAATAGTCCTTTTCCTGATTTTTTAAAAGTTTAAAAGTAATGCACTTTTCATTTATCATAGCCTTATTTGATAATTCATTTATCATATTTATTTGATAAGTGGCTTTAAATAAAATTCACTGTGAGGGAGTTCTGTAGGTTGATACTATTACTACATAAATTAATAAATTGATGAAAAAAATATTAATATGATTAAAATTAATCAATGATGGATGGATTTAGTAATTAATCTTAATCCAAATTTTCAGAGGTTATTCTCCGATTTCGAAGAAACACTAGAAGATCATCAGTGTATCAGTTCTGTCTATACATACCCGCTTCAATATGCTTTTGTAGGATTAAGTGAAGAGGAAGCAAGAGAAAGATATCGCAATGTCGTTACATACATAGCATCATTCCATCCATTACCAACACCGTTTCTTTATTCAAATAACGAGACTGTTTCAACTCTAAAATTGGTTTGTCATATAGAAGCATCGAGAGTAAGTATTTAAGAATAATTTCAGGTATATTTATAGGAATAAAATGTAAGAATCAAAATAATTATAGAAAATAGAATTATCAATAATTATTATATTGATTATGGCCAGCTTCTCCACTCATTTCGATCGTCTTTCTTCTGGAATTGACATGTTATATCACAAAGAAAATGGTCTGGGTGGAGGTCAGAAAAAATACTCATTAGCAATACTTCTTTACGTCCATACAACACTTTCTTATGTCCTAACCTCCGTATTTCAACAGTTCCACCTGAAGTCCATCCATCCCTGGAGCCTTATTATTTTTTTAACTATTGAAGAGCATACTTACCTTCTTCTTGGTCAGGTGGCTTTATTTCATGAAT
Source organism: Arma custos (assembly GCA_037127475.1). Taxonomy (NCBI): domain Eukaryota; kingdom Metazoa; phylum Arthropoda; class Insecta; order Hemiptera; family Pentatomidae; genus Arma; species Arma custos. Next base: position 2,831,159 of record CM073761.1, on the reverse strand, counting down.
TTTCGGAACAGTGGTTAATTTGCTTGCGTGGTAAGCTCGCTCTTTTGTCATTTGCCTTTTTTTCAGGTTTTCAACCTCTTCAGATCTTTGGCTTCTCCAGATCCTTTTTTTTTTTTCAGTGAATCTTCATCCCTTACTTCTCTTCTCGCTAATGATCTGAGTTTATCTTGTTGGATGGTACTGTAGCATTTTCCTATAGGCTTCATTCTGTCTTTTTGTCACCAGGAGGTACTCTTAGTCAAACCAAACCGACTGAGTAGTATTTCCAGTATTTCCTTATAGCTTAAGATTCTCTCCTCATTTACGTTTAGTAAATAGAACAAAACTAAATCCAGCTCCACAGATTAAACTCCCAGCCAACCCTCCTTTCCAGATAAATTATCCACCCCAACCTCCAGATGCATATCCAGTCCACCATACAAGAGGCATAAACTTTATCCTATCTTCCTTCCGGAGAGATCTTCAGGACACCATCAAACGACTCATCGTCCTACTCACAAAACTTCTTACCGAAGTTCCACTTAATCTCCCACGATGAGCATAAAGCCCTTAACTATCTTAACTTTTGTGGAATGCAAATGGACTACTCAATCACCGTGACGAACTAGACATATTTCTTCATGACAAACAAATAGATATAGCTTTGCTGACTGAAATTCACTTCACTCAACGTACACATTTCTATATACGGGACTACATCACTCCTTCCAAAATCAATACCTTTCCGAAATCTTTCATCCACATCCTGATATCATCCACATTGAATATATCAAAGAAGCGTTAGATATTCCCCTCCATATCTCCCTTCCATCGAAAGCATTCCATCCTTCAGAAATATCCAACATTATTCCCAGATTACCTTCCCGCAAAGATCCTGGGCACGACCTCATCACAATTCATATCATAAAACACCTTCCTAGAAAAGCCATTCTATTCCTTATCTATATATATAATGATGTACTCCACTCCACATATTTTCCTCTGGAAATTATCCATTGTAAAAATTATACCCAAACCTGAAAAAATACCCAGAACACCCTTCCTCTAACCGTCCTATCTCTCTTTTACCTTGCATGGGTAAAATCCTAGAAAAACTCATCCTTAAACGATTGTACCCCATCCTTGATGCGAATCACATAATACCAGATCACCAGTTTGGATTCCAAGCATCCCACTCCACCATTCAGCAATGTCATCGTGTGGTGGATTTAGTCTCCTCTACATTAGAACGTGGATCATATTGTTCGGGCGTCTTTCTTGACGGGGAACAGGCTTTCGATCGAGTCTGGTATCCGGGCTTGCTCTGCTAAACTCCGTAAATTCCTACCCCCTACATACTTTCTCATCCTTCAATCCTATCTCACAAATAGAACTTTCCAAGTAAACCATAATAATGTCTATTCATCCCTCATTTCCCAATCTTCTGGTGTTCCTCAAGTTAGTATCCTTGGCCCAATCCTTTATACAGCTGACATCACAACTCATCCTAATGCTATCCTTACCACGTATGCTGATGATACATGTGTATTATCATTCAACACCAATCCAGTTATTGCATCCCAAAGCCTCCAATCCCATATCACAGATCTTGAAAAATGGGGTCAAAACTGGATAATTAAAATAAATTTTCAAAAATCACATCAAATCACTTTTACCTTACGTCGTAAACCAATGACTTCCTGCCTTCAGCATCTTTTAATAATATCCCACTGGTGCCTGTAGAACAGATCTGATACTTAGGGTTACACCTCGACAAACGATTAACCTGGAATCCTCATACTGAAAAGACAAGAAACCGCTCGACGTTTCAGGCTACTTCAACACTTACTAGACAAACGCTCTAAGCTTCCAATTAACTACTAAAGACTCATCTACATGACCATCATACGACTTATTTGGACATGCGGAGTTTAGCTTTGGGGCTCTATTAAACCATCCAATTCATCTCGTATCCAATTCTTACAATCCAAAATCCTTCGTAAAATCCTCAATGCTCCTTCGTAAAATCCTTATTATTTCACAAACAAATTCATCCATCACGATCTAAATATCTCAGATGTTGCTGATTCGGCCCGAACTAGATATGTATCCTTCCATGACAAGTTCCATATACACTTGAATCCGCTAGTCTCTCAACTCGCTTTCCATACTAATCCTGGTAATCCTCCGAGGCGTCTGAAAAGAAGATGGTCTCGTGACCTTCTACTATAGAATTTTATTGGAGTGCTTCCGAGTTTCTCCACAAGTTTTTTTTTTCCAGGTCATATTATCATATTTAGTTGTTGTAATATTAAAAAAAAATATTTTTACTTTATAAATATAACATGCTTTTCGAAATAAATTTAATGATATGTTTCATAATTTGCCTTTTCAGATGGAAAAAGTTGTAGGTATACACTTTTATAATGAAAAAGCATCTTTCGTGATACAAGGTTACGCTGTAGCAATGAAAAAGGGCTTGTACTATGATGAAATTCAGGATTTGATAGCCATGGGACCAATTAACACAGAAGTACGTCTCACTAGAATTATAGAATATTCATTATATATTTATAATGAAACTCATAACATCAGTAATCATCCCAGGAGGAAATCATTCCACCTACTGACTATTCATATTGCATATAAATGTTAAATATGTTAATATAATAATAATAATAATAATAATAATAAAATAATAACAAATGTAAAATGCAGACAGCGTAACATATAGCGTGGATTGACTACCAAAAAGCGTATGACTCAGTGCCCCATGACTGTCTTCTAGAATGTCTAAATATCTATAAGGTAGACAAAACCATTATTGGTCTATTAGCGCGCCTAATGAAGCTTTGGAAAGTGTCACTTAACTTGCTTGGTAGTAAAGCACCATTATCTAGCGAAGAAATAACAATGAGTAGAGGAATTTTCCAAGGTGACTCTCTGAGTCCTCTCTGGTTCTGCTTGGCGATCAACCCTTTAAGCTTCTTATTAAATTCATCAGGCAATGGTTATCATTTGTCCCAGGAAACACTAGTTTGTCATTCTCTTTACATGGACGATGTCAAATAGTATGCCAAAAATGAAAACGATTTGAGAAATTTTCTTGAAACAGTCAGAGTTTTTAGTGAAGATATTCATATGAAAATGGGAGTAGACAAATGTGCGGTACTCCATATAAAGAAGGGTAAAATAAAAGAGTCAAGTAATTTGGAATTATCAAATAATTCAGTAATTAACAGCCTCAACAAAAATGGCTCATACAAATACCTAGGAATACACCAGCTTCTGGAATTTAAGAAGGACATAAAAAAGGTATTCCAGGATAAATTAAAACAGCGAGTAAAAACAGTGCTTGGAACATACCTTTCGGGGAAGAATTTTATAAAAGCACTGAATACTTGAATATGCCAGCATTGTCTTACGCGTTTGGAGTTATAAAATGGACCGATACAGACCTAGACGCTATGGACTCGTATCTAAGAGTACAATTAGTACGATCGAGAAAAGGCACCATAAATCATCGGTTGTAAGGATGTATCTTCCACGAAAAGTAGGAGGGCGAGGCTTATCAAACTTGCTAAAAGCATGCCGGCGAGAGGAAGAACAACTTCGTAACTATTTTAGGAGCATTGTCTCTTCAAGAGTTTTTTCAACAATTGTGACATTGGGCCACAAATACACTGCTCTAAACTTACAAAGTGAGACCTTTTCTACACCTATAAATCAAGAAAGCCTTCTTAATGAGTGGAAATCTAAAGAGCTCCACGGGAGGTTTTATCATAGTCTGGCGGCAGAAAGGGTTGACAAGGGGTTGACATCATTAATGTGGCTACATAGAGGGACATTATTTCCTTTAGTTCTTGCTGGCAAGGAGTATTTGCTGAGACACAACAATGTGGCAAAAATTGTACATCAAGAATTGGCTATGAAATTTAATATTGTGGAAAAGACCTACCCAGATTATAGATACAGTCATCAACCAATAATTGATAAGGGCCCGTCAAGCTTTATTGGGACCAGGCCATCATAACTGATCACACAGATCCTCACAACAGGCCTGACATTTTGCTTATTCTATAAGAAGAAAAATGTGTAAATATAATTGAAATAGGAGTACCGGCAGATGATAACCTCCACAAGGTGGTCACCGAAAAAATTAGGAAATATGGCAGAGGAATTGAAGCAGTTATACAAGCTTGATAAAGTAAAAGTTTTGCCGTTGGTTATATCTACGAACGGACTGATTCCGGAAATGACATTAAGCAGCATACAGGAATTGGACCTTAATTCCAATATTCTGAATGAAATGCAAAAAGCGGTCTTGTTCGGAACTGCGAGTATTGTTCGAAAAATTATGAAATTTCTGATTAATTTCTCTAGCCTAACCCTTGACTAGGTCCGGGTAGGTCCACTCTCCGGTAGAAACCGAGAAAAAGAACAAGATAAATAATAATAAGCTTTATTTTTGTTTCCTTTTTCTTCTATGTACATTTTTACATGGTTTAAATAAATATAGCAAGAGGGCATCTGTGAGGCTTTTACAAGCATCTTTAAAGGGCTAGAGCTGGCAACAATGACCCTCAATTGGAATACCCGAAATGTAGTGAGGTTGCAATTGTTACATAACCAAACTTGGTATAAGACAGGATTGCAGCGTGAGCCAAGGGTGGATCCAGGATATTTTTCTGGGTGGGCACATCGGACAGAGGGGGAAAAAATCAACAATAACTTACAAATTAACTTGTATCTATTGAAACATTTCAAAGGTTTATTAAAATATCAAAACAATAGTTTCACTCATGTTCTTTCTGTTATTTTAACAGCTATGATCATGTGATTTTCCTATACTTATGAACTATAATGGATCCTCCACAGTACACAAAAAACTGTGCCCCCCCCCTTGGATCCGCTCTTGGCTTGAGTCCTTTTCTCTTTATGCTGGTCATTGATTCTGCTATATCTCAGGTCAAAGCACAGATGAGAAGCTTCCATCTGGGATTTAGATACTTGAATAAAGCTGCCTACTCCTTAATGGCATTCGCTGATAATATGGAAGTACTTGCAAACAACGATAGAGCCCTAATACACAATATCGGGGTTATTCAAGATGAACTACGGGAGATCAATACGGAAATAAACCCTGATAATACAAAGGTTATGAGAATTGATAGGATGCCTCAGCGAGAAATGAGAGTGATAAGAATCAAGGACAAGTCCATCGAACAGGTGAGAAGCTTTAAATATCTGGAAGCACACCTTGATGAGAGTGAAGACATGGACAAAGGAGAGAGTTAACTCAGCAGGTAAATTGTCCCATGTACTAAATAAAAGGTTCCTGAATAAAAGAGAAGTATCCACGGTCACAAAGGTGAGGGTGTATAAATCTAATTTTCTCCCCATATTAGCATACTCTTCAGAATCTTGAGCATTAACCACCAAACATAAAAGCAGGATCCTGGCTTCAGAAATGAGATTCCTTAGGAAGATAGAGGGGAAAACACGACGAGACCAAATTCGCAACTCGATCTTTAGATTAAGCCTCAGGGTGTAGCCTGAAGAAAAAGTCATTGAAGAAAACAGTCTAGGATGGTTTGGAAATTTTTTTAGATTGGAAACCAACAGGCTGGCCGAGATGACAGACAAGATTAAGGTTGAAGGAAGAAGGTCCAGAGGAAGACCTTGGCATACATGGGAAGATGGTGTTAAGGAAAACTTCGCAAAGAGAAGCCTGCAATGGTATAGAAGATGAGAAATGGTAGAGGATAGTACGTTGTGGTCCGGGCTGTACAGAAGGAAACCTCACACTGCATGAGCGATAGAGAGGATGGACTATGATGATAATGAGTAAACACTGCCTTCTAAATTATCCTATATCAAACTAAATTGCAATTTTTCTATAGGGACTAGTAGTTATAGCGCCACTTGGGCCAGACATCACGTAACCTAGACATGTTCAAACCTGTTTTGTGGACTTTGACCCCCTACATAAACGTGCAGGTTCAAACCTGTCGGTACATGCACCAACCTTTTTATAACCCGCTATTCTTGTAAATGTAATAATTTAGTAGCATCTCGTTTGGTAAGTAAAATCTTATATATTGTGTGATCATTAATATTGTACATTAAGCTCTCCCACCACGTCAAGGTAGAGATGCGTTGAGAGTTTTTTTATTTGAGTGTTTTATTTATTCTTTTTTTTCCTCCATTTAAGTTTTGGAACATTTTTCTCCAAACTAGTAACCATCATTTCTGGGTTTCTGAAACCACTCCAGAGACCATCATTCATACAGGTTTGTGTGTTTTTAAACCTCCACAGGGACTGTCATTCATACAGGTTTGTGGGTATTTAAACCTCGACAGTGACCAACATTCAGTAGCGCTCCGACTGTCAGTGAGGAAGGACCTGTGCCAGTCGAGTTCTCGCAGATTATACCCACCCCAGTTGGCAAGTAAGTCAGTCCACGCTCAGCCGTCAGTGAGGTAAGACGCGTTTTTACTTTACTCCCGGTTAAGTGCGCTGGAGTGTATATTTAGTGGTGGTAGCGGCACACAAGTGCGATTCGGAACCCTCCACGGACAGGAGACTTGGGAAAAACTTTAGAAATTTTTTTTGTGAAAGACTTTCGGGAAAAAATTTAGGTCCAATATTTTTCATATGGACGAAAAATGGGCAGCTCAAATTTGGAGAAAATGGAGGAGGATACGAGCGAAAACATCGTTGAAGGATCCCACACAGGAGACTTCAACGCTGGTATAGCAGAGAAGAAGCCCCTCCAAGAAATCCAAGAGACCTCAACGGTGGGGCAAGAAGGGATGGAAGTACAGCCGGCAATAAGAGAGTCCCTACCCTCTCTAGCTTTTTCGGGAAGCTCGCTGGGTCGGGTAAACAAAGATTAAATGCAATCCCCAGAACAAGCGAAAGCGAAACACATGAGGAAAAAGAGTGGATGGGGCACAGAATCTCAGCTCCGAAACAAACAAAAAGAAGGAGAGGAAGGAGAGAGAATACCCATATGAGTGAAGGTAGCCCTCCAGACCAAGCACGGGAGATCCAGAAGAACACCCTCGACTACATTGAGAGATATAGAAAATTTATCTCCAAGGAAAACATCATCCTAAGACTGGAAGGGGGGAGTTAGTTAATTCCCGACATCGTAAAGCATGTGGTGAGGGAAATACTTAGCACGGAGGACCTTCACCGGATGGTCACTGAGAAGGTGGCGGGCATAGTGGGCCCAATGGCTAGCCGGCTACCGAAACAGCAACGGGAGGAGAGGAGGACCCCAAGGTAGAGGGGACCTGGGCAGACGGTGCCCCCTCAAGATCAGAAACCGGCCCCTTAGCTGCTGGAGCCCCAGCCCTCAACCAGTAAATACAGCGGTGCTCCACCGGCTGAAATGCCACAGTGTCACAGCAAGACGCCAATCTTACGGAGAAAAATAGGACCGACGGAGGAGGAAGAGGCCCCCTACATTGTAGTAGGAAAGAAGAAAAAGAAAAAGGGGTCTAAGGCAAAACTGGCCCCGACTCCTGAAGACCAGCCGCGCAAGCCACCGATGGTGGCTGACATAGTTAAGGCACTGCCCACCAAACCAAGTGAGAGGAAGGCCCCGTACTATGTCACAATTAGGACTGAGGGAAAAAACCCCACTGAAATACTAGACCAGCTTCCGTCACTGACGGAGCTGGGAGTGGGGGGGAAGTTGGTGAGAGCTACGAGAGATGAAGGTGTCTTGATAAGAGTGGAGGATAGACAGGCTGGGGAGAAGATAGTGGCATGGCAAAGGCTGAAGGACCAGGGCCTAGAGGCAAAAGAGACAAGCCGAAGAAGGCCGAGAATGGAGGTGAAGGGCGTGCCTAACGGATGGACTGAAGCTTAAGGAGGAAATAGGGCACTACCTCACGAAGGACCCGCTATGGCTGAGGAACTGCGGGTCCTCCAGCTTAACACGGGGCGGCGGCGTATGGTGGAGGAGGAGTTGAGGGCCCTCTCCAACCGATACGATATAATGGCGGTCCAGGTGCCGTGCTGTCTAAGAAATGTGGTCACAGGCTTTGGTCTCATGTTAATGATGATAGCGCTGGGATGTGCAGAGAGGAGGCCCAAGGCTGCGGTAATTATTACCAACCAGACCCTTAACGTGATAGAGCTGCAACAGCATACCCCCACGGACATGGCGTTATGCCTGATAAAGTGGAGAGGTATGACCTTCGCATTAACGTCGGGATACCTCTCTGACAGAGTCAACATATAGGATGGTATCGGGGCCATGGGGGGAGTAGCTATTGCATACAGGAATGTCATCATCTGCTCCGACACCAACGCCTGGAACTCGTTCTGGGAGTCCAAGAGAACAGATCGGCGGGAAGAGAGCCTTGGCGGGTTCGCCAGTGGTCGCCATCTGGTGGTCCTCAATGAGCACTCTGACACACCTACATTCCGGGAGCCCAGGTCACAGCTGGATCGGCGTAACGTTTTCGACGCCCACCATACAAGATACGTTAAGGGGTGGACCCTCAGATCAGAGACGAGTACCGACCATACGGCCATAGCCTTCGGCCTCACTAACTAGGGATGAGGCCGACGAACCATCGTTCAACGGTGAGAAACAAGGCTATATGACGAGAAGAGCGAACTGGACCGCCTTTAGGAGTCACCTGGAGGGTTTCCTAGTGGATGATGACTGGAAGCGGATGAAGTCGGATCAAGATGAATCAATCGAGGCTGAAGTCAATCGACTCACCGACATCATCCTGGACTCGGCGGAGCAATCTCTCAGGAGGAAGACAGCGGTGAGAAGACCGGTCTCATGGTGGACGCCGAGCCTTACCACCCTCAAGAGACAGCTCAGCGCTTGTACAGAAGTGCAGGTGCGAAGAGAGGCGCGCTGTACTTCGGGATGAGTACAAGCGCAGGTTAGCAACTTATCGGAACGTGGTTCGTGCGGAAAACAGAAAATCGTGGGAGGAGTTTGTGACGGTGGAAACTGGGGTATACCATTCAGGGTCGCGTTAGGCAAGCTTTCGCCCATGCAGACGATAGTGGCCCTGAGGATTGGTGAGGAAAGAGCGGTCTCCATGGAGGAGGCCGCGCAGATCTTTATCAGGAGTACATACCCCAGGGACGACCCGTGCCACGACTCTCAGGAGCAGGAAGTAATCCGACGGAGCACGGAATATCCATCGGGTACTGTGCCCACCATGGAACATCTCCGTCCTCCGTACAGCCGTGGGTAAACAACGCACGGGACGCGCGCCAGGACTAGACAAGGTGGACGCCTCCATGCTGAAGGAAGCTATCCCTTACATCGAGGAACGGCTGCTCAGGTTATATAACGCCTGCTTGGACAAGGGACGCTTCCCGAGGCAATGGAAAGATGCAGATTTGAGATTGCTTTACAAGTTAGAGGGAAAAGATAAGGAGCTACCTAGCTCCTACAGGCCTATCTGCCTCCTCCCTGTGATGATGAGTTAAGTCCTGGAGGGCCTCATGGTGACCAGCCTGCGACCCACACTTAGCAGGACCAGTCGCCCACGGACGTACGGATCGACCAAAGACAGGGAACCTCTGACGCGCTGCTGCAGGTACGTAATGACGCTGAAGGTTGGGGAAGTGTCCGCCGGGTGGCCGAGCAGCAGCAGTTCCAGAGACACGAAGGGCCGAGCAATATCTACGCCCTGGTGATGAGCTACCTAAAGGACAGACGAGTTACCATCCGAGGTAGCTACCTCAAGCACGTGGACAGGGTGGAGCGGGGTTGCCCACAGGGTTCGGCCTTAGCGCGGTTCCCTACCACGGCATTCGTGGACGAACTTGCCGCGATAGTCTATTCGAACAGCAGAGCCGGGATTTCGGCAGAGGCCGAGAGATGTACGCGTCCCCCTTCTGGAGCGAAAACCTCTCACAGCGGCAAAGAAGAAAACTGGCATCGGCTCAGAGAACGGCTCTGCTGAGAGTCACCAGTGCGTATCGGACAACATTACATGAAGCGGTGTAGATCTTGGCAGGAGGTATGTGATCAGATATGAGGAAACAGTTTACTCGCTTCGAATTTGAGCCTTCATCGACCGGTCCAGTTTTTATAGATTCGGATTGTTTTGAACAATCGATAACTATAATTGGAGCATCGTCTCTGAATTGTTATAATGAAAGGAAAGGTGACGGCTTAGACTTCGAGTAGAAACTTTTGAAAGTTTGAATACATGTAATATAACATTCCGTATTGATTAGTTGAAAAATTTACGTTTTAATCGTCGTACGGATAAGATTTCGAAATTAAAAAAAGTTTTAGGTTTGCCAAACAGCAATGATCGAATTTACTCGAATCTAGCACTGAAATATTTTTTCTTTTGGTTCAAAAGGCCAAAAACACAAAACGCGGTTTTTCCATTTGAGTTGAAGTTTTGACCGCCCACAACTGTCTTTGAGCTGTAGGAAGTAGAGGATAATCATAGAGTTCCCAACTTCTAAACGGTACCGATATGATTTTTTCCTTTTTCAATTGTCTCAACATTAAAAGCCACTGATATTCATTTAAATAGATGTTATGTCTAGATTCGTACTCATTTAGGAATATAACTACTTATAACACAAACAAATACTTATAACATCATTTATTTTTTATTATTTTTATTTAATAAAACTGTACACACTGTAACATTGTTGTTGTCGATAACACACTCGAGGAGGTACTACTCAACAGGGCGGGACCTGAGACTCGATCACAGATAATCGATAGATCGATTGATACACAACAATAGAGATAATGTATTTTCCACGATAGATTAGTAAACTCAATTTTTACTTTTTCCGCTGCGTCCGTAGAAATGTAAGAATTTTCGTCCCTTCTGGAGCGTATCAATATGAGCTCTTGTTTCACGTTGATGATGACCTTTTGGTAATCCTCCGCAAATCTGAGTAGCAATCGTAATGGAATGCAGATGTTTAAATGACCTTCTGTCGATTTCATACTTAAGTTATTTGATTCTGGTGAAGTCCATCCAACATTCTCATTAATTCTACCTCGTTTTATAGAACTTAACCCCTTTAAAGTACTGGAAATCCCAGGATTTTTTATTCTATCAACTTCTGTTCCACAAATTGCATACCTAATTTCATCAAACAGGAAGGCGAAAGCATTTTGAGTTAATTTAGCGTTCGGTGGTACACCCGTTCCATCTTCTTTTAAAAATTTCCCCTCCAGATAGAGAAAACTTTCGCAAAGTAACATGTATATATTCTGCTGCTAATCGGTGATTCTAATTTCATCCCCTGATTGTAATTTCGTCGATGCATACGGATAATGGGAATGTAGATGTTCAATACCTTCTACGGACGAAATTGTACTGATTGTTTCTTTTGAAAATCGTTTAATTTATAAGACCTAACCAAAAAAGCAAACAAAGATGGCCGCAAATCTTAGTGTTGGGAGATTGATATCTCTTTTTGTTTTCCGTTATACGGACGTTTTTCAAATATTTTACGAGTTGGGGAGGAGGTGTTCCTAAACCATTGCTATCAAAATATTTCGCCAATTTCCCAATTTTTCTATAACACACCCAATGAGTGCCTTGACCAGAACTTTTACCCAAATTCAATATAGCGCATTCGTTTATACGGGGTTTTTGAGGGAGGGTATCTCTCATGAACACCCACAGTCTTGACTTCCTACAAGACTTCGAATCTATGGCAATGGAGGTGAGAGTGGCTGGTGGAAAGCTAGAAGAAGATGAGATTGTTAACCAACTTATTGTTGCCATGCCTTCTGATTTTGACTCAGTTGTTTCTGCAATAGACGTTTTATTTAATAAAGATCGATCAGCTTTAAGCTTGGACTATGTCAAGAACACTCTGTTATCTGATTATGAGAGAAATGTAAAAAAGGAGGAAGAGTCTCATAATGAATTTTCGTCCTATAGGAGAAAAGGTAAATTTAATTAATTTTCCAATTCAAAGAATACAAGTGAAAGTGTAACTCCTGAAAAACATTCTAATGTGATTTGTTACTATTGACACGCGATAAACACAAGGAATGATTATTGACAGTAGTAATTATTCCTCTTTTTTTACGGCAGAACGTTTCATACGAAACATTTTTCATATTAAATCTACCTGCCCGTCTTGGCATTTCTACGATTGATGATATGGTAAAATTATCGGTCTGATAGGCACTTGCATTGCTTTGAAACACCGAATTCATCATGTTCCAGATATTTCCTCCTGATATCGTATTAGCTGTAGTTTACGGAATCCTACACAAATTAGAAAGACTTGGACTAGTAAATGTAAAACCGATTTTATCATTGGAGCTACAATTTTTCATTAAGTATTCTGTAACATCATGAATCGCCATTTTTAGCCAACTTGTTTGAGCAACCTCGAAATAGTTATTGGACCTTTCGATGAGAGCCCCGAAATATGTGTGGGAAAATAACACTGATTCAAAACACCAGATCGCATGTCATATTAATAGAACCTTTTATTAGACTAAAATTAAAACTCATTATATAAAATAAATTAGGAAAACAACTTTGATATTAATACTAAATAAATTCAATTAAAATTTAATCCTTTTTATAAAGAAAATAAATTACTTATACTGAGATTACAATGAACAAGATACTATTAAATGTCTATTGATAATCAAAAATCTGGCTAGCCAGTCGAAGTATTGTAAACAAAAGAATCAAAACTCTTATCTGTCGTCATTGGCGGGGCGTACGAAGATACTAATACGTCGAAGGAATTCTCCGCAGGGCGGGCGAAATTTCAAAGTATCTTTCTCCGCAGTACGAGAGAAAATGTCCATCAAATTCCTTGCTCCAACAGGGCGAGCGAGGATCAAATTATCGGGTCGGTTCGAAGTGGTCGAACCGACTGACAGACCATTACTGTGTCCACAATATTCCTCACTCCAACAGGGCGAGCGAGGGTCAAAATAGCGGGTCGGTTCGAAGTGGTCTAACCGACTGACAGACCATTACTGTGTCCACAAAATTCAAGAAATTTGTTTCGTTTATGATTAATAATAAGTACTCTTTTATTCAACCAAATAAACTATCTGGCTTTAACACACCACCCACCAATTTTTGTCTTTGCACAAAATTTAACAGAAAGACATCTGGCGATATTCTATATACTTATGTGTCAGTTGCGATGGTCTATACTATTCTATTCTGATGTTCGATCCTATGCACGATGGATATATTTTGGATTGTGGCCCTTGTCGGGAAACAAATCTATTGGATTGGTGGGGAGGCAAGTGAAGAATGCGTTGGAAACAAGTTGTGTCCCAAGTTCCGATTTTATTTTGTACTGCTCTGCTAATCAAGGACACCACCAAGCGAATGCAAGAATTTATCCTAATGTCTTTGGGGTTGCTAAATGATTTTAAAAGAAAACTACCACAATATTCTACGCTAGTAATGTCATACGGACAACCTTGCTCAGATCTCGACTGCGGGAAATAGGCAATTGGAGGAACAAAATTCTCCGATCGATACTTACTACATTTGTGGCCAGTATTACGCGGAATAATTTTGTAAGGTGATACATCCCAAACATGTCTTCCCCGATGTGAATGCAAAAGTTGCCGAGTGGGGTCGAGATGCATTCTACAGTAATCGTCAATGAGCAAATTAGATAAATGTTCAATGTAATATCGGAACTGAGGAAGCAATATCGGTTTTATCACAGTTCGAAATGATACAAGTCTTGTATTGCTGGGCAAAAGACTGTAACTAAAGTGACCGCCCACCCTGAGCATCCCTTGGAGATCTATGGAGGGTCATGAACGGACATCCATTGTAACGAATGGGGAATCTGTTTCGAAATAATGCTGCTGGGCGCATTGGGCGCAATTTATTCCGGAAGGCCGGAGTCTATTCAATTGATACTTACCGTAACGAAATACTATTTGTTGGTAAGGTAGGGCATTCGGATGCACTACTACCTGTAAAGATATTTGACATAAGTCCAAGATCAAATCTAATGGAATGCGTTACATCCGGTTGAAGCTTAGAACTAATCAGGAGATGGTCATTTAGAGATCCAAGCTCTGTTGGTGAAGAAGCGTCAAATAACATTCCAAGTTTTGAGCAGGAGTTGCACTCCATTACACGATGAGGTGGTAAAATATATCGACCCTACCTGGAGTCGACGGAACAAGGTAGTCGTCGATCAATTTGGAATAGTTTCCTGGCAATAAAGGAATTTTATTAACCAGGTGCGCTAATTCTAGGAACCGATGCAATTCAGTGAAGCCACCTAGATTTTGTGAGGAAGGCCTTTTGAATGGTAATTGGACATTGTCTGATCCACTGAATTCCCGAGAGCGATATAAAGAAATATGTACATCGGCCTCAATATCTAGGGATTTTGGTTTGACAAGTGCAGCTACCAATTCAATTTTCCCCAAATTTTTCCTTCTTTTGCTCAATGAGCACTCTTACGATTGGTCGCAAGATGGAAATAGTGAAATCGATGTATTTTGAACGATAAATTTAGAGCGTATAGGTCCCATGATACCCCGTCCAAAAATCGTGCGCAGAGCGCTCGGATATCCATCCCGATTCATGTATTCACCAGATAACATTTCTCCAAACAAATCGACTCCTAAAAGGAAATCGACTGGACCCGGTTTTCTAAATGATTTGTTCGACAATGGGCATCGGTTAAAAAGGTTATTAATAGAAGCCGGTACTGGACAAACGGGTTCTTTATCTATAATTTTGGGAATCACATTATAGTTAGTTTGAAGCCCAGGCTGATTATGATCTCGGGGCACTATCTCACACGAAGTTTCGTATTTCCCTCCTTGTACTGGACTATCCACGAACCCCTTTAATGAATGAGAATCGATTCTTTTCCCTAGTCCTAAACGTCGTACGCAACCCGATGAAATGAACGATCGTTGTGACCCAATTTCATTATCTATTTTTGGTCGGTTGACGGACTAGTTTTTAGCTTCTCTTTCGTCTCAGAATAAGGAGTGCGGTGTGGATAATGTTTATTGGACCCATTTATCGATCTACGTGTTGATGGAGGAAAATGCAATACGGAATGATGCCGTTTTTTGCAATGAAAGCATGACTTAGGTGAAGTACATTTATCAAAATAATGTTCAGGCGATAAACAATTTGTACATACACTAAGTTGCTCGACTTTATTTAATCTTTGATTAGGCTCTATGGAGCGAATTCGGGGGCATCTATATAACCGGTGTTTATCCAGACAGAGAGGACATATATTGTCTGGGGTAGAACTATTCGTTAACAATGGAAAAAGCTCTTCAATATTTTGAGGCCTACTAACGGATGAGCCGTGCGAATTATGACCGAAAGTTAATAAATTTTCTTGAGGCTGAGACCACTAAATAAACGAGCGATCCCGAAAGATAAGGCTTCATAATAATTTTTCCTCGTTTCGGAACAAAGAGTATCGAAATTGTTATGTCCTTATTTAAATAATAAGTACTGACGTAATGATATTGAAATTAATATAAGCGCACAAGTAATCTTAACACTTCCTATATTCATATAGAACTGTAAGAACAAACTTTTGTAGGTTACAATCATATGATAATAAATCGATTCTCCTTTGCTGCGGGCATAATCGATATATAACAGAAACGATCTATCGATATATATTCAAGAATCCTCGCGATCGATTTTGCTTCTTTAATTTTTTCTAAAAAATTACCAAAGGTGCTATCTAGTTGTGATAGACGCGATGTAAATAAATTTTATTTACCAACCTCGAAATAGTTATTGGATTCCATTCGATGAGAGCCCCGAAATATGTGTGGGAAAATAACACTGATTCAAAACACCAGATCGCGTGTCATATTAATAGAACCTTTTATTAGACTAAAATTGAAACTCATTATATACATAACATCAATATCTGGTGAAGACGGGTTTGTGACATTAAAGCGTATAGATTTTTTATCTAGATTAAATTTCTTTACAGTAGATCTAATTTCCTGTACTATTTCAAACGTTTGATAATTTACGTTAATGGGCGTATCATGAAAATCAGATATTCTCATGGGTTCAGAAAAATATAATCCACAAATTTCTTGATAAATGGAAACATCAAAAGATGATTCGAAAACTTCTCCACAATAGTCGCAGAGGTTAAAAAATAATAAATCATCCCCCGGATCCATAGTTAATTAGGGGAAAAAAGTAAATTATGTGAAAGAAACAAAGGAAATATCTAGACGATTGCAGAAAAAAGAAAGAAAAAATCACAGTTAAAATAAAACTAAAAACCATAGATAGTTGAAACAGTCCGATGGTAGCAGCAACAGTTCAATTTGAAACACCAAAGGACAGTGGATCTCTTAAAATAAGTTGATCACTTTTATACCCCTACGTCACGTACGGTTTTGCGAAAGATTTGAAACTGCACGTTTATGTAAAAAGAATCGCCTAAACGACCAACCTCCCTAAAACCAATTAAGAAAGAAATATTAAAACAAGTACTGAGAAGCTGGTGCATGTACAGACAGGTTTGAAACCTGCACGTTTATGTTTTGAATCTTATTAAAATATAGATATTGCGCAATCTCATTAAATATGTGGAGGGGATAGAATGGCCAATAGAAACGCAGGATATAAAAATATAACACGACTCCTACTTAATGTTTCATCAGTTCAAAGTCAGCGAGCATCCGATGACGACTATTACCTAAGGTAAATAAAACCGTTATGCAGATATTTTTATTTTATTTTTTGGACAAATATTGATTTACCAGATTTTCACAGATGGACTCTATGAAACCCGTAACGGCTCTCAATCAAATCAAAACTCGAAGAAGGATTGGAAAGATTTCCGATTTGAATGTAGGATTCGCTTACGAGGTGAAGGGATTGGCCAAAATCTGAACAAAGTACGGCGATGGCATTGTTGCGGACCTCGAATACCTCGGACCTACGTACATTGAAAATTCTTCTTCAATGAGCGTTTTTCTTCCGAAACATTACAACGAGATAAATACAGATGAAGTGCTGACGTCATACGACAAAATGTCACGAAAAATATCACTTATATACAAAAGCTGCTATGAAATTGAATTTATTTAATCGTAATACTTTGTAAATAATATACATAAAGAAAAGTTGTAGTTTTCTTACCAATATTTTTAAAGAAGACAGTAATTATACATACAGTATTGTTTACTAATTTCAATATCCACAAAAGCCGAATGTTATCCACCTGTTGGTGCATGTACCGACAGGTATGAACCTGTAATTTTATGTAGGGGGTCAAAATCCAGGTTTGAACATGTCTATGTCGCGCTATGTCTGGCCCAAGTGGCGCTATAACTACTGAAACCAAACACAATTATATCATTAAAGAAAACTATGTATTTTTATAATTTAGTAAAACAAGATAAATTATTGAAATTCTTATCTAATACTTCTTCAAGAGCTTTAATTTGATCGATATGTTCAGATTCTTGACTCAATAATTCATTTGAAATATTTAATTAATTTATATAAATTTGTTCTTAGAACTTTTCAAGATTTTGTCTTAATAAATAAATTAAAAAACTCATTTTCCGGGAAGATAATTATAATGACGTATATATATTTTTTTAAATAATCTTATACAAAATTTAAGTACATAATCAATTTAAAAAGAAAATATTATGTTCTACGCTAGAGATTCAATAAATTTATAAACATTTCTTGCATAGAAAAAATAATTTTTAGTTTAAAACAAGAATAAAATTCATTTTGTCAGGTGCTTGATGTTAATTGCTGTAATTATTTTATTAGCTGATATTGGTAAAAGTATAGTCATTATGAAAATTTCTTAAAACCGCCACACTTTTTACCGTTAAACGAATTTTTTCGTTAATCGCTTCATTTTTATTTTAAACTTATTAAAATTTGTCTAGTTTTTACTTTTCCGATATCCTGACAGTACAATTATCATTTTATTTTTATATACATCAGCAGGTATTTTCATTGCAGATCCAATATCCTTTAAAGAATCTTAATTACAATTTTTATTCTTATAGCTTACATCCTTATCTTTCCATAATATTGGAAAAGTTTGATAAAATCCTATTAAATTAAAATTATTTTATACTTATCAGTTATGTTTCCTATCACTGCGTGTTTTTCTTTTTTGTTAAGCTATTATATATTTCTAATGAACCTCTTACATATAAGTTACTAGCTTAGCCAACAATAGTTCCATCTTTTCTTATGATATTTAATTTGTTTATTAATAATTAATCGTATTTATATTTTATGTAATTGATATTATGGGTTTGGATGATGTGATGATGAGTGGATTTAAGATTGAAAACAGCAGGTAAAGGTACTTGCTTTTTACAAAAGCAGCTTTCAGATTCTAT
Organism: Arma custos; assembly: GCA_037127475.1. Classification (NCBI taxonomy): domain Eukaryota; kingdom Metazoa; phylum Arthropoda; class Insecta; order Hemiptera; family Pentatomidae; genus Arma; species Arma custos. The sequence continues at coordinate 2,812,803 of CM073761.1, read as the reverse complement.
CTGATTTTATTATTATATAATAATTTATTGCTCAAAATTTGAAAATTATTCAAATTTTACTTTTAAAACAAATCTGTACCACTACAACTCATGTATGGTTTCGGGATAAATATATGGTAAGTTTCTGGGGCAACGGGTGTACAGGGAGGTGATTTACCCGAGATCACGCTCAAGCGTTGGGTTTTTTCCCGAGATTTTATAGAGGTTGTGTGAGCCCCGGGATGGCTATTATTAGATTAAATAGTTTATATGTTACAACCGGATTTGAACCCGGGACCTTCGGCATAGCAACTCGACGTTTTACATAATGTGATTTATACAAATTTTACAATTAAAATAAATGCCCATATAAAATAGTACTGATCTACATTTATCATTTTACTTTATTTAAGAACATTAAATGTGTAAAATTCATATATGTGTATATTTTCCAATTATTCGAATATCTGTGAATGGACCGTGCCACCAAGTCAAAACGATTTTTAAAGTGGGAGAAAGATATTTGCGGGAAATTTTTGTAGCTCATTCATTCATTATTGAATGAATTCATGAGATATTAGGTCGAACAGTATCTAGTGTTTGCCTCTCCCTTTATAAACTTAAGCTCGACAAAAACGAGGAGGTCTTCTGTAGTTTTTTTTCAAATGATAAATTAAAATATAAACTTTCCACTAACTCGATCGAAATGTTGTTTCTTCAAGATTTGCCTGAACATAGCGGATCACCTCCTGTTCGGCCATATTTACAAATCACGTCTCCGTTAAGAGGGAGCGCCGTTGATTCGCAAACACAAGATTTGAAACACGTGGACACTTCGGCTCCGACTTATTCAACTACCAAAAAAAAAATTTCCGAATGAAAATTTTTATCTGCTTCAGGCTCTCACGCACATGTTGCCCCGGGGTTCGGAACAGTTAAATGTTCACAAATAGTTTACGATAAAAGAAAAATGATTACGCAATAGTAGTTGGAAAATAGCTGGTTTTATTGTGATTCTGATTTTATTTATTTAGTCTTAGAGAGTTTTTGTTATAGTCAGATAGTATTAAGTTCTAAAATTGTATTGGTCTGGTTCTTAATTTAAATCCACATCTATACTATATTGTTTATATGAATATACATATTTTAAATGTTTCTATTTGTTTTTTCAGTGCATTCCTCAATTTAATATGGTCAGACAGGAATATGAAAATCCGTTAATCCAAGATACGCAAACTAATGATAGTGACTATTATTCAAGCTTCCAAGAAGAGTGCGTTTCCCCTTGTGAAGAACAGGAATCTGTATGCCATTTTAATGAGGAAGAGCAACTGGAAGAAACAGACAATGAAGAAGAAAACAATAAGTCAAAGACTCAACTTTTAAAAGTATTTTCAGAAAATAGCTCAGAATCTTTGGAAGGAAGTTCTGCATCCATCTACTTGAGCTGTTCTTCCCAGAATGAAATTGCCATTACAGAAAGCGGCTCAACAAAGCAAGTTCCAATTTTAACAGGTGCATCATCATCTGAAAAAGGGCAACTTCGTTTTGATGGTGGAAGTTTAAAAAACAAAAAAAAAAATTATAACATCAAAGGAAAACAAATGCAAACCTCCCACGGCCAAAACGAAGTAGACCCTGAAAATTCCTCCCTGTGCTCGTTTGATTCAACCGACAGTTCCACTCATTCTGTAAGAGATGAAAATTCATTCTCCCAGAATGAAATTTCAATTACAGAAAGTGGCTTAACAAAACAAGTTTCAATTTTAACAAGTGCATCATCATCTGAAAAAGGGCACCTTCGTTTTGATGGTAGAAGTATAAAGAAAATTAAAAATAAAAAAATAAATAACATCAAAGGAAAACAAATACAAACCTCCCACCGCCAAAACGAAGTAGACTCTGAAAACTCCTCCCTGTCCTCGTTCGATTCAACCGACAGTTCCGCTCTCTCCGTAAGAGTTGAAACTTCAGAAGTTTTAAGCAGTGGATCTTCAGCAGGATCAAGTCTATCGATAAAGCGTAAATGTTCTAAATGTTCGTGCCTTTCCTCATGGAACGAATCAGAAGGCAGTGTGAATGACATATCAACAAGCTCTCCTGGACCGTCGAATTTAAGAAAAAGATATCGTAGATATGGGAGCTTAAATCGAAGAAAACTATTGAATGTGAGTTATTATATTTTATTTTACTCAGATATAGTAATGTATTATTAATATTATTTAAAAATTAGGAATGTATTACTATTGTTTAGTTGAAAGAAAAAAACAATACATACATGTACTATATTGCCTATGGTTACCTCGACTTGCCTGATAAGAAAACACCTTAACGTGACCTTAAGCTCAAGAAAATTGTTTCACAGCAATTTTCTAACAGATTTTTTAATAATAACAAATTCTTTATACATTATAATATAATTCTTTAATAATTATTCATGGACAAGCCCCTTTAGAATAACAATACAGGTTTTAATACAGGGTATTATTATGCCTTATTAAATGAGAAAGAATTAATGAGAAAAAAATGTTGCGAATTACCTCCAGTGATAACATTTAAAAAATAAAATAAAACAATGTACAAGAAATAAAACATAACAGAAATAAGATTAAAATAATTATGTAGAGAGACACAATAGATAATTACATATCTATCCCAATTACAATGTCAAGTAGAAACAAAGAAAGGAGAAAATGAAACAAGAATATAAACAATTTCAACTAATATAACTTGTTTTTAAACATATCTAACTGGATGAGTGAAGCGTCAATAATATAAATATATATAAATAATGATATAAATGTACTTATACATAAATAAAAACACATCGTTCATTTGTAAGTTGGAAAATTTTAATCTGAAAACTGGGTATGTTATTTATTTTTTGGAAATATTAAGGATATAAGGTGATTGAATATACGGGATTCGAAGGTTGAAACATTATTGGAACGACGAATGGAAGAAGGTATAGAGTTTCAAAGGGATAAGGATCGGATAAGGAAAGCTCTATCAAAAGTCGTTGTTCGGTGGGGTGCTGTATACAGGTCTGAGAGCCGAGACGGGTGTAACGGGAGTGGACCGAGGTTTTGAATTTAAGGAGATGGGAGGTGTATGATGGATGGCGGGATTGGATAACTTGGTAAAGGAAGGAAGCTAGGAAGTTCTTACGGCGATAGGAAGGGTAAAGCCACTTCAACTCTTCGTAATATCGGGTGATACAAGCGTCTCTCGGGATCCCAAAGATGAAACGAACGAAGCAATTTATCAACCGTTTTAGTTTTGCATCGAGATCTTCTGTGACACCTTCATATACTGTACAGAAATAGTCTAAATGAGGGAAAATTAAGGAAGTAACTAGAAGTCTATGGGTTTTAAATGGTAACAGGTGACGAAGGTGACTGATTGATTTCGGCTCTTTTAAACATAACTTGGAGAGCGATAATAAACAGAAGAAGAGAGAGCGGGTTGATCTGCCTAACTCCTGACCTCACTGTAAAAGGTTTGCCCAACTTTCCGTTTATTTATACCGTTGGTGATAATTGCCGGAGTATTTTCCATTTGGATTTGGAATCGATTGCATTGAAGAGGATGGAATGAATGTAATGGGATTTTGCATGACGTACTGCAGATTGGGTTTCATGAGGAAGAAGTAAACTAGAACAGACATTCATACTGAAACAGTATATACAGAGAAGTAAAATAGGCTGTACACGCCCTATTTGTCAATTTCCAACTTGCATGTGGTTCTGTGGACAAATTATTTTAAAGAAGATCATGACTGAGCTGGATATTCCCGGGAAATAAGTAAGATTGATTAAGGCGTTTATAGACGACCCTCTATCTAGAGTCCTGAAACAAGGAGATTTTTATCAAGATATACAAGTAGGTTTTTGATGTTGGAACTGGCTTGAGGCAGGGAGATGTGCTCTCCTTAACTGTTCAATATAGCCCTTGAAAAGGTAATAAGAGCAACATCAAGAGAGAATGGCGGGGTGCACATCAGAATGGAACATAAAATTCTTGCTTACGCCGATGATATAGCAAGTAATAAAAGGGAACTCAGAAGTAATAAAAGGGATATCGCGAGACTCGCTGAAGTGCTGATGAGAGAAGTAAACCAAATCGGCTTACAGGTAAATGAGGATAAAGCATAATGCTTGACAGTAAGCCGTAAAGTCCACCCCAGCAACAGCATCAGCGTGAATTATAAATCGTTCCCGTAAGTAGACAGCTTTAAATACCTCGGCTCCACAATAACATCAACGAATGGCCAATTAATTGAAATAGATCAGCTATTAACAGCCACAAATAGAGCATTCTTATCTCATTCAACAGTATTGAAATCCCGAAGCATCTCTAGAAATTTAAAATTAAGGTTGTAAAATGCTGTGTTGTGTGAGAAAAAGCCGGTTCTGATATACGGCTGTGAGACGTGTGCTGTCACCAGCACCCTGGAAAGCAGAATTAAGGAATTTGGAAGGAAAATCCTTCTCACGATAAACGGAGCAGTACGGGATCAGAGACATAACTCCTGGAGGAGAAGGACCAATAAAGAATTGCTCTCGGAAACTTTAATAAAGAAAACTTAATAAAGAAAACTCTCGGAAACTTGTTCAGTCGATATCTCATGATATGAAGGAGGTTAAGATGTAGCCCGAAGTAATCAGTCAGAACGCCTCTACACAACTATGAATGCCACAATTGTTGGCAAGAGACCTCGTGGGACGCCAAAGACCAGATGGATAGACAGGGTCAACAAAGATGCTGCGGAGCTTCATGTAGCAGATTGGAAATCAGTGGCCCAGGATAGACAGAGGTAGAGAAGGCTGGTAAAGGCGGCCAAAAATCTACAAGGTCTGTAGCGCCAACTAAAGAAAAAGAATGTTTATCAGTATTATAGATATAAGCTACAAGTATTCTATCCGATAACGCCTCCCCTCTTGCGTTCTTTACAATTCTAATTAATTTTCTGAGCTTTTTATCTATTGAATCGCTTGAACTAGGCCATCATAAAGGTTAGCAATTAAAGGTTTTGAGGTCAACGTATGAATTATCTTCTTCGGAACTAAAGAAATTTGGAATAGATTTCCTGTGTATAGTGATTATGTGCTTGTTAAAAACAAAGCATGCAATTAAAGAAGATCTAAAGGATTTATTTATTTATTTATTTTCTTGTATATAAAGACAAAAAAAAAGGGAAGAAGAAGGAAAGAAGGAAGAAGGAAGGAGGAAGGAAGAAAAAAAATACTGATCAATCCACATCGGACACACTGTAGTTGTATGAAACGCGATTGAAAAAATGAAAAAAAAAATAGGAAAAATTATGATAGCCAAAATTGAAAAAAAAAAAAATTAAATTAAATTTTCTAATGAACAACAATATTAAACTGAAAAGGTACTAATCGATAAGTCGTCCTCGGACAATTTTACAATAAAGAAAGGAAATAAAATCAAAGGAAATAAAACTTACCGAAAAACTTGTCTTCCTCTCTTCATTGACGCCTCGTAGGTGAGCTCACCGTAGCGTACGTCAATGCCGGTCCTCTCAATTCGGAAAGATATTAGAAGATAAAGGGGTATAGGACAAGCGGGATAACTAACTAACGAACTGGAAAAAAATTCAATTATAGAAATTCACAACATATATCAATTGTTTTGGAAGCGGTTAACAAAATGACTAATTTAGTAGGCAGTGAACAAATAGACTGACCCGGATTTATATATATAAAAAATTAGACTTCCTAAATATCAAATAAAGAACTAAACAGTAGTTTTTAAGTATGCATTTAAAACAAACAAATTGTAATGTACAATTTGTCCGATATGGATTGATCAGTATGCTGTGTATTACGGCAATCCAGTATAGTTGGACAGCATTGCTGAAAATAAAGCATTTCTCTCTCTTAAAGTTAAGTAAATAATATTTTTCTTTCAGGTTGATAATCAACGATCTCGATCCATAGGCCAAACAAATAAAAATAGAATAGGGAGGAGAAAAAGATCGGGTTCGTCATATGTAGCATCTACTATCACAAGAGTTGTGAGTTTTTTTATTTTCACTTTTCATCTTTTAGATTTATCCATTTAAAAAAAATTAATCTACAATTTATTCCGAAATAGTTATTATTATTCCCTATTCTATATTGATTTTTTCATATATTTAATTTAACTCCATTCAATTTAATTTACACATTTACTGCCTGGCGAATTTTCCATGGTTTGCCCAGCGATTTTATGCGATGCGTATTACGTTGGAATATTATTTGCAGTAAATAACGTGAGTTATAAAATCATGCTTTTCGCATTATTAATGGTGGGGGACACCAGTAACCCCTACGGCGCTTTAGACAATTTTTACGATTTTCCTTTATTAAAACAATCGTGATTCGGTTGCTTAGCGGCTACTCTCATTATTTAGTCTTATTTACTGCGTCATTTTTCTTTGTTTTCACTACATTTTTGTATTTTATATCTTTCATTCTTTTTTTTTAATTAGCCCTTAAAAATGTTTCTTCAAATGGAGATTATTCATCAAGCACAGAATCTGACGGTCCAGTTTTACAAAGACCCTCAAATATATTTCGACCGCTATCAGACAGCAAGAAAAGTTCATCGATTAATTCATCCGATATGCTCCCACGGTACATCGGCACCGAATTGAGTCTAATAGTGAAACTGAAGCTAAGGATAGCGATAACAACGAAGATGATATACCTGGAGAGTTTGAATAGGCGTGTTCCGTTGGGTGATAAAACCAATATTACATTTTCGGATTCGTCAGGTAAAAGGTCGCCTCATCATCGCCGCTCCGCCGGTAACTCTTATTCGCCGACTTCTACCACGCCTTCCTCGCCGCTAACTATGCTAGGTTCCTCCGGAGGTCTAACTCATTCACTTCTCCCCACCGCGCCTGTTTCGGTATTGCACCTCGATCACCGAGCAAAATCATTCCGCGCTCTGCTAGATTCGGGAAGTCAGGCGAGTTTCGTCACTGAAAGAGCCGCGTCTCATCTTTACCTACGTCGTTAAGGGTTAGCGTCCTTAAGGGCTCTTCCCGTTTTCGTATCGTTCGTAATCGAGAAGATCACTCATACACTTCCCGTCACGGATGTAGATTTATCACAGTGGCCGTATATGCGGGGACTACCGCTCACCGATCCATTGTTACCCCAATCCTATCCAGGATAGACTTCCTGTTCGGAGTAGACGCCCTGCCGCGTATCCTCCTCGGAATTCAACCGTCGCCAAAGGATGGAATCGTTGCCTGAAACACCGTATTCGGGTGGTGTTTCATGGGAAGCTGTCGCCCCTCCCCCCATCATATCACCTGGTATCCAGAGGGAAAGGACAATGAAGGCAAGACTTATCGCCCCCCACCTCAACGCCGTCTCGCGCCACTAACCGGGGATCCGGAACCTGCTACTCTTTCACCTGAGGCCAATGCTGTCGCTCCGGAGGGTCAAGAATTGTCTGTGTTTAACGCGCTTACCAATATACAGCTAAACCGCGATCTCCAACGGTATTGGGACCTCGAGGAAGTTACCGCCACCTCATCCTGGTTCTCTTCCGGCGAACAAATTTGTGAGGACTTATTTAAGACATTAGTTTCCCGTGATTGCAAGGGTCGAAACATCACCCCTTTGCCCTTAAATCGCTCGACTTGGGGGAATCCTATTATCGGGCTATTAAACAGTTTAACCGACTTGAAGCCCGCCTTCATCGTGAACCTATTTTGCGCGAAGCGTACCTCACCTTTATGCGCGAATACCTAGATTTAGGTCACATGTCCGTCGTTCCGGAACCCGACGACGCTTCCGGAGTAACTTATTGCCTCCCTCACCATCCTGTCCACCGCCCGGATGATCTGCCTTCTAAGATCAGAGTAGTGTTTAACGCTTCAGCCCAATCCTCCAACGGGAAATCCCTCAATGGCATTTCCTATACCGGGCCTAAATTGCAATCTGACATTGTCACCTTGATCACCCGGTGTCGAACGCACAAATACATTTTTACCGCCGACATTCGAGAGATGTATTGCCAGATATTAGTTCCTTCAGAACCCCAGGATCTGCAGAGAATAGTATGGCGTTTCTCACCCGACGAACCGATCCGCTCTTATCGCCTTCGAACTGTCACGTACGGTGTCAGCTCCTACCCGTTTCTCGCCATCCGAACTCTTCATCAGTTAGCCCATGATGAAGAGGCTCGTTTTCCTTCCGCCGCCTTCGTTCTTCTCAAGGGCACTTATGTAGATGACATTATTACTGAAGCTTCCTCGCTATGGGAGACAATCCAACTACGGGACGATGTCATCTCGCTACTGCAATCCGGCGATTTCGAACTCCGCAAATGGGCTGCTAATCATTCCAGGATTCTCGCCAATCTTGCCGCCGAGCATTGTCGCGTGGGGACTCACTCATTCGATTTCTCCTTCGAGGACGAGTTTACTATCAAGATCCTTGGTCTCGTATGGTCAACAGACACAAACACCTTTTCGTATCGGTTATCTTCTGATAAACTTCCGGCCACCAACCGCTCATTCTATCCAAGATAGCCCACATCTACGACCCTCCGAGATGGTTAGTTCCCGTGACTTACACCACCAAATTATTAATCCAACGCCTCTGGGTTGACACTCTGAATGGGATGAATATGCCGATATCAGCCGGGATTGGAATCGTTTCCAGGAAGAACTTGAAGTTATATCGCACATTGCCATCCCTCGTCGTTTCCCTTACTATCAGGAATCTCGCAGTTGCCAACGATTGGTCGCTTTTTGTGATGCATCCTAATTAGATTACGCCGCCGCGATCTATTTGTATTCCACTTCCACAAATCGCCGTCAGCCTACTCATGGTTAAATCCAGGGTCGCATCTTTTAACAGAGTATCCTTCCCTCGCTTAGAATTATGCGGTGCCCATCTCCTGGCGAAATTAGTCGTCAAAACTATCGGCATCTTCTCTCAGCCTTTCGAGGATCTTATTGCCTTCTCTGATTCTGCCGTAGCCCTCGCCTGGATTCGTGGCGAACCGCACCGCTGGAAAACATTTGTGGCAAACCGGGTCACTGAAATTCATGTAAACTTACCCCCTTCGCACTGGCGGCACATTGACGAAAAGAAAAACCCCGCCGATTGTGGCCCTCACGAGCTTTCCCCCAAGGAGTTCACCAAGCACACCTTGTGGAGGACAGGCCCCTCTTGGCTCTCCGAACCACCATCCTTATGGCCCACATTGCGCGTCGACTTCCCACCGGACATCGTTAACTCGGAACGTCGATCTACTCAGAAAATTGTTTCCTTTACGACCCTTACCACCCTTAATTTAGAAGGCCGCTATTCGTCCCTTTCACGACTTCAACGCGTTACATCATGGTGTCTCCGTTTCATAAACAACAGTAGGAACCCCGATCGCCGTGCTACCGGGTTCCTTTCCGCAGCCGCACTTAACTTTTTCATTAAACCCACTTTGGAGGCCGCTATCAAATCCACCAAGCGCCATCTCCGCACCGTAATGGGCACGCAAGTTTTGTCTTTTGAAGAATTTTCCATCCTACTCGTTCAAATTGAAGCCGTACTCAATAGTAGACCCCTATGTGCGTTATCATCGGATCCGCACGATCTAGAAGCTCTTACTCCCGGGCATTTCCTTATTTTTCTACCAATAAATGCCGCCCCGGCTCCTGATCTAACGGAGGTTCCTAACACTCGCGTGTCGTGGTGGAAACTCACCGACAAGATACATCAAGTATTTTGGTAACGATGGTCCCTAGAGTATCTCCATACGCTCCAACAACGATCCAAGTGGACTGAATCAACCCCCGAGCTAACACTTGGCTCTCTCGTTCTTATCAAAACCGACAAATCACCGCCTCTGCGTTGGCCCTTAGCGCGAGTTCTCGACTTACACCCCGGGACAGACGGCATAACCAGGGTCGCTAGCCTCCGAACATCGTCCGACATCCTAACACGATCAGTCCACCGCTTATGTCCTTTGACCTCTCAATGATGTCACTATAGTGCCATGGGGGGGGGGGAGTGTTCAGTAGGGTCTCATCATCCAGTAAAATAGTAAACAGTCACTGCCGCTATGAGAGGCTATATCAATAAGGCATTTGTCAAAAGTGAGGAGTGGGAGGCAGCCGTTTTTGGCGCGCCCAGTCACTAGTCGTCCGACCGTCATTTAGGACAGATCGATCAGAATTTGGGAAGCCCTTCTAGCCTGTTGTTCTGGACGAAGTTGATTAAAGGTTTCCATACTGCGGCATTTCTCGCCCGCTGATTTCTCGCTGCCAACGGCCAGCTCGACAGGTGCTGCATTGAATACGTTCCAGCTTATTGCAGTCGCCTAGCAACCAGATGCTGTCAGATGATTGATAGAACCGAGGTAACGAGTCGCCGGAAGCCCAAATGTAAAAGTTCAGTCTTATTAAATTATTCAGACTCTGTGAACCAGTGATTGCCATCATCAAGTTCGCCTAGCACCATCACTTCAAACTAAATACTATAAAGTCATATCGCCGTATCACCCGATCGCCCAGTATTTGTGTTCTCTCATATTATTTAGAAATTTAATATTTGTATTCTCTCATATTATTTAGAAATTTAAGGTTAAGAAATTTGTTGTTGTCTTATATGATTATCCCTTTTATTATCTTTAATGTAAGTGTTCATGGTTCTTTCAATTTTATCTTCATTGTTTCTTTAATTGTATCATAGTTATTCCTTTTTTTGTCTTTAACATTTTTAGCTATTATTCTTTATATTTTTGTACTTTAGTTCTAATAAACCCATGTTTCAGTATCTGGCCTAATTCATTTTAAGTCCCGACCTTCTTTTACTAACATATTTTATACGAGAAAACACTATGCGTGGATGAATTCTTAGTGCCGTTTCGAGACCGCATAGTATTTCATCGATATATAAAACAAAATTTCATTATAATTTGTTTGTGCAATAGGGAGCTGAGTGGCTCTGTGGTAGAGCACTGAGTTGCCATGCCGGAAATCCTGATTCAAATCCCGCTGCGGGCAAGGCTTTTATTTGGTCTGTTTGCAGCCGGAGACGGATCATATAGGATCTAGGACCCTCCTGGGGCTCACCCAGCCTCTATAAAATATTATCAAAATAGGGTACCCAAAAAAAAGGGGGAAATCTGGCGTTTGACCGTAACCTAGGACAAGTCAACTCCTTTCAGAACCGTTGTCCATGAAACAGTACAGTCTCTACCATGTACTGAACCCCAGACCCGTTCACGGGTTGTAGTGGTATAGTTTTTTTTTTTTATAAAACAAAAATATCACAGATAAGACATTAACGTTTTTAAATTATGTAGTGGGCCAGGTTACATTTATTCATTTCGAATAAATACGGTCAAAGAGGAATATACAAATGAAATATCTGGAAATAAGCCAACTGAAATTGTAATGGCTCTTTGTCAAAATATTTTTGGCAAAGGCCACACTATCTGCACAGATAGTTGGTACATAAGCGTTGACAAGGCAGACAAATAATTTATATGAATACAAATTTATTGGATACGCTACGAAAAAAATCGGCGTGGCAATCTAAAAGGCGTAGTGGACCAAAAATTAAAACGTGGAGATGTTAATGCGCGAGAAAATAAAAATGGAGTAACAGCTTTAGAATGGAAAGATAAATGAGATGTGTTGATTCTATCTACAATACATTCATCAGAAAAGACTACTATACAGAAAAGAAACTGTTCTAAAGAAATGTTTGAAAGAAATAGTTGAATATAATTTAGGGCAATCTTCAGTCGACTTATCTGATCAAACGATTGCTTATAGCTCACCTCTGCACAAAACTTTAAAATGGTACAAGAAACTGGCAATAGAGCTTTTACTAAATACTTGTGTTGTAAATTCAATAGTGCTATTCAAACAAGTAACCGGGAAAAATATTTCAAATACTGATTTAAGTATGAAATTAGCATTATATTTAATGAAAAGCTCCGATAATGATTGTATTTTTCCAATAAATTCGTAACGGAGCAGACCTTTTCATGACTTTAAAAAAAATGCCTGGAAATGCACGAAATGTAAGGCGATTTTATAAGGGGTGCTATAAAAAAAAGTTCAAAACAACTAGGAAGAACTGGAGCAAACCACTAAAAAAGTGGTGACCTATTGTTCCGATCGCAATGATTCACATTTTCTTTGCCCTGAGTGTTTCAATCTGACTCATTGCAATAGGCATTAATAATATGTATATTTTTCATGTAGTAATACAATTATTTTTGTATGTTCCATATTGCATTAATTACTTCAAACCATTATAGTAACAATGGTATTATTGAAAAATGTATCAATATCCATATTTTCTCTAAATATGTAATTTTATTATTTACTGCGTCGCTGGTCACTGGTGGCCTGCACGGCGCTGTAGCCAAGTCGAGTGCTGGTCACCGGTGACCCCCACGGTAGTCAACGTGTTAAGAAAATTCGTATTAGAATAGTAAAAAGGAAAAAAATGGTTACCCGAAAACGGGAAATGAAGGAGATCTTGGGTTTTTTATGAGATCTACAACAGACCCGGTTTAGTTTCAACGACAATCAATGTATTAGTATTAATATCAAAAAGAAAAAGTGATTACCCTATAATTTAGAGATCATGCTATACAGGCCTATTTATTTAGTTAAATTCAAGACCTTATAATAACCTTAATTTATCTAAAAATATTTTTTAAATAATTAACAATTTTTTACAGGCAACGAGAAGCTATACCAACAAGGCAGAACCTGACCAATCAATCCCTACTCGTACTATAGGTGTACAAACTAACATTGGATATTTACATCGAAGTACTATAGGATCTTTGCAGCGATCGGTAGGCAGTCGGTTATATAGAAAAGTAAGAAATGTAGCAAATTATTTTAATTCAGTTTTTTTTCAAGTTTTTCACAGACTGTCATAGACCATAATGTATTATGGTGTATGTATTATGAATGTTTGAAAATTAGATTTTCATTATGAAGTAAAAGTCACTTGATTTTTTCTTCTGTTTGATTGTATTTAATTTATAAAACTAAAAAGGAAAGAGCTCTGGACATTCATCCCTTCAAAGAACATATTGTTTATATTTTATATATTTAATTTCACTCCCTTCTATTTAATAATGAAAATTGTATACCTATTAGAATAAAATAGTAAACAGAAAAAAAATCGATTACCCACAAATGGGGAATAAAGGAGGAATTGGTTTTCTTACGAGGTCTACAACAGACCTAGTTTAGTTTCCTCGACAATCAACAATAGGTTGATGATGGAATGAGCACTCCACTTATTTGGGCTAGCCATCTGTGTAGTTGAGAGTCTACTGACTATAAGCCGTATAAGTTACATTGTATGTTGGTGTTTATTATCATTACTTATATTGGCTTATGCCTAGTTTTTAATATACAGGGTGTCCCGAATTTAAATGGCAAAACTTCAGGAACTTATAGGGGACTGAAAAACTAAGACAAAAAGTCCTTTAGAGATTTGCTCGGTTTTGCTTAGTTTTAGAGAAAATCGCAAAAAAAGAAACAAAACAAGTTTTCATTTTTATACTTATTTATTTACATTTATATTTATGTTATGTTCTTTTTAATGTAAATATTGCTGAAAAAGTTGTCCTCTTGCACCAATGCAAGTGTTAGGGCGTGATTAGACTGAATGAAATTTAATAGGAAGCAAATTGAAGTACCACGGGAATTTGAAAGAAATCTCTGATATTAACATAGCATTTGATTCATTAATTTTAAGGACATATGAAATATCTTTTTCTTAACTAAGCAAATATACAGGTGATAAATGATTAAACTTAATGGTAGAAATTATACAAGAAGGACTTACAGACTAAACATGCAAAATAGCGATCTAATGAATAAAGATGATTAATGACTAATAAAAAGATAAACATTGATTATAATAAAACATTAATAGAAATTGCTCCATGCTAGCATTATGGCCAAGATATAACAAATAAATATGAAAGATATAATGAAGAATTTAAGTGATCACGGCCTGAAGGGTTAATACGATTAATTAGCTTGAATTGTCTCATATAAACACAATGAGTTGTTGATCATCAGCAGCCGTACTATTCGGCGATTTGAGGCCTTATGATAATGAAATGGGACTCACGATTTGTGTGTTCTCTATAACCAATTATCCTCTGGTGTCTCAGCAGAGCACCTGGTGCGTGACAGGCTCCAAGACCTCCTGGACGCTGGACGTTCTCAATAAAGAATATCGGCTTGAAAGCGGCAAGCGGTCGTAGCTGCGAAGGTCTAGTAGAACAGTCCAGCTCGGCGTTCCAACAGCAAGTGCCGCGCTCCAAGCGTCACTACCCCTCTCCTTCGATTTTGGCGGTAAAGTATATTTCCGATCGCAGAGGCAAGGATCGGTTTGTTCCTTCTGGCGGGTAGTACCGGTTCGCGGCTAAACGGCAAGCATTACATCTAGCACTCACTTGATAAATAGCAGCTAAACATTGTTCAAATATCTGATGATATTTGTTGCACTGCATCTATGATTCGGTCTCTTAATTGCTCTCTTGAGTTGATTGGCACCGAATAAACTTTCTGCTTCAAGGTTCCCGATACGAAAAAATCCATCGGTGTCATATCAGGTGACCTGGGTTGACAAGGTACTACTCCTCCACGTCCAATCCATCGTTGTGGATAATTTATATCCAGCCAAGCTCGAGCAACTCTGCTATAATGAGCTGGACATCCATCGAGTTGGAACCACATTTCAATCCGCTGTTGTAAGGAATGTCATCTAAATAATTAGAAAAGTCGTTCTCCAAAAAATGTGTAAATGTGATACCATTCGATCTTCCAGGTAAAAAATATGGTCCCACCAGTAATCCGTTACAAATTCCAAGCCAAAGGTTAATAGCAAATTCATGCTGAAACCTATTCTCTCTAATAGCTCTGGGATTTTCAAGAGCCCATACATGATAATTTCTTTGTTTAACAATTCCTCCTCTTGTAAAGGTAGCTTCATCGGTCCATATAATTTTTATTGAAACTAAATTATCATCGCGAATTTGTTCTAGAAACCAGTTACTAAAATTCAATCTCTTGACGTAATCTTGAGGTAATAAATTCTGAACTTTTAGAAGATGGTATAGGTAGCGATTATCACCTTTCAAAGTTCACCATATTGCTTGCCGCGATATTGCTAATGCAGCAGATGCTCTTCGGATGCTAGTCTCAGGATTGTTATCGAAGTGGCGTTGGACACAATTTCTTCTCCGATAATATGCTCTTACTGCTGCCTGGAATTGGTCGCCTTCATTACGTATTAAGAATGACCCATTCTCTCATAGTCTATTAAAAGTTTACGAAAAGACTCGTCGATTAGGCACTCTTCTATTTGGGAATCGGCGCGCATACTCCCGCACCGCTTCTAAAGCATTACCGTTACAGAAACCATACACAAAAATCATATCAGCGTATTCAACATTAGAATATGTATGCGGCATTGTGGCTGATGCTATTCACACAAAAATATCTGAGTAACTGACTGAAGACTGATATAGGACTTATAATCCTAGAAGGAAGCCAAAATGTAAACAAATAAAATAATGTAAAGGATAACATTAAGTGTTTACATATCTCACTGCCTAGCCTGACGAACTTTGAAAGGTGATAATCGCTACCTGTAACATTTTTGTATTGTTTTGTTTTTTGCGATTTTCTCTAAAACTAAGCAAAAAACGAGAAAATCTCTAAAGGACTTTTTGTCTTAGTTTTTCGGTCCCCTATACGTTCCTGAAGTTTTGCCATTTAATTTCGGGATACCCTGTATATACAGACTATCTACAACACGGATCTCTAGTGCTTCTTATTTACTTTCGTATCCATGATTTCTACACCCCGGTGAACAATTAGCTTGGTCGAACTCTCACTAAGTGTTATTAAAACATTAATTTATCTATTTTTTTTACAGGAAAACATAAGGCAAACTAAGGAAACGGAACCAGTGGGCTCAAACATAACTCGTTCTAACCCAACTCAATCAGAGTCACAACATTCATTAGGAATGCTTTTAACCGCCGTTCGAAGATCAGTTACCAACTTCTCTTCGACATTTTTATCAAGATTAGTGAGTTTCCTATTTTATATTTATTTTTTTAGATTTACACATAAAAACTATAATGTATTATGATTGTTTGAAAATGAGATTTTATTAATAGATAAAAAGTCACTGAGGACTACAAAAAAAAAAAAACTGAATTAAAATGGAGGATGTACCAATAGAGATAATTAAATTTCGTACGCAATCAAATCATATTTTTCCTCGGCTGGTAAGCGACTCCGATAGCTCAATTGGTAGAGTGCTGTCTCGGAGAGACAGAGGACCCGGGTTCGAATACCGGCCAGGGTCATATTTTTCTCTTCAAATAAAAATAGTCAAAAATTAAAATCATTAACAAAAACTTATAAATAGTAATATGGCGTAAGTCAACAGAATCCTAAAATTAACGTTCAAAGAACATTCATTTTCGGTTATACATCTCAAAAATTGCGAGAACACGGGGACATGGGATCAGATAAGAGAAAAAATTTGTCCCCGGCTGATAAGTGACTCCGTTAGTTCAAATGGTAGAGTACTGTCACGGAGAGACAGAGACCCTGTTGCCGGTCTTGAGTAGCTGATAGTGCGGCTTAATGGTCTAATGCCTGTAATCGCTATATCCATTTCCGATGCAACTTGACCAATAAACGTCTGGCAACATCACGATTATTGTAACTTTATCCCACAGGGTTGGTCTATTATAAACACAACTAATTAATTTTTCAATATCCATAGTCACTTAGGTTGATAACAACACACAAACACGAAAGAATTATGAAACTCTATATTTATAAAACTATAAATATACTCAATTTGCGCAGTAGGCGCCGGTAGACTGGCGAGAAATCCCAACAAATTCGGAATCGACGGGTCGGTTGATCGGCCGTGAACGGGCGTCATCGGACGGTGACAGTTATAGTGGTGTAAGCGCTCCTTTCCTTTTATATATGTTTCATTTGATCGGCCGAGTTTGACCGATGAAGCCAGAGTAAAGATCACTGGTAACGGTTTAGGTGTACGCGTGCCTTTCTACCTGATTGTATTTCATTTATAAAATAAAAAAGGAAAAAGCTCTGGACATTCCGTCAAGGAAGCTATGGTTTTTATTTTATATATTTAATTTTATTGTCTTTCGATAGTTTCAGTCGAACTTTCAATTAGTGTTATTTATTATCTTTAAGCTATCTATACCAGCCCAACAAACAATATATCCCGTGAATCAAAATCCAAATACCCCGCATCAAATCCCTCATATCCCCCTCCTTCAACTGCTACTGATCCCACAACACTACTCACATCATTCCTCTCCGAGTTCAAATCCATGGTCACACCACTAATATCTCTCCTAACGAATTTTGGTTCCCATCTCTTTCCTGTCCAACAAAATCCTTAAATGACATCCACCTTATCCATTCTCCTTTGGAATGCGAATGGTATTCGAAACCACACTGACGAACTAACATCCTTACAGTGTAATGACCCTTTCCCCAAATTGATTTAATAATTATTTAATATATCCGTGGACCTTTAGGAGGAGAAAATAAAGTCAATTACAAACGAGTCCACAATGGAAACCACAAATAAAATTATATTCTCAAATATAATATAAATCTTCAAGAAAAAAAAATAAAATCGGCTTCCAGTCAAATTCTTTTATTGTTTTAAGAATTTGACTGGAAGCCGATTTTATTTTTTTTCTTGAAGATGAAATTCAAATAAATCCAGTTTTGAAAAAAGGAAAAAATTATAAGAATATAATATAAAATAATATGACATGCAATCACTTATTATAATTTAATACAATTATTCTAATGCAAGCCTTGAGATGAGCGGGAGGTGAACGAACAGTCAGTGGGGAGTCGTCAGATGGAAGTGCCGTCAAATAATAATGCCTCAAAATGCTTAACGTTACCCCCACCATCTCAAACCACCCCCTCTCTGTTCTCCACCAATAGGAACAGAGACCATCTCATATATTCGAAAACAAACTGTTAATACGCAATACATACTCATCCCGCCAAGGTACATAGGTGAGTATATGAAACATACAATCTAACAATACAACCTAATTCTATCTCTTAAAGAGACGCGTATTAAACTCCAGACGTTAATACATTAAATAATACATACAAATCAATCAATACAATTATCCTTATCAATACGGATACATCTAATCAAATCATATTATATAACTAATTATACATTTAATATCATCTATCATTATACTTTTAAATAATATATATATATATATATATATATATATATATGTGTGTGTGTGTGTGTGTGTGTATGTGTGTGTGTGTGTGTGTGGATCACTACTCAATTAAATAATGTCTAATATAATCTATGTGGTCACCACATTACCCCCCTCTTAATAAAAAAAATTGATGATTTCAATTTTTGATAGAACATATGCGACGAAGAAGAAGATAAAATGGGCAGCAACCAAAATTCGATGTGCAAATTGTCTATTCTATATTCTATATCTATGCTAGACACACACACCAAAAATATGTGTATATATATACATATATATATATATATATATATATATATATATATATATATATATATATATATATATATATATATATCATTCCAACATAAACATTTTTTTTATCATGTAGTCAGTGTGTGTCACTATCAAGGGTGGTTGAGGGTGGAACGTGGTGTCCTGCGCCTACCAACGGAAGGGTAGGAAGATGGCCACAAGATCTATTCTTCCGGCATGTTGTATCTTGATCTCGTTTTCCGCCATGTGTTTAGGAATAGGGAGAAAAGAAGGTGATATACAGGTTATATATTCTATTTGTGTTATGTATTAATTCTAATTGAAATAAAGTATGTTTTCTTGTTTTGCCAAACGCGTGTGTTATTTTTCAAATACCGGACATTCCAAACATAATAATCGGCGACGAGGATTAAAAACATCGAATAGTTCAGTATTAATGACTGCTATCAAACCGAATGTCAAGATTCAAAATCGTTTCTAACCTCCGACGTCTACGAACGTCACTACGTTTTTCATCATATTACAGATATCTTATTTTTCATTATACATACAGTTTACAATGGATGAGAATCAATTCAAAAGTTTTTTAGAAAAGTTCTCCCAGCCACTTGCGTCCAATCAAAAAGCTCTTGTTGAACAGTTGATAGCGGCCGGAGGCATTACTGGTAATGGCAATGTTGCACCGTTTAAACAATTTGAGTCAACATTGGAGAAATTCTCTTCATACCTCGAACGTTTCGAAAACTACGCCGCTATGAAAAACGTTACCTGTGATAAGAAAAAATCCCAGTTACTTTTGAGTTCAATAGGCCCTATTCAATATAACAATTTGGCCGCATTTCTAGGACCTGAGAGACCGTTGAACTCACTTGATTACAAATCACTTTCAGAGGAATTTTCGAGGATGCTGATGCCCGCTGGGAATGTCGTTGTTTCTCAACATTATTTTCTATCTTGCTACCAACAGGATTGTCAGTCTATTTCTGAATATGTTGCTACGCTACGACGTCATCTGTCAGATTGTGAGTTTCATGTCGAATTCACTGAATCTACGTGTAAGAGAAAAGTCTCGATATCTGAAGTTTTCTTGCGGTCTCAGTTTGTGCGAAGAATCCGCGACGATTGGATCCGCGAATTATTATTACAAGCTAATATTACTAAGTTTGATGACATTTTAAAAAAAGCATTGGCATTGGAAGCTTCGCGAATTCAAAGTAAGGAAATGAGTAGCATGAGCTCCTCCCTGGCTCTCACATCGGGATTTTCGTCCAACTCAAGTGATGTTAACAAAGTTTCATGTCGTTCAAATACAGACAAAGCTGGTTCGCGTCCTCACCACCCCCGGGACACCACTCCAAGCTCGCGTCGTCGTCCTCCATCACGTTCGCGGGATTTTTATCGCACATTGGGAATTGAAAATTTATGTTTTCGATGCGGGAAAAGTTCTCATAAATCAAATGACTGCCAAATCGACCGAGAAAAACTAAGATGCACTTCATGTTTCGCACAAGGTCATGTTTCAAGAGTGTGTATCAAAACCTTATCTAAATTACCTGTTGATTCTAAGCAAATCGGACATGAATCTGACGAAAGCCACTCTGATCATTCAACCCAGTCTTACGGATGCAATGCTATTACACGCCTCGTCTAGCGTATTTGATTTATATGAACTCAATGCCTGCTCAGGGAAGTATATCATAATTGTGTGACTCAACAGTAAACCTTTCAAAATGGAGGTGGATTCTGACGCGAAATTCACTATTCTGCCGGAAGACAAATTACAACAGCTTAACCTCAAAAAAGACCTTTTACCTGCGCATATTAACTTCAGAGCTTTTTCAAAGGACATCGTCCCCTGCAAGGGTAAAATAAACGTTGCAGTAACCTATAAAAACAATCGCATTTTAGCCGACCTGTACATTGTTCCACCTGGCCATGACGCTCTTTTGGGTCGCGACTGGATAAGGAAGCTTGGACTAGAACTTAAACAGATTGATGCAGAGATGTCACTTAAACATGTTCCTCAGGATTTCACAGATTTCTACGCCTTAAATGAGGTTGGAATTCTTAATGAGTTTCCTGAGGTATTCGAGGAAAAAATTGGGTGTGTCCCAAATTGCAAAATTTCCTTGGCATTGCGGGAAAATGCCAAACCAGTCTACACCAGAGAACGCACAGTACCATTTGCTCTTCGTGCTCGAGTGGAACGGGAGCTTGACTCACTTGAAAAATCTGGTATTATTACACCAGTGGCTACGAGTGACTGGGGATCTCCCCTTGTTGTAATTACAAAACCAGATGGAGGAGTCCGACTTTGTGTCGACTATAAATGTGGTGTAAATGAGTGCTTGGTTTCTGCAAATTTTCCTATTCAACGAGTGGAGGATGTTTTAAGCAGCCTTCGTAATTCCAATTACTTCTGTAAACTCGATTTGTTCAAGGCATACCTGCACCTCCTGGTAGATGAACAAAGCAGCATGATACAAACCATTTCCACCCATAGAGGGACATACAAGATGAACCGACTAAGGGCATTAAGACTGCCCCGTCAGAGTTTAATAGAACTATTTCTCAAATCCTGGGGGGTCTGCCAAAATGTGCTGTATACTACGATGACATCCTAGTTCACGGATTTTCCTTGGAGGAATGTCAAAAAAACCTTCGGCTATGCCTCAGAAGACTGTCAGAGTATGACTTGCACCTTAACAAACACAAGTGTTCGTTTTTCACTACTGAAACTGACCCTTGGCCATGTCGTTTCGAGGAATGCTATCAGAAAAAATCCTCAAAAGATCCAGGCTGTCTCCGCACTACCACGCCCACAGAATGTCGATGAAGTTCGTAGATTTCTAGGTATGCTTACTTATTATGCAAGATTTATCCCTGATTACTCAACGACTTCATTTCCCTTACGCAATTTTCAAACTAAAGGACACCGTTTCAAGTGGACCAAGCAATGTGAAAATGCCTTCCTTAAACTCAAAGCAGAAATGTGCAGTGACAGAATTTTAGTTCCTTTCGATCCAGCACTGCCTGTTATTTTAACCACAGATGCTAGTCCGGTGGGAGTTGCAGCAATTCTCAGCCATTCTGTAGACCGACATGAAAAACCCATAGCCTATGCATCCCGTGCCCTCACACCGTCAGAAATGAACTACAGTCAACTTGACCGGGAAGCACTATCTATTGTGTTTGGAGTCTCACGATTCTATAACTATATCTACGGGAAACATTTCTTTTTGGTTACTGATAACCAGCCACTTTCCCGGATTTTTGGACAGAACCGAGCTTTACCACATATTACTTCAGCCAGACTACTTAGATACGCCTCATTCCTTTCAGGATTTGATTACACAGTTCTATGCAAGAAGAGCAAGGAAAATCAGAATGTGGATTGTTTATCAAGGGCTCCTCTCCCGAATTCGAGTAAGACTGCAGACATTTCAATCAATGATGAGGTGAACCTTATTCATTTTGAATCAGTTTTCCATGTTTCCAGCACTTCAATAACAGCTGAGACCATCGCTGAGGCGACATCGTTGGACTCGGATCTCCAGAAAATCATCAAGGATCTGCAAACGGCATGCCTCTATTACTCTATTTCACATCGAATCCTATTCAGGTTGGATAGAGTGGTTATTCCAAAGCTTCTTAGACCCGCCATATTGAAAGAACTCCATGCCACTCACGTTGGCATTACAAAAATGAAGCAACTGGCTAGAAAGTATGTGTATTGGGAAGGGTTAGATAAGGAAATAGAACACACCGTCCGAGGGTGTTTGGAATGTGCGCCATTAAGAAACAACCCACCAAAAGTCACAGTACACCCATGAGATGACCTGAATGCCAACTGGGAACGCCTTCACGTAGATTATGCTGGGCCAATGAACCGTCTACTTTTTGCTGTGCATTGATACGAAGTCCAATGAGACGCTCCGACTACTCAAGCGACCATAACCTTATTGGACGATATATTCTCCAATCATGGATTCCCTAACCAGATTGTATCGGGCAACGCTTCTATTTTCACGTGTAGTGCTTTCAAACAGTATTGTAAAGATCGAGGGATATCACAACGCCTCATTGCTCCTGGACACTCAGCAACCAACGGACTCGCAGAGCGAAGTGTCCAAACTCTGAAGAGAAGGCTAAAAGCCACAGCAAGCGAACCTGGAACTATGTCTGAGAAAGTGAAAAGAATCCTTTTCCGTTACAGAGCAACCCCCTTTCATGTGGGTTTTCACCGGCAGAGTTATATATAAACAGGAAAATGAAGATTAAACTAGACCTTGTTTTTCCAACCAGACAGGAGAAATCGACCAGCTCTACTGATTGCAGGCGATCGTTGAAAAATGGAGCTAGAGTTCAAGCTCGCCTTTATCAGAACAATAGGGATACCTGGTGTTTTGGAACAATCGTCCAGTGTTTGGGCTCTCGGCATTATGTAATTAAACTTGACTCTGGGCGCACCCTAAAACGCCATATCAATCAACTGATTTCTACCGATGTGCCTGAACCAAAGAATATTCCTCAATCTCAAGGAAACGGTGTTACGTCAGGAAAAAGGAACCGCACAACACGCCATGTTACGTTCGACGTGCCTCAGCAATTGCCTAAAATGCCACCAATCCTGGACAAACTCAAACAATCAATTGATGCGACGTGGGAGCAGAAGCAAACCCCTACTGCAGACTGGCTACCACCTACACCACAACTGATCCTGGATCGGTCTACCTCTGCGAATGAACCACCCGAAGACTTGGGTGTTGTTTTGGACCCGGAACAGAATTTAACTCCAACCACCCAGACTACAGGTAGAAATGAATTAATACAGCCTTCGCTAGAACATCGCAATGTGACTCCTCGAATTAAAGCTCGCCCTCAAAGAGAAAGACGTCGACCAGCATACCTCAAGGATTATGACTGCAACAACCAAGATAAAGCTGAAGATATTGAATAGTACCTTGCATCATGACTTTTATATTTTTTTTTCACTATATTTTATTACTTTAACTAATGTACTAATTGATTTTTTTTTTTTGTATGACACCTTCCTCCCTATTTTTTTTACTTCTCTATCTTAGTTTGTTTCTAGTAGTTTATAAATTTGTTGTACTATTTTGCAGGACATTATCATAGAATGTTCCTTTTTAAAGTGGCGGACGACTATTGTATCTTTATCTCGTTTTCCGCCATGTGTTTAGGAATAGGGAGAATAGAAGGTGATATACAGGTTATATATTCTATGTGTGTTATGTATTAATTCTAATAGAAATAAAGTATGTTTTCTCGTTTTGCCAAACGCGTGTGTAATTTTTCAAATACCGGACATTCCAAACATAATACGGCACCATCTCCCAGAAGGATAAGGCCAACAGGATTAACCTCATGAATGGGTCTGCCATTCATTCAGTTAGCCCGTGCCATCTTCAGGAAAGGACACAAGTACTCCACACACCCTTTCCACGTCACTGAAGAGACCCAAGGTCATATCAATAATCAAAATACAGGAACAAGCACATCGGAGTAAAATGTGGGACCCTTAATTAATGGAAACTAACCATCAAAATTTCTGTCCATTAAATAAGATGTATGGGAGTGTAAGTGGTAATATGTGGTGATTTCTAATTATTATTTGATTTATATATACATATCAACCACAAACACAAATTATTCTAAATTAATTGTACTAAAATTATCTTAAATCTAGAGACCACTTGCACATTTTTAACTCGAAGATACATATGAATTAACTATTGAATTAAAAATCAATCATCAAAATTTTTCTTTACAATATAAGGTCTCTATAGTTAACTTTGAGCTTAGTTCAACGATATAAAGTATCCGTCCACCAAATTTTAATCAATACTCGTAGACAACTCCGTTGAATTAATTCCAAATTCAAAATATTCATAAATTCAATTCAATTTCCCAAAAAAAACAATTTTCACAATTTTTCAATTCTCAACAATATAAAGTATCCGTTCACCAAATTTTAATCAATACTCGTAGATAACTCAATTTATTCCAAATACAAAATATTCATAAATTCAATTTAACATCATTCAAAACCCACTAATTATATTATTCAGTCCTCTATTCCATTGCTATCTTTTTTCTTTCTCTTTTTTTTTTATTTTCTTTATTTTTTTTTAATTATTAATATTTTATAGTAAGTATTTTTTTTACTACTGAAACAAAAAAACATCTATATAACAAAAATCTATATAACAAAATCAATTTAAATACATGTGGAAAAAAACTTCTGTCTCATATTTTCTTTATTTTTCTCTTTCTTTTTTTTTATTCTGTGAGGACTCTCTTATCATTTAATTTGTTTATTATCTTTTTTAAAAAAAAAATTCACATATTATTTTCAATCAATTTCCCCCCCCCCCCAAAAAAAAATGTCACAATTTTTTCTTTATACATTATCAATAATAAAAATTATTTTAAATATTCCCCACATTAAGGATGGAATTTATACAAACACAAAATTATTTTAAAATACTTGTATCTTCTTGATGCGAAGTGTTGGACATCAGGTCCAGTCTCGATGTTCTCTGGAATCGCAGTTTAACGAGATGCTGCTCGAAGATCTCTGGATGATCTCTGGAATCGATGATCTCTGGAAGTTCTCAGGAATGAAGATCTCAGGAATGCAGTTTAACGAGGTACTGCTCGTGGAATGAAGATCACAAGAATGCAGTTTATCGAGGTGCTGCTCAGCATTTCTGTGTTCTCTGTAACATACTCGAACAATTTTCTCGATCTGGAATATAAACTTTGATAATTTATGTCCTTACACAATATGAGATGCCCGCAAAACATCTTCAATTCCATTGTACATACATTGTATATAATCATAATAATAATATAATAATAGATTCCTTTCATACAACATATATATACAAGATAACATATTATTTCTTTAAACAAAATCAATTATATATATATATAATTATATATATATATATATATATATAACTTATGTACTTCACCAAGCAAAACATAAAAAAAAAAGACAAAGTCGGGAAATAAACAACTCACTTTAAGGCTGGTTAAACACTGCTTTATTCAAGTTACAATCCTCTATTTACAATGTTGACATCCACTGTTTAGGATTAGTGTCTATACTGGTGTATGTCCTATCTTAACTCCCCCCTGCCAGTTTACGAATACCCTCGTAAACTCAAAACAAGACAAAACATAGTCATAACATAAGAATACAAAAATAATAACAGAAAGAAAATTAAATACAATATCCTCAGATCAATAAAGCTATCACTTACAAAAAAGAAAAGAAAAGAAAAATTACACTATGTACAAGAACTCACTTAGCACTTTAACTTAAGATCATTATCACTCTACTGACCTACTTTAACAAACACTTAAAAATACAAAATAATAAAAATACTGAAAAAAAAAATACAAGCAATGGTGATCATACATATTTATAGTCTAGTTTCCCCAGCTGGAATTTTCAGCTGTTCAATATGTACCGTTCTACGTTTTCTGGGCTCCGCCAGACTCTGAATGGTGACCAGATTGTGCTCCCTAATCGCAATCACTTTGAATGGCCCCTCGTACCTGAGCACCTCCTTTGCGCGATTTGACACAATCTTTCTGTAAACAATATGGCCTATCCGAAGAGTTCCCATGATATCCTTCACACCAAAATTATCCCTGGCTACTCTCTTACTCTTCTCCGAGACCATTCTTGTACGCGCTTTTTCCCATATTCGGTCGAGTTTTATTCTGTTTGCGACTAGGTGTTCCGCCATGGTGTCATCTACGACCGTACCGTTCCCGTCCCTACGTCGTGCCCGTAAACCAAAGAGGACCTCGAAAGGGGAGAATCCTGTACCCATGTGGATTGAGTGGTTGTACGCCGCAACAGCCCGAGGCATCGCCACATCAGCCTCCAACCCTTTATCCGCATGGAATACACGAAGATGTTCGCCCAGAGTACTATGGAGCCGCTCAATCCCTCCCCTACTTTTGGGATGCCCGGGTGTATTCCAGTGCCAAGCGACACCGCAATCTTTCATGTCCTTTCGCAGTTGGGCATTGTCGAACTCTCTACCGCTGTCCGAGGAAATCGAATCTGGCATCCCGTAACATTGGAACCATGTTCGGAGGGCGCCACCGACCGCGGCCGCTGACTTCTCTTTCATCGGATGGGCCATGGCTATTTTACTGAACATGTCCACGATAGTTACCCACTTAAAGCCCCTCCACGTAAAGGTATCAATTTGGAGATCCGTTAGCGGCGCTATAGGCGTACACGTCTCCACTTGCAACCCTATCGGGGGATGGCGATCATACTTCGCGACATGGCAAATGGCACAGTCCCTCACAATCTCTTCGACCGTTTTCCTCATCCCCACCCAGTAGTACCTCCGTTTCAATGCTGTTACTGTTTCATTAACCCCCCTATGATTAGTTTTCCCCTGGTGGTAAGCTAACGTGACCTCTTTTTGGTGATCGGTATCCCGGATCGTATCCACCATAAGGCGACACCTAACAAACGACCTATCCAGACCTATCTTCTCTAGTCGCCACAAATTCTTGATTTTCTCCCAAACCGTCGCGTTCCCTACATAGAGGTAGTGGGTCACCCCTACCTTTGACGCGTCTTTCAGAACTTGGCATATCTGTTCTTCCTTGACTCCAGGGTGAGACCAGATAGTAACAATATGATGCCTCTCATATCTGGAATATTCCATTTTCAGTAACCCTGTGGTCCGTGTCTTCCAGATTATCTGTCGCGTCTTGTCATTGATCACCTCATCCACCTCCTCCATGTCCGTCAGTCTCTCGTCCTGTGAATCCTCCTGTTCGGGAGATTCCCCGTTGCGGTCTGTTTCTCGCTCACCTTCCCCATCTGGCGTCCATTCACGTATGAACCTCTGAAGCCCCCCGGACGGTTCCCCTTCTCCTGAATCGATCGCATTGACCTGTAGGGCACGAGATAGCCAATCCGCCACCACATTATCCTTTCTCGGCTTGTATGTTATCTCGATATTATACTGGCTCAGGATCTCCTTCCAACGCGTCACCCTAGCCGACGATTCCTTCAAATTCCCCACCCACAGAAGTGGCCTGTCATCGGTATGAACTTTGAACCTCTTACCGAAAATATAGGGCCGGAAGTGTTGGACTGCCCATATAATCCCTAATAACTCCCTTTCCAACGCGCTGTACCGAGTCTCTGCGTCTGTAAGCCTCCTGCTTGCGTATGCCACCGGCCGTTCTCCCTGATCATACTCCTGCGACAAAACCGCTCCCAGTGCATATTCACTAGCGGCGGTGGTGATCGCAAACGGTTTCGAAAAATTCAGAAATGCGAGGACCGGTTCTGTTTGCAACCAACGCATGCATTTCCTAATGTTCTCCTCGATCTCCGGGGTAATCTGAACTGTGCGCCCCTTTCTTAACAATTCATTCAGAGAAACCAGATGTTCGGCCATCTCTGGGACTAATCTACGATAATAATTGAGGGGTCCGAGTAATCTCCTGATTCCCTTGATATCGTTCGGCATCGCCATTTTCCCTATGGCTTCCACCTTCTTACCGTCAGGCCGAACCCCATCCTCCGATATCGAATGCCCTAGGAAATTGATCTGTTTTTGCCCCAATATTGATTTTTCCTCCGACAATTTCAATCCAAATTGACGGATTCTGTCAAAGACTCGCCTCAAGTCCTCGATATGACCTAACTCCGTCTTACTAAAAACCAGGAGGTCGTCCATATAGACCTGGCACATATTTTCATCTAAGCCCCTCAAGAACTCGTCCATCAGTCTCTGAAAAGTTATTGGCGCATTTTTCAAACCAAACGGCATACGGGTAAATTCGTAATGCCCCCTCTCAAACGTGAACGCTGTTTTACATTGGTCCCTGGGATGCATTCGAATCTGGTGGTACCCTGATTTCAAATCCAACGTACTGAACACCGTTGCTCCGCCCAATCTGTCCAAAATGTCTTCTAGTCTGGGAATAGGGTATTTCCCATCCAACGTGTTTCCTTGAGTTGTCGGAAATCCACTACCACCCTGTAGCGCTCCCTAGT
Source organism: Arma custos (assembly GCA_037127475.1). Classification (NCBI taxonomy): domain Eukaryota; kingdom Metazoa; phylum Arthropoda; class Insecta; order Hemiptera; family Pentatomidae; genus Arma; species Arma custos. The sequence goes on along the minus strand of CM073761.1, from coordinate 2,784,146 downwards.
ATCCCCGTCAACAGGTTTCTTCTTGACCGCCCATAGAGGACTGTCAAAGGGCGACGTACTATCGACGATAATTCCTTGGCGTTTGAGTTCCGCGATCTCCGCCCTAATGTGTTCCCGTAACACCTGTGGGTACCTCCGCTCCTTTACGTACGTACTCTTCTCTGACTTTAAATGAATTTCGTGAAAAGTTTCCCCCGTCACACTCAGGGGATCCCCCTCGCGAAAAAAAAATATCCGCATATTCCTCCTTTATGCCCGTCCTCCAATCCTTGACCTGGGCGATTACACCAACGCACCGCACATCCCTTTTCGCGCTCTCCATCGTTTTATATATCCGCCTCCCTATTTTAATCACCCATTGACCCTCTACATTACGTAGTTTCGCCTCTAATTTCCCGAGCACATCACACCCCAAAATCCCCCCATATTCACGCGGCATAGTCTCTACCACATGCAGGGTTGCTATTCCACCCTTTTTCACCCATTTACCTAACGCCAGGTCAATTTCCCCCTCCACCGTACAGGGACCACCCAAAGTGACCAACTTACATAAGCACGTCCTAATTTCTGGTTCACTCTTTCCTTTAAATATAGTTTGTAAACTATCTCTACCTATTAGAGTACACGAACACCCTGTGTCCACCAGACACCTCCACCCCTTGCAAAACTCGACAATAGGCAACCGATCACACCTCTTTATGATAGTATTTACACAAAAATGGTTGCCTCTCTGCTCACACCATTCTCATTCTCTACTCACCTCCTCGATTCTCCTCCCTGCACTCCGTTGTCTGCTCTTTCCTCCAGGGGTCCCTCTGCCACCAGGCTCGCTGCCCTCTGTCTCGAATCCTGAAGCCTCGGAAGATCTAGACGAATCGGATGGCCTTCTGCTTCTTCTCCATATTCTCTGCGCATTTACCTCCATTGGCTCTCCACGATCATGGTTTCTCCGCCTTATGTATGGGCATTGTCTCGCCATGTGTTCCTCGCTGTGGCACTCAAAACAGCGCGTGCGTGGGCACTGGGCCATCAGATGCCCTGTCTTCCCACATTCGTGGCACTTTCTATCCTCCTTTCTCCCATACTTTCTATCCCCGAACGGCTTTTTCTCTCTGGGTATTCTGTCTCTCCTGCTAAAGTCTCCATCCCTTCTTCTCTCTCGGTCTGGTCTTGGTCGATTTCTTCCTATATCATTACGGCGATATGACACCTTACACCATCCTGGTTCGAAAACTTCTCCATCCTCTTCATCGCGGGCACTCACATCCACCATCTCCTGGGCGCATTCCATGAATGACTTATCTCTGGGTAACCCGTCTTTCTTTCCGGTATCCCTAGCTAACTGCACCTTCAAGACTGTGGTCATAAACAGCATCCACGTTTCGACCGCACCGGTATCCATTACCTCGCGTAACTTCTCATTTATCTTATTTAGTCTCACCAGCAGTCCTGCAGCATACTGACCATTTGTCTGATTTTGACGTTTACCTCCCGAAACATCTGCAGCATGTCTTCTTCTGGGGCCCATCGCCCCCCTCCATACGCTTTTTTTAGCCTTTCTTTTATCACCTGCCATGCAGTATCCTCATCTGCTTGGATCAGATTTAGCACGCTCCTTCTGACCCGTCGTGCTAAGGCTACCCGTAGTCTTTTGGCATCTGTTTCTTCCAAACAACCTGTTGAGACCTGGGACTGGATACTGTTCATAATGCCATCTCCGCCCTTGAGAAAATGATTCAATTCGCCTATATCACCATTAAACTTCTCTAAGTCGGATATTTCCCTTCTTAAGTCCTGCGCATTTGCCTTTCTTACTTTCATTTTTTCCAGCTCGTTTGTTTCCTGCGCTATTCTATTTGCCTCCTGCGCAACTAAGTCAGCCCGTGCCATCGCTAGGGTTGTCGACGGTAACGGCGGGAACTCGGGATTCACTGGTTCTGCCTGTGAAGGCTCCAAAGTTAATGTTGCAGGCCTAAGGATTTCTCTTTCACCATTCATAATGGCACAATTAGTTTTTAAAATTTTAAAGAACAAAAAAAATGAAAGTACGTAAACAAAAAAAAAAACTCTGTAATGAGATCACAATGGTTTCTAGTGTCCTTGAAAGAGAGGAGAGAAAAAACAAAAGAAAATATTCTTACTGCACTGCTAAAACGTTTCCCGGGTTTCGGCACCACTTATGTACTTCACCAAGCAAAACATAAAAAAAAAAGACAAAGTCGGGAAATAAACAACTCACTTGAAGGCTGGTTAAACACTGCTTTATTCAAGTTACAATCCTCTATTTACAATGTTGACATCCACTGTTTAGGATTAGTGTCTATACTGGTGTATGTCCTATCTTAACTTATATATATATATATATATATATATATATATATATATATATATATATATATATATAACTCAAGGTTACAAAATAAAAAATATATATAATACTCTCAAATTAAACCAAAATAAAGTATCTCTCATCTTGTATCATAATCTTCTTACAATAGATTATACATATAAATATATATATTAAAAAATCTGAAACTCAAAAAACAGAATCAATTTCAAAAAATAAAAGTATTCTACTTCCATTACAATATTAATTTAATATGATACTAATATAATACAAAACAACTAGTCGGCCAAGTTCAAGGTCATCTCTAATCTCTCTATAGATAATATTTACTTTCAACTAAGCATAAACATCCTTCATTTCACAAATATGCTTGCTATCTTAGGACAACATTAGGACATACAAGAGAAACAGACTTGTATTAGATTCTTTTATTTATTTAAATTTTCTCTTAAAATTTTCTTTTCCTCATATTAAAAAAAAACAAAAACATTTATATATATATATATATATATATATATATATATATATATATATATATAGATATATAGATATATATATATATATTTCCTATTAATCCATAATTTTCTTTAATTGGGACATATGGGCTATTTTAATATCATTTTCATCTAACTCATTGGTCACCTCGTAGGAGACGTCAGTAATGAATCTTGTGATTCTGTAGGGGACCGAATATTTATAGGATAATTTCGCATTGATGAAATCTTTTTTACTTGACAAAATATATGACTTAATAACGACCCTATCGTTTAATTGTAATTGCACCTCTTGATGAGTTTTGTTATAATAAAATTCAGGTCTCTTATGTGCCCAAATTAAGTTCTTACACGCCGTTTCCCAAATTTCTTCCGGATCCCTGTTTTCAGTTTCATCTAAATCCCATAAAATATGTATCGTAGACTTCAGTTCGCGGCCCAGGATAAGTTTAGCAGGAGAGACCCCAGTAGATAAATTTATCGCGGAATTAAGTGAAATTTGTATAAAATTAATATTTTTATCCCACTCTCGTTGATTTTCCGCATGGAAACAAGTTGTCGCAGTTTTCAAATTCCTTATCTGTCGTTCGGCGAAACTGGGGTTGGGATAATACCTAATTAAAAACTGTTTTTTGATTCCCAGTTTAAACAAAATATCACTATAAATTTGGGACCTAAAAATCGCCGCTCTATCCGAACAAATAATATTCCACAACCCATGTTGGGCAAAAATATGATTTTTTAATATATCAATAACCATATTAGCATTGGGTCGACGCATTGGGATAAACCACGAAAATCTAGAATATGAATCTACAGCAATAAAAATATATTCAAAACCATTCTTTGTTATTGGCAATGGGCCAGCTAAATCAATAAATAATTGTTCATTATTTTATTTATAACATACGACGATAATTTTCCCTTATTTCCAAATCTATCACTTTTTGAATGTTGACAAACCAAACATTTATTAACTCTATCAGATACAAATTTTTTAATATTGGGCCAATAAAAAATTGAAGATATCTTATCGGTGGTCTTTTTAATACCTAAATGACACCCAAATTCAGATTCATGATCATATTTAAATAACATATCCCTTAAAGATGCAGGTACGACGTATCTAAATTTTCTCTCAGATAACCAATAAACTAATTTCCCATTTATTAAAGAATAATTCTTAACTATGATCTTTTGTTTTAATTTTTCCATAATTTCTTTGGTGTCGGGATCATCAGACTGAGAAGAGGACAAATCTTTAAACAACTCAGGAATCCTAACCTGAAATACATTCAACAATTCATTCTCACCAAATTCAAAGGAATCGCCCACAGGATTTCTAGAAAGGTAGTCAGCAATAGAATTTTTTTCACCTTTAATATGATGCACTGTGAAACTGAAGGGAAGGAGTCGCACACTCCAACGAGCTAATCGACCACCTAAATGTGCGCTATGATTTAGAGCCCCAAGAACTGTGTGATCGCTAAACAGATGAAAATGGCGGGACCCTAGGATTTCCTTCCACATCTCGACCGCAAACACAACAGCCAAGGCCTCCAACTCATAGGCACTATAATTTCTTTCATGTTTTAACAGACTCCTACCAGCATAGGCGATGGGTCGAACACTTCCGTCAGGGGCCAGCTGCGCAAGCACCGCCCCCAATCGCCTCGTGGAGGCGTCCGTGTAAACATGAAAGGTTTTAGTAAAATCTGGCAAAGCTAAGATGGAGGGGTTAGCAATACGCCATCGCAGTTCCTTCCAGGCTGACTCGCAGTTCTCATTCCAATCAAATTTAATCTTTTTTCTACGAAGATGGTTCAGAGGTTAAGCTAATACAGACAAGTCGAGAATAAACTTTGAAAAAAAATTCACAGCACCTATAAATTGACTAATTTGTTTGGCAGAATTTGGTCTAGGAATTTTTAAAAAAGCCCTTTACTCTATCGTCGATCATAGAAATAGAACCATCCCCCATCCTATGCCCTAGGAACCATCCCCCATCCAAAATCTATCCTAAAGGAGATGACCACTGGGTTCACAATATTTCTTCCACCCCCATCCCCAATAATGTTATCAATATTCTATCCTTAGGACCAAATTTTTCTGCACCCTCCTCCTCCTTCAAAAAAATTATACCCGACCTATTGACCGATTTAGAATATATCCATAATGACCCCCTCCTCAACCATTCACATGTTTAACCAGATCTTTCACGCGTCTCTGTAGCTAATATCATTTCCAATTTCCTTCAATACCCCCATTCCACCCCTTCTAATTTCTCCCCGCAATTTTTCAAAGACCTTGCGTCCACACGTTCTTTTCTTCAATCTCATGATGACTTAATTGTAAAAGCTGACAAAGGTAACTCTACTGTAATTATGGACCTTTCTGATTATAACCTCAAAATTAATTCCCTTCTTTCTGATACTTCCACCTATAAACCCATACCTCCTGATCCTACTACATCTCTCCAAAAACAATTCAACCTCCACCTAAAAAGCCTTGTCAATTCTAAATTAATTACTTATCCTATTTACAGAAACCTCATTTCCTATAATTCCTTAGCCCCCCGCTTTTATGGTCTTCCCAAAATCCACAAACCCAACAACCTCCTCCGTCCTATTACAGCTAACGTCAATTCACCATCTACAAAACTTAGCAAATTCTTACTTTCATCCTTACAAGTCCTCAGCCGTTACAACCCATATGATATCCAAAACTCCTTTCACCTGCGTGATCTTTTAACATCCCTCACCATTCCTGATCATTACATCCTCACTTCCTTCGATGTCGAAAGTCTTTTTACCAACATACCCTTAGATAAAGCCCTTGTCATAATAGATAACAACTGGTCACTAATAGAACCCCTTACCTCTCTTAACCGGTCCTCATTCCTTCAATCCTTAAAACTATGTAGTGAATCCGGCTACCTTACCTTCCATGGACAGTTCTTTTCCCAAATTTCTGGACTTGCCATGGGAAATCCCCTAGCTCCTGACCTCTCTAATATTGTTCTAAATGACCTTCTAGACTCCATTCTACCTCAGTTCCTTGACGATATTTGTTTCATCAAAAAATATGTAGACGACCTCCTCCTTATCATCAATCCCAACATCATTACTGATTTATTAACTTCCTTCAATTCATACCATCCCCGTCTCCATTTCACCGTTGAAGTCGAATCCAATAAGTCACTACCTTTTCTTGACCTCCTTATCATTAAAAATCCTGACCACACCTTATCCACAGATTGGTATACTAAACCCACTTACTCTGGCAGACTTCTTAATTATTACTCCCAACATCCACACCACCTTAAAATTAACGTCGCTAAAAATATCATTCACCGTGGCCTATCCCTCTCTGACGCCTGCTTCCATAAAACCAACACCCACCGTATCAAAGAAATCCTTTTTAAATAACAATTTTCCTCCCTATATTGTTAATAAACTCATCCATGACTACTATAACCCCCTCACCCCCACCCGATCGCCAGATCCACCATCTATCCCTATATACAGATTCTTGCCATATATACCCTCCCTCTCTAATAACATTCAAAAATACTTACGTTCCTTTATCCCCAATTTACGTATTGCCTTTAAATCCCATAACAAACTTTCCCATATTTATACCCGTATCAAAGATCCTATTCCCCTCAAACTACGTTCCCATGTCGTTTATCGTATCCCCTGCTCTACTACTAATTGTAACTCTTCCTATATAGGTGAAACCAAAAACTTCCTTAAATACCGTATTACCCAACACAAATATGCCATTTCCTCCCATAACCATATCTCCTCTAAACTTTCCGAACATGCTCTTTCTTTAAACCACACTTTTGATTTTGATAATACGTCTATCCTAGCTACAGTTCCTAACCATGACAAACGCATCCTCTCTGAAACTATCCACATAAATTTAGATTCCTCCACTATCAATCTTAAGACTGACTCACATCACCTTTCCTCTACCTACTCCCAAATTTTTAATTTACTCAAAAAACCTTAAATTCTGTTACTTCGTCACTGATGTTTCTTTTGATATCACACTATTGACATTTATATTTTTTTGTTTTAATTTTATTAATATTAATTTTATCCATTTATTCACTTTCCCTCTTTTTTCCTATACTCCAGTATGGTTACCTTCTATAGTTACCTTTTTGGCCGCTAGAGATCGCTTCTAACTCTTCCGCCTTGCTCGTTTAACGGTTTTTTCAGTGCTAGCCAGCCGTTACATCTAACGACTTCGCTCTCCATATCGGTACGTCTTTTCTTTATATTTTATTTCTTATATCCTTTTCTCTTTATCCTTTCTCCATTCTTCACACTACCTATTCTCCTATTATTTCTCCCTTATCATTTTGGCATCCATCATATGTTGGTAATCAAGAGTTCATATTTTTAAGCACTATTTTAATTTTTCAAATTCATTAATCCTATCTACTATTTTTCAAACAGTCATTGTACACTATTGTTACTGTACAATAGTATTTCACTAATTTTAATTTTTCAAATTCATTAATCCCATCAACTATTTTTCAAACAGGCATTGTACACTATTGTTACTGTACAATAGTATTTCTATTATTCACATTAGTTATTGTACATACAGTTCCATACTTTTCTGTAACATGTAACATCTTTAAGTCCGTTATCATACATTTTATATCTTTATTTTACTAGTTTTTCTTCATTCTTCATGTTCCAACCTTTTTTGTATATGTAAATATTCTCATTTTGTTTCTTTTGTTTACCTCCTCCTTTTTGATTTTCCTTTATATTATTTTTACTTTACTATCCTTTCTGTACTTTTATTTTCTGTATTTTATTTTATATGCGTTATTTATAATTTATCATTTCTGCTCATTTTCTTTAATTTTATTAAATCTGTCTTACTTTATTATATCTGTCATTATTTTCATTTTCTTTTCATTATCATTAATTTTGTTATATCTGTCTTTATCTTAATTTTATTATATCTGTCACTATTTTAATTTCTTTTCATTATCATTATTTTTTTTAAATCTGTCTACATCTTAATTTTATTATATTCTGTCACTTTTTTAATATTCGTTATCTTCCATCTTTATATCTGCCACTATTTTAATTTTCTACATTACTTGTCACCATATTATTGTTACTGTACATTTTTATATTTTTTGTTCTGTTTGTTTCTCTCTCATAGCCATGAAGATGACCTACACTGTAGGTCGAAACGTCGGCACATAATTATAAGTCTATTACTTATTCAGTGTTCTTTTTGACTGCACCCCCCAACTATCTCCTTTACACTACAATTTCTAATACGTAAATTTTTAGTTTATAAAAAAATCTTCAGAAATAGCTGATTTGGTCGCCCCGGTATCTAATAATGCAAAAATGTCTTTATTCAGCAAATTAACATTAATATATAATAGAGTTCCTGGTATTGAGAAAATAAATTCTTGGCCCGCAATTAGTTTTTTGAAGCCTTAGACGTAGATGGCGTAGGGTTATTACTGGTACCTTTAGTGTTCGTCGAAGAAACTGCGATTTGTAATTTATCGGATGGTATTACGTAAAATTTGGGGGGGGGGCGCTTAAGATTTTATCTCCGCCAATAAATTATTATATTTTTCTTTCAAAGGGTTCGATTTATGATTATTATTATGCCCCTTGTTATAATTATTATTATATCCATCCATCACGCCCGTTATTATAATTATTATTATTATTTTTATTACGCCTATATCGATGATTATTATTATAATTTCTACTATTTCCATAATTACCATTTCTACTATTTTTATTAAAATTATTATTATCTCGTCGATCTGAGCCATAGTTTTTACACTTATTATGAGTAAACGCGTTAAACCTATTCTTAGGAAAGGCCCGGCAGGGATCAGAGTTATAATCGGGATTATGCGCTCTGGGTTGATATCTATTTTCTAAATAATAATTGGATGGGCGCTTATCTTCGTCAACTCTAACATTTCTATTTATTCGGCGATTCAAGAATTGGGGAATATTCTCCATAGATGTCGCCCTTAAATTGTGAATCATCGATTGTTCAACCCTATTAATTAATTTATCCAACTACTTTAAATTCCTCGGTGACTCACTAAAATTAAAATATCGACATACTTGGTCCAATACCCCCTCTGAAATAATATCAATTAATTCGTTAGTCTCAATACCCTTTATTATCACGCCGAATTTTAAAATCGAATCTGCGAATTCCCTGAAGCTTTCATTTTCTTCCTGTGTTCGAAAAATAAACTCTATTTTGTATTGCAACCTAGTTTTGGGACTTGAAAATCTTTCCATTAATCGATCCCGTACCGCATCGTAGTTAATAATCTTATTTCTTAGAAATTCTTTTAACACGGAGCTTTTTTGTACATAAGCAATTCTTTCGAAGACCTTTGAAAAGTGGTTCGGGGCTAATTGATTTAAGTCATAAAGGGCCTCAATAAAATTTAATAAACTGTTCGGGTCATAGAAAATTCCCGAATCACGTTCTCTAAATGACTGGGTAATTTTGAATCCGTCGATCCCATTCAATTCAATGTAGTATTCATACGGCTTGTAATATCCCCTAATTCGTTGTTATCCTCCGCTCTCTCTTGTTTATTCTTGTTAATTTCGCCCGAACCACAAGATTGATCACCGACGCCCTGGGGTAAAACTAAATTATTCAACTGGCGTTTAATACCAGTGAAGTCGTCCTCGGCGAGTGTGAAAATCCCGGTTTTTGAGAGCACCACGTGCTCCGCTGTCTCGGGGACTCCACAGGCGGGCACAGGGGGTCGTCCACTATCTTATGCTCAAAGAGCTTCCCCCGGAACCCTCCATGGCCCGTAAGCATCTGCGAGACCCAGTAGTCCGGGAGGACCCATGTCGCAGACAATCTTGACTGGACGGTGGGGAAAAACTTCCTCAAGGTAGAGCCCTTCTGGCTTCCCACCCACCGTCCATTCCACTCTCCTATGGTATCCTCCACCATCTTCTTCCATCTATTGGGGGTCTCGCCGATTTTCTCTCGGAGTCCCTGTGAGCGCCGCCAGCCCCTGCCTCTTCACCTATATCAAGGTGTCCTCCTTCAGGATGAGGTCCAGGGGCATCGCTCCCGCCAGCACCTGCACCGTTCTGTACGTCTTGGAGACTCTCAGCAGGGCAAATCTCTGGATCGTCGCCAGCCTCCTCTTCTGCAGCTTCGTGAGGTTGCGGCTCCACGCCGGGGATGCATACCTCAGGATACCCAAGGCCACACCTTTGTAAATGGACATCGTTGCCGGGTACCTGAGGCCCCAGAATGCACCCCCTATTCTAGCCAATCCATTGAGTGACAGGGTCACCCTATCTTTCAGGTATACCAGGTGAGGAGTGGCATCGAAGTTCCTTCTGAACTTCACGCCGAGGTACTTCACCTCCTCACCCAGTCTAACCTTCTCGCCTTCTATGTCCATTATGATGGGGTGAGCCCTGTCAGTGGAGCCTCTGATGAGCATGGCCTGGGTCTTGGCAGCGGCCATACTCAGTTTCCTCCTCACGCACCATTCTGCTACGAGCCTGGCGCACTTTTCAGCTTCCGTCTTCAGTCTGGCCCTGCGGTTTTCAGCCACGACGACTGCCAGGTCGATGAAGTAGGCCGTGGCAAGGAACCCTTCCTCATCTAGTTCCCCCAGCAACTGGTCGAACACGGGCTTTTGGACATCCTCTCTCGATCCTCCTCTCGACCTCGTAGTAGCTACATCTAATCCTGACACTCCTTTCACTGAGGTAGCTACTCACGAGGGAGTACAGGTTGCTGGGGGCGTCGAACTCCTGCAGCCACTGGAGTACGCAGGGCCACCATACACTGTAAAAGGCGGATGATATGTCAAACAGTACTAGCATGGCATACTTCTCCGCCCTCTCTTCCACGTCCCTACGCACTCTCAGCAGTGCATCTGTTGTTCCCTTGCCACGGGTCGAGCCGAACTGCCGTGGATGACTCGCCGCATCGAGGACCGGCCTTAGGCTGATGACGATCAGGCTCTCCAGGACTGAGGTTCGGATTAACTATCACAATAGCCGCCCTGGGCCTCCTCTCTCCACTGCCCATGGTGACTACCCTCGACGCGACACCAAATCCCTCTCCTCCCTATCCTCCTTTTCTTACTGTGGGGACTTGACTTCTGGTCCCGTTCTGACTCTTTTGGCTAATTAGTTTCGCTCTCACTTACTTCTGGGCCTCTCCTGACAGGATTAATAAGCCTATCAATGAACCCCGAGATGGTGGGCCCTACTGGCTTCTGTGCGCTCACTTTCGCTTCTTTTCCTTCTTCTTGAGCAGGTATTCCTGACGCGACCGCTTGCGCCTGCGCTCCGTCCTTCGCAAGCTCCTGGTCGCACTCCTCCATCCTCTCCTCTTCCTCACTTGAGGTTCCCTCTTCCCTGCTAGACACTTTACCCTCCTGAGAGGAACTCATTTTTAATTTTATTTATTTTACGTAATGTTACGTAAAATAAAATAAAAATTTTTAAGCTAAGACTATTCTGGAATTGTCGAGAACCTTCTTGATCTCTTCCGACAAAGAAGAGGCGGTTCTACTATGTTCGAGAAGGTTCTAATCCAATCTTAACTTCTCTCGCCGACGGGATTAAGACGTTAATCACTTGTTTCCGTCTTCCTATCTGTGACTGTAATAATATCATGATGATTGTTACAAAAGATTCTTGTTGACCTCCGTACATTCAAAAAGAAAATCTGGACGGCCTCAAGATGAAGGGATTTGAAATGCAATGGAAGAAATCTTCGATTATATTGAAGTTACTGATAATTGCCAATATTCTATGGACGAGTTGTTAGAACAGGTTATTACAGAAGAATCATGTGAAAACCATTAAGGAGATATTGAGGGAAAAATATGGTGACCGAATTTTTTTTAGTACAATTAGCACCAAACAAACTGACATCTCCTTTCCTAGTTTTAGGGATAAAATCTTGAGCGACTCGTGGTACCCCTCAAGGTGTAAAGATGAACAAAGGGAACATGAGAGAACTGTACAAAAAGCTGTCGAGATTATCTAGGAAGACATTGAATCCATGGCTTATGACAACAGTTCCTATCCTCCTTCAGCTAGCTTCTGCAGTGAGGCTGAACAATTAATACCTAAGTCTCTCAGAGTATTTATGGGCCGCATTGCAGTGACCCTGTGGTACATGACTCCGTTTTGAAAATGATCTTTTGCCGATACACGACTGGGTGTGGAGTGCGATGCGGGTGTTGCGTAGCAGGGATTGCCTGCTCCGGTGCCTGTGTGTAATTAAACACTAATTACTTAATTTTCAACAATAAATGTATTATTTTTAACTACAAACATTTCATTTTCAACAATAAAAACTTTTTTTTTTAAATTTTCCATGTTCCCACTCCATATCTCCTTAAGCATTGATCCTAACATATCAGTGTATAAAACCATTTTTATAGAAAATATTATGTAGATTAATTTAGTATTTGAACATTTTTTCGCTAGAGACAGTATTTTTCGAATTATTAACAAACAACTTTGAAAAGGGACCTTTAGAGGCCCCCCCACCCCTCAGTACTTTTAGTATGTTGTTCAGGACACCTTTCCCTACATGTCTGCATTGTAGTGACCCTGTGGCACCCGACTCCGTTTTGAAAATGATCTTTTGCCGATGCACGACTGGATGTGGTGTGCGCTGCGGTTGTCGCATAGCAGGGATTGCCTGCTATGATGCCTGTGGATGCCTCAGCTCATGTACGAACGGAGCCTCCGTCGAAGAAAACTTCGATGAAGATAAATTAGATTTCGAAGAAATTTAATGTTCAAGATGCATCATTAACCACTTATTATTTAATTTTCAACAAGAAACATATTATTTTTAACTACAAACATTTCATTTTTAACAATAAAAACTTTTTTTTTAAATTTTCCATCTCCCCCTGTATATCTACTTAAGCATTGATCCTAGCAAAAAAGTGTATAAAATCATTTTTATTGAAAATGTTATGTGGATAAATTTATTATATGAATATTCTTTCGCTAGAGGTAGTATTTTTTTAGTTATTATCAAAAAACTGAAAAAAGGGACATTTAGAGACCCCCACCCCACCCTTAGCTTCACCCCCTCCCCTCAGTGCTTTTAGTATGTTGTTAAGAACACCTTCCCCTACAAGTGTGCCAAAATTGGCTTCTACATGAATTATTTCCGTAATTTTTCCTTCGTTGCCTGGACTTAGAGAGGAAGACGACCCGGGTTGGAATGCCGGCCAGTGTAAATCTTTTCTCTTCAAAATAAAAATTAAAACAATTAATAAAAAATTATAAACAATATGAATTTTAATTAAAACATTATTATTAGTAGTATTATAAACAAGAAAAGATGTATTAGTATTAGTATAAAAAAGAAAAATTTGATAAACCAATAATTTATTAAGCATACTATGAAGGCCTATTTATTAAGTTAAATACTTTAATACCTTGCAAATGCTTTAATTTATCTAAAAATATTTTTTTAATTAAAAATGTTTTTACAGAAAAAAAGAACGCTAACTAAGGAGACAGAACCTGAGGAACCAAGAACTACTCATCCAAGAGTAATACCAACCGAGTCTCAATATTCTATTGGGAATATGTTTGCTTCAATCAGGCGATCCGTGAGCAATCTGTTATATCGCTCTGTAAGAAATGTGGCAAATTTTTAAAATTTAGTTTTATTTTTTTAGATTTACACAGAAGAACTATATTGTATTGTGATTGTTTTAAAATTAGATTTTCATTATTGAGTAAAAGTCACTTTAATTTTCTTCTACTTGATTGTATGTACATATTTATAAAATGAAAAAGGAAAGATCTTTGGACATTCCTTCATGGAAGATATAATTTTTATTTTATATATTTCATCCTACTCCATTCAATTAGATTAAGAAAATGTATTTATTAGTATAAAAATATTATTATTACTAGTTGTAGAAAACAGGAAAAGATGTATTTGTGTTGGTATAAAAAAGTGAATTCGATAACCCAATAATTTATTAATCATATTAGAAGGCCTATTTATTTAGTTAAATTTAAGACCTTGCAAATACTTTAATTTATCTAAAAATATTTTTTTAATTTAAAAATGTTTTTACAGAAAAAGAGAACGCTAACTAAGGAGACAGAACCTGAGGATCCAAGAACTACTCATCCAAGAGTAACACCAACCGAGTCTCAATATTCTATAGAGAATATGATTGGGTCTGTCAGGCGATCCATGAGCAATCTCTTTTCGAGATCTAGTACAAGCTTAGTGAGTTTTTTTTTTTGTTATTTTACTTTTTTGTAGATTTATACGGAAAAAACTATAATCTATTATTTTTACTTTGGAGAGAAAAGATTTGCCCTGATATTTTTTTCTCTTAAAAAAAATATTTAAAAAAAATTAAAATAATTTATACAAAATTATGTGTATTGTGATTGTTTTAAAATTAGATTTTCATTATTGAGTAAAAGTCACTTTAATTTTCTTCTACTTGATTGTATGTAGATGTATTTATAAAATGAAAAAGGAAAGAGCTGTGGACATTCCTTCATGGAAGATATTATTTTTATTTTATATATTTCATCCTATTCCCTTCAATTAGCTAAAAAAAATTTATTTGTTTATATAAAAATATTATTATTACTAGTTGTATAATACAGGAAAAGATGTATTAGTATTAGTATAAAAAAGAAAAATTTGATAAAGCAATAATTTATTAATCATATAATGAAGGCCTATTCATCAAGTTAAATTTAAGGCCTTGCAAAAAATTGTATTAATCTAAAAATATTTTGCTTAATTAAAACTCTTTTTACAGAAAAACAGAACGCTAACTATGGAGACAGAACCTGAGGAACCAAGAACAACTCATCCAAGAGTAATACCAACCGAGTCCCAATATTCATTCGGAAATATGATTGCGTCTGTCAGGCGATCAGTAAGCAATATCTTTTCGAGATCTGTTACAACATTAGTGAGTTTTTCTTTTTTTATTATTTTACTTTATTGTAGATTTACACGGAAAAAGCTATAATCTATTATGCCATAGAGTCATAGAGTATCGGCTTCGAACTAATGCTGTAATTATTCCTAAAATTACAGATAAAGTACCAGTTTGTCTAGTACCGGCCTCTATAAATGAGGGTCCAGTAAATTTCCTGTCATTGACCAATTTATTTGAAGAAATACTATTAGGTGAATGTGTGAGACGGGACGAATATCCTAGTGCCCTCCAAACGATATTCAGATGGGTGATCATTGGACTTATACGATATCACCCCACTGCACAAATTAAACCAGTATCATTATTTTCGTCTTGCGACCAGTCAGGCGGTGCATTGAACAAAATAATGGAGAAATTTTGGGAAGCTGAAACTATTACTTCCGCTATCAAATCAAATTCCCAAGATATTAAGGCGGAGGAACATCTTTGTTCGACTCACTCTCGAGATTCGAGCGGCCGTTATATGGTCCTATTACTATTTAAAGCCAGATCTGAGTTGCTGTTACTCTACTGCGTTGTATCGTTTTTTCAAACTAGAGCAACGGCTAAACAAAACTACCTGGGGCGAATACTGTTGATGAGGCTCTTGGACTCCAATTCGAGTTGATTGAATTGCTCAAGAAAGGAGGGTGTACCTTGAAGAAGCGGATGAGCATTTCCCCAAACATTTTCACTCTATAAGCGACACCCGTCAAGAAATGGTCCGATTTTCAGAACCAGGGGGCAGTCGGGACGGATTCATTGGTGACGAAGTCACTGACATCATCCGGGACGCGGCGGAGCAATCCCTCCGAAGGAAGACAATGGTGAGAAGACCGGTACCATGGTGGACGCCGGGCCTAACCACCCTCAAGAGACAGCTCTACAGGGCCCGGCTGTTGTACCAGAAGTGCAGATGCGAGAAGAGACGCACTGCACTTCGGGATGAGTACAGGCGCAGGTTGGTTACCTATCGGAATGTGGGCCGTACGAAAAAGAGGAAATCCTGGGAGGAATTCGTAGAGACCCAGAAGAATCCCTGGGGTATACCGTTCAGGGTCGCTCTGGGCAAGTTCTCGCCCATGCAGACGATAGCGGCCCTGCGGATTGGTGAGGAAAGAGTGGTCTCCTTTTTTTTTTTTTTTTTTTTTTCCCACCTTTCCTGTCAAGATGGCATACTGGTTTTTACCTTGAGTGGGGGTTCACTACTCAAGGCAACTCTTACCATTTTTTTTTTTTTAACAATCTTTATTCAACCGGCACTGTTGTGCAGCCCGGCGCACGGTTGTGCACCTTAGAACTGCACCTTATCCATTTCCGCAACTATACGTCTCAGTCCCTTAATCTGGAGCACTCTTCATCAGTCATATCTCGTCCTTTTCGCGAGTTGCTGGGACTCCTTACAGTGTACTTCACAATCCCGGCTACCAGCCTAGTGCATTGTATTCGTCTGATTTTCCATCTTGCAGTTGCTGCAGATGAGTCTATTGTCTGCCTTCTTTTTGGGGCATTCCTTGGCTAAATGCTCGAGTTCCGCACACCTACGGCATGTAACTCCTTCCTGTTTACATGTTGCCCTTGAGTGACCATATCCTTGGCACTGCAGGCATCTTGAGGCGCCGAGGGTGTCCAGGAAGGTGAGGGCCCACCATCCTCCGACCACCACCTCCTCACTGTGCAGGGTGTACCTAATCTGGGGATCCAACTCGATCACCAAGGTTTTGGTAAACCCTGTTCTAGTTTGTCTCCCGTATAGGATACGCAGTTGCTCATCTTAGACATCTATGCCGTTTGTTGTCACCCTTTCTTTTATTACTTCTGTGAGTTTCGATTCGCTCCTTCCAGTTGAAACTCCTCGGACTTCCATCCTCGGCCACCTTCTTCTAGCAGCCTCAGCCTCAAGGCCATTCTCCTTGAATTTCTGCCAGGCAACTATTTTCTCCCCGGCGCTCCGGTCTTCTACTCGGACCAGTACTCCATCTGCCTTGGTGGCCCTTACTAATTTAATCTCGATTCCCAGCTCCGATGGTGACGGAAGCTGTTCGATTACCTCCGATGGAGACTTTCCCACTGCGCCGAGAGACTTCACAATCTCTGCCATGGTCTTTGGCTCCTTTCCTTCCAGTGTCGGGATTGGGTTTTCTTTTTCTTTACCCTTTCCCCATCCCTCATCTTCTTCTTTTTCTCTACTTGAGTGTATTCCGCATCCTCTATATTCTCCTCCGTTTTCATATTAGTGCCTCTACATATCTCCGAACCTCTGGCCCTTTGTGGCATCGGTGTCGGTAAAAACAAAAGACCTTACTGCTAGCTTAATCTACATAAATATCATTCATAATTAACAAAAATATTTCTATACAAATAAGTAACTTTACAAAAACTATACACAAGAGAAATGAAAATATACTGTTCCACTGCACCTCTAAAATAAACTCCAACAGCACTTCAGATAAAATAGTAAATAAATAATTTAAGAATATAAAAAATAATACTTTCTTAGCAATAGCATTAAATACCGAAATAAACTATGGGCTGGATTCCCGAGCTGGAATCTTGAGCTGTTCAATATGAACTGTCCTACGTTTTCTCGGCTCAGCCATACCCTGAACAGTGACTAAGTTATGCTCTCTAATAGCAATCACTCTGAATGGCCCCTCATAACGCAAAACCTCCTTTGCACGGTTCGACACAATTTTCTTGTACACGATTGTACCTATCGTGGGTCTTAATCGTAATATCTTTTACTCCCAGGTTTTCCCGCGCGACTCTCTTGTGCTTTTCCGCGGCCATCCTACAGTGTGAGTTTCCCCATATTCTCTCGAGCTCTATTCTATTGGCGATCAATCGTCCTGCCATGCCCTCGTCCACGACTGCACCGCCCCCATCTCTCCGTCGTGCATGTAGACCAAAAATGGTCTCGGAAAAATCCAGTAGCCATGTGGATGGAGTGGTTATATGCCGTTATGGCCCGGGGCATTTCCTCATATGCTTTCAATCCCTTGTCCGCGTGAAATACTCTCAGATGTTCCCCAAGAGTATTGTGAAGCCTTTCGACCCCCCCCCCTGCTTTTGGGATGCCCAGACGTATTCCAATGCCAGGCGACGCCTAGATCTTTCATCTCTTTCCTTCACGTAAAAGTGTCGATCTGGAACTCGGCCAAAGGTACCGTAGGTGTATATGTCTCTGTTTGTATCTCAACTGGGGGGTGACGAACATACCTCGTGGCATTAATAATGTGACATTCGCTTATTAAGTCTTCGATAGATTTTCGCATACCTACCCAATAATATTTTCGTTTCAATACCGCCATTGTTTCATTAATCCCTCGGTGGTTCGTCTTAGCGAGTGTTAACTCCTTTTGTTGATCGGGATCACGAATCGTTTCTACCATAAGACAGCATCTGACAAATGATCTATCTAAACCTATTTTATCGGCCCTCCACAAGTTTCGGATCTTTTCCCAGACCGTTGTGTTCCCGACGTAGAGGTATTGGGTCTTGCCCGCTCTCGATGAGTCCTTCAGCACCCGGCACATTTGTTCTTCTTTAATTCCTGTTTGGTACCAAATAGTGACGATATCATCCTTTTGATACTTAGACTTCTCTATTTTCAGAAGCCCCGTGGTCTTCGTTTCCAAATAATCTGACAAGGTTTGTTGTTAATGACTGCGTCTGTTACCTCCTCCATCTCTGTTGGTCTCTCGTCCCCCGATTCATCTCGATCAGATGAAGCCCCGTCATCTTGGTGATCTGCACCGCCTTCTCCTTCTTCGTCCGGTGTCCGATCGCGCTCGAATGTTTGGATATCTCTGGAATGTTCCCCTGTACTCGAATCGATTGCGTTAATTTGAAGAGCACGCGATAGTAAAGCCGCTACAATATTTTCCCTTCCCGGCTTGTGTACTGCCTCCATGTTATATTGACTGAGCTGCTCTTTCCAGCGGGTGACTCGTGCTGACGACTCCTTCAATACCCCGACCCATAGCAATTCGCACAAACACATACGGTCGGAAATGCTCCATCCCCCACACGATCCCAAGCAACTCCCTTTCTAGTGCGCAATAATGTGCTTCCGTCTCTGTTATTCGTCTGCTGGCGTATGCTACGGGACGCTCACCACCGTTACCTTCCTGAGATAATACCGCACCTAAGGCATCTGTGGTGATGTGAAATTTCAATGTGAAATCAGGAAAGGCGAGGATTAGTTCTTCTTGCAGTTTCCTCATGCATGTACGAATATTATTTTCGATTCCAGGGGCGACCACGATGCTCCGTCCTTTCTTCAGTTGAGTGACACAATATACTCCACCATTTCCAATCAAATGGCACAAATTGGTGATAATAATTTAATGTTCCTAATAGCCTCCTTATGCGTCTGACATCGGTCGGGATCGCCATTTGTCTTATCGCCTTGACCTTCCGCATATCTGGTCGTACTCCTTAGATATAGTATGCCCCAAAAAATTGAGCTGACAATGACCCATAACAGATTTTTCTCCGGATAATTTTAACCCGAACTTGCGCAGCCTCGTAAACAAGATCTTCAACATAGCATTCTTCTGATTTGCTAAATACGAGTAAATCATCCATGTATACCTGGCAAAACGATTCGTCCAGTCCACGCAAAACCTCATCCATGAGTCCGGCGCGTTTTAAGACCGAAGGGCATCCGTGTAAATTTGAAATTACCCCGCTTAAAGGTGAACGCTGTCTTGTGCTGGTCTCGTGGGGGCATCCGAATTTGATGGTATCCTGCCTTCAGATCAAGGGTACTAAAAATTGTCGCCCCGCCCCCAAGACGGTCTAAAATGTCATCGAACCTCGGAATGGGATAGCGTTCGTCCAAGGTGCTCCCATTAAGCTTCCGGAAATCCACGACCCGGTACTTCTCCCGGTCCGCACTCTTTTTCCTTTCTGCCCATAGGGGGCTATTGTACGATGACGTACTGTCTTCCCGTATGTGTTGCCGTAGCTCTTGCGGTTACCGACGTTCTTTAACATATGTCACGCGGTCTTGTTTTAACGGGATTTCGTGTACCGTCTGCCCTGTAACACTGAGGATTTCCCCTTCATTAAAAAATATATCCCCGAATTCCTTCTTAATTGGCGTGGCGCGAATCTTCCTTTTGATTAATAGCCCCGATCTTTCCCTGCCCGTTCTTCATTAACCTTAATCCTTTATAAGCAATTTCCCCTATTTTTACTATCCACGGCCCGTTTTTACAACATATTCTGGCTCCCGCTCACCCCATTATTACGATATACCCCCATACTCTCGAGGCATATTATCCACCACAAGAACGGTCATGCCCCCCTCGGAACCTCATCTCCCAAGTTCAATCACGGCCTCCCCTTGTACTTTACAGGGACCACTCAGAGTGACTAATTTATAATTGCATTCCTGTATCATTTCTCCTGTACACAGGCCCTTCACCATGCTACGACAAATAACAGTGCTTGAACTGCTCGAATCCACGAGACACTCCACTCCTCTCCCGACTCATATGATAGGCAACGCACCATAGATACCTTCGATGTTATTAATTACTGTGCGGTTGCCTCTCTGCCGACACTCTCCTCATTTTTCACTCTCCGTCCTCCTGTCTCGGCGGCACGACTTCCCCTCAATCCTCCTGAAACTTCTTCCTACTACGGCTCCCCTGGCTCCTGGTTCACTCTCCTCTCCTTCTGTTTCCGACACTACTGATGAAGTAGTTGATTCGGACGTTCACCTCCTCTTTCACATCCTCTGTGCATTAACTTTCCTGGGCTCCCCTCTGTCCACCTCTCTCCGTCTTATATATGGGCATTGCCGTGCAAAGTGCATTTCCGTTCCGCATTATTAGCACCTGGAGCGGGGGCATTCAGCCACCAGCTGTCCCAATTTGCCGCATCCGTAACATTTCCTTTCTTCCCTACGCCAGTTCATTCTATCCGCTGCCTGTCCCTTTTCCCGGAGTTGTGGTCTCTCTCTCCTATTGAAATCTACTTCTCTCCGTCTTCTGATTTCCGGTCTTGACCTAGTCCTGCCTATTTGCGTTCTTCTAAAAGGAACCCTGCTCCATCCTGGTTTGTTCTCGTCGCGTGCTTCTTCCACCCGAGCACTCGAATCTACCATTTCTTGGGGGTATTCCAAGAAAAACTTATCTCGAGGTGCGCAATCCTTCTTTCCTGTGTCTCTTGCCAATTGCACTTTAAGGACCGTGGTCATGAAAGTTTTTCATTAATACTATTTAATTTTGCGATTAGACTTGCCACATATTGCCCGTTCGACGGGTTAGGTCTCTTCATTTCCCTAAACATTTGCAGCATGTCTTCTTCGGGCATCGCCCCCCTCCGTATGCATTTTTCAATCTTTCTTTTATAACTCTCCGCAGGATATCCTCATCTGCCTGTATTAGGTTCAGAACGTTATTTTGACCCGGCGAGTTAAAGCCACCCGTAGCCATTTAGCATCCAACTCGTCTGAGATGAGATCGGCAGCAACTAGGGATTCGATACTGAGCATGATACCCTCACCGCCTTTGAGGAAATGGTTCAGCTCCCCCACATCGCCATTGAATTTTACCAGATCCGAGATCCCTCTTCTTACATCCTGAGCTTTAGCCCTTTTCAACTTCATCCGTTCGAGCGCGTTGGTCTCCTCTGCGATCCTGTTCGCTTCCCTCGTTGCTAGATCCGCGCGTGCCATTGCCAGCGTTTTCGTCGGCAAAGGCGGGAACTCAAGGTCCACCAGTTCATCCGGTGGTTGTGGTGTGGCGCAAGCGTTAATGTAGCTGACCTAAGAATGTTTCTCTGTCTCGGTTCTGTCATTATTACTTATGGCAACAAGAGAAAGAAGAAATAGAGAAAAAAAATTATAAAACAATTTTTTTTTTGTTTACACCAAAAAAAATTATCTTTAAACTTCCCAGGTTTCAGCACCACTTATATACTTCCAGAAACAAACCATAAAAAAAAAAGGAAAATTGAGGATGAAATTACTCGCACGATATCTGGGTTAACACGACTGTATTGCCATCTTGAACCTCTCTATATATGTATTTATAGTATTTACATATTAACAGCTGTTATAATGGCCAGCATGATCTTACTGACTATGCGATCATCAGTCTTGTCTTAACTTTTATATATATATATATATATATATATATATATATATATATATATATATATATTGGCGTAGGGAAGTGCCCCATCGTCCGGCCCTAGTGTCGCAATCAGCTACTGGTCCTCCAGGTTGCGGGTTGAGCGGTGAGGCCAGCTACCCCACCCTCAGAAAACATGTATTGCTGTGAAACATCAAGGAATTAGCCTCGAATTTGGACTGTCTTCAAGGAATCGACCCGGCGCATTCAAGGATTTTACGTTCATAAGACGTACCCGTTCAAGGAGAATAAATACTCGAAAGCTGCAGGAGCCAGAGTACAAACTACAGTTTGCCCAAAGGTTGGATGTAGTTTGGAACGTGGGTTTGAGGAGAATGGCGTTGATAAAATATGGTGCCAGTGTAGGGATGCTATTAAACAAATTGCTGAAGAAGTACTGGGCTTAGAGGGGCCACCTCAGAGGTCTGAATGGTTTGATCAAGAATGTCAAGAGGCTACAGACAGGAAAAACAAGGCCTAAAGGAAGATGATAAATGTGCATAGGACTCGCCAGGCTGTTTCTGATTACAGAGTGTTAAGATTGGAGGAGAAACACCTGTATAGGAGAAAAAAGAGGGAGAAAGAATAAGAGAGATTGAGGTCTTGAGTAGACAAGCTAATACTAGAGCTTTCTATAAGACAATCAGTGCCTAGCGAAAGGGATTTAATCCAAGATCCAATACTTGTAGAGGTAAGGACGGTCAATTGATCACAGATAAAGAAGGGATCCTGGAAAGACGGTCTGACCATTTCGGTAGTCTGCTGGGGAGTGTTCAGAACCCTGCCCTAGAAGATAGTTATGGCTCTGACAAAATTCAAAATTACAAAGAGTGTGAGCTTCTTGACCCACCAGATGATGAGGAAATTGAGGCTGCAATTCAGAAGCTTAGAAATAACCGAGCACCTGGATGTGATGGCATACCAGCTGAACTTCTGAAGGCTGGTGGAAATGAAATGATAAAGGTGATTCGAGATCTGCTACACAGTGTTTGGATAAGCAAAACTCTCCCGCATGACTGGTGCATTGGCCTTATCCTCCCTCTTCACAAGAAAGGAGACCAGATGCTTTGTGATAACTACCGTGGTATAACACTCCTAAGCTCTGCCTACAAAGTACTTTCGAATGTGGCATTCCAAAGACTACTTCCCCATGCCCAGAGAGAGATTGGAATGTACCAGTGCGGATTTATTAATGGTAGATCTTGCATTGATCAAATATTCTTCCTGAGAACTCTTATGGAAAGGACTAGAGAGTACAATATAACGACCCACCACCTTTTCGTGGATTTCAGCAATGCCTATGACTGTATCATCAGGGAAAATTGTATCAAAGTATGGAAGAAATAAATGTCCCCAGAGAATTGATAAGCCTCGTGGAATTGCTGATGAAGGAGTCGAAAAGCCAGGTCAAGATCCAGAATGACTTGTCTGAAGAATTCAAGACAACTAGGGGTCTGAGACAAGGGGATGGACTCTCGTGCCTGTTATTTGATTTTGCACTAGAAAAGGTCATAAGAGACGCAGGGTTGCAAGTCACTGGCACGATTCTGACTAAGTCCATCCAAATACTGGCCTATGCAGATGACATAGCCACAGTGGGAAGAACACCGAGAGATCTACAACAGGCTTTTCTTGCTTTGGAGAATGCTGGACGGCGTATAGGTCTTCGGGTAAACCAAGTAAAGACTAAGTATATGGGGGCTAACCCTTTAAGACAATCGGATCCCACCATCACGTTTGGTCCCTACACATTCGAAAGTGTTGACAGTTTTGTCTACCTCGGTTCTTTGGTCAAAGCAGATGGCTCAACCAGCCCAGAAGTTCAAAGAAGAATATTGGCCGCTAATAGATGTTATTTTGGGATGGCGAAAATTTTACGAAGTCGTCTGATATCAAGAAGAGCCAAGGTCATGCTGTAAAAACAATCATCAGGCCTGTTTCAACTTGTGGATCGGAAACCTGGCCTCTGTCCAGGGCAGATGCCAACAGTTTACTGCTCTTCGAAAGAAAAATATTAAGAAGAATGTTTGGAGCTGTAAGAGTTGGCCATCAATTTAGACTCAGACAAAATGCAGAGCTGTATCTTTTGTATCAGGAGCCTGACGTGGGGAAGCACATAAGAATAGGTAGGCTGAGATGGGCTGGACATGTGGCCAGAATAGACTACAACCCTATCCTGAAAAGACTGCTGTTTGGATTCGTTGATGGAAAAAGAAAACGTGGGCTTCCACGGCTTAGATGGTCAGATGAAGTCGAGAGTGATGCAGGCAGCATCATTGGATCCAGAGCTTTGAAGACCTTGGCCCTGGCCAGAGAAGAGCACGAGAGTCCATCCCCTTGTCTCAGACCCCTAGTTGTCTTGAATTCTTCAGACAAGTCATTCTGGATCATGACCTGGATTTTCGACTCCTTCATCAGCAATTCCACGAGGCTTATCAATTCTCTGGGGACATTCATTTCTTCCATACTTTGATACAGTTTTCCCCTGATGATACAGTCATAGGCATTGCTGAAATCCACGAAAAGATGGGTGGGTCGTTATATTGTACTCACTAGTCCTTTCCATAAGAGTTCTCAGGAAGAATATTTTTACAGCTGATGTATTTCTAGCGAGTGTCGGATAGACCTTACATTATTTTTGTTTAATCATTAATTTAATTGCTTTAGAATTATTTAATAGAGCTTGAATAATTGACTAATAGTTCTTACGTTTGGATTGCCCACTATTTGTCGGAATATGTCTAGACTATGGCGAGTCTGATTTTGGGCGGACACGGAACCTGCAGTACTGGATTTCGGTTGTTCCGTGCTTCTAACCTGTGTAAACAAGGTTTAGTTTAAAAAAATATTTTAAAGTAACTAATGACTTATAAAATAATTTAGAAAAATAGAGCTAATCTATAACTAATGATAAAATAAAAAATAATCTGCACTAAAGAATACAATTTTAAAGTATCTTTAAAAGATATCCAGCATTCTGTTGTTCCGTATCTCTAACCTGTGTATACAAGGTATTATTATTATTTAATTAATCTTGAATAATTGAATTATAGTTCTTACCCTTGTATTGTTTACTTTTCGCCAGAATGTGTCCTGAGATTGTCCTTTCGAGGTTGAATATCTTCCTCAGAACATGGTCTTTTTTCCCTCTCTCCTTCTTTGTATCTATAACCTGTGTAAACATTGTTTAGATTAAATAAAAATATTTTAAAGTAAATAATGGTTTATAAAATATTTTAGAAATATAATACAAATCTCTAACTAATGATAAAATACGAAATAATCTACACTAAAGAATAGAATTTTTAACTGTCCTGTAGAGTTTAAAAAATTTAAACTTCTCTACACCCAATTGTATAAGGCAATAGGCTCTGGATAATACTATTGCATTAGTATACGATATGATGATCTAATGAGACACGCCCAAGACATAGCTGCGAATAGTCAAATAATAATAATAGAGATCAAGTCTAATTACCAATTAAAGGAGGAAAGATCTATCAGAGTGGTTGTCAGAAAATTGCTTCCCACCACCCCTGCTGACGTCATAGAAGAAGAGCTCACCGCCTTGTCCTTCAAGGTTAGACAAATCACTACAGTCTAAAAGGACAATACTGGGCACCCTGGGGCAGGCAATAAAATTCAATTGCCTTTTTTCTTCATAGACTTAGAACTAGCACCCTGAGTTGAACAATGCTATGAGGTAATTAGACTTTACTCTACCGAGGTTAAAGTCGAAAAACCTTACCCGAAAAAAAGACATTGTGCAATGCTATAACTGCCAAACACGGGCGTCATACTCCAAGGTGCGTCAAATGCGGAGAACCACATAAAACCGAAGAGTCAAGAAACATCTACG
Organism: Arma custos; assembly: GCA_037127475.1. Classification (NCBI taxonomy): domain Eukaryota; kingdom Metazoa; phylum Arthropoda; class Insecta; order Hemiptera; family Pentatomidae; genus Arma; species Arma custos. Next base: position 2,758,285 of record CM073761.1, on the reverse strand, counting down.
CACTATGTCTTCAATGACATCCAGCCTATTATAAAGGTTGACAAACCTACAAAAATCTAAAATCACTTGTTCTGGCATCACGTCGGCCCAGCGATAAATATTCTCGGGGTCACGCTGCATGCGCGGTCATGCTGCCGAACCCTCAAAACACCTTTCTAAACCTTTTTTTCCCCCCCCTTCCCTGCCTGTGAGGCATACAGGGTCACCTCCAGTGGGGGTTCACCACTGGAGTATAAATCGGGAATTTTATTCTGTTTTTTTCCTTTATTTTTTATAAACCAACTGGAACTGTAATGTAGCCCGGTGCACTTTAGGGCCACACCTTATCCTTTTCCTCGTCTTCTGCCAACATACGGGCGTCATACTCCAAGGTGCGTCAAATGCGGAGAACCGCATAAAACCGAAGAGTCGAGAAACATCTGCGCACTATGTCTTCAATGACAGGTCAGGAGAGACTCACTGAGGGAGTGGAATGGAGGATGACTGACATCCGAAAAAGGGAACACCCTTAGGAAATACTTCCCCACCGTCGAATCAAGCTAAATGGCCAGGTGGGTCTTTCCTGTTTACTGGATGTCGCAGATCCTCACGGGGAATGGGGGTTCAGATGGAAGGTAAACCAGCACGGATATGATCTGGATACCAACTGCCCCAGCTGTGGAGTCCCGGCAATTGCCGAGCATGTAGTGGCATCATGCACCGCATATGACGCCCTGAGAGCGAGGTTATCCACGAAGACTGGAATATATGTGATCACCGAGGACGTGTTCCCTGAGCTTGTGGAAGAGGAGAACTATACAAGCTTCAGGGAGTTCATATACGGATGGAGAGAGGCCGTAGATCCGGCCCACTTCACGAGGAGAGGAAGGGCACCTGGAAGACCGCCGGACCAATCCTTGGAGAAATCCGAGAATCCAGGATAACAGAGAGGGAAGAAGACGAGGAAAAGGATAAGGTGTGGCCCTAAAGTGCACCGGGCTACATCACAGTTCCAGTTGGTTTATAAAAAATAAAGGAAAAAACAGAATAAAATTCCGGATTTATACTCCAGTGGTGAACCCCCACTGGAGGTGACCCTGTATGCCTCACAGGCAGGGAAGGGGGGGGAAAAAAAGGTTTAGAAAGGTGTTTTGAGGGTTCGGCAGCATGACCGCGCATGCAGCGTGACCCCGAGAATATTTATCGCTGGGCCGACGTGATGCCAGAACAAGTGATTTTAGATTTTTGTAGGTTTGTCAACCTTTATAATAGGCTGGATGTCATTGAAGACATAGTGCGTAGATGTTTCTTGACTCTTCGGTTTTATGTGGTTCTCCGCATTTGACGCACCTTGGAGTATGACGCCCGTATATTTGGCAGTTATAGCATTGCACAATGTCTTTTTTTCGGGTAAGGTTTTTCGACTTTAACCTCGGTAGAGTAAAGTCTAATTACCTCATAGCATTGTTCAACTCAGGGTGCTGGTTCTAAGTCTATGAAGAAAAAAGGCAATTGAATTTTATTGCCTGCCCCAGGGTGCCCAGTATCGTCCTTTTAGACAGTAGTGATTTGTCTAACCTTGAAGGACAAGGCGGGGAGCTCTTCTTCAATGACGTCAGCAGGGGTGGTGGGAAGCAATTTTCTGACAACCACTCTGATAGATCTTTCCTCCTTTAATTGGTAATTAGACTTGATCTCTATTATTATTATTTGACTATTCGCAGCTATATCTCGGGCGTGTCTCATTAGAACATCATATCGTATACTAATGCAATAGTATTATCCAGAGCCTATTGCCTTATACAATTGGGTGTAGAGAAGTTTAAATTTTTTAAACTCTACAGGACAGTTAAAAATTCTATTCTTTAGTGTAGATTATTTCGTATTTTATCATTGGTTAGAGATTTGTATTATATTTCTAAAATATTTTATAAACCATTATTTACTTTAAAATATTTGTATTTAAACTAAACTATGTTTACACAGATTAGAGATACAAACAAGGAGAGAGGGAAAAAAAGACCATGTTCTGAGGAAGATATTCAACCTCGAAAAGGACAATCTCAGGACACATTCTGGCGAAAAGTGAACAATGCAAAGGTAAGACCTGTAATTCAATTATTCAAGATTAATTAAATAATAATAATACCTTGTATACACAGGTTAGAGATACGGAACAACAGCATGCAGGATTTCTTTTAAGGATACTTTAAAATTGTATTCTTTAGTGCAGATTATTTTTTATTTTATTATTAATTATAGATTAGCTCTATTTTTCTAAAGTATTTTATAAGCCATTAGTTACTTTAAAATATTTTTTTAAACTAAACCTTGTTTACTTAGGTTAGAAGCACGGAACAACCGAAATCCAGTACTGCAGGTTCCGTGTCCGCCCAAAATCAGACTCGCCATAGTCTAGACATATCCCGACAAATAGTGGGCAATCCAAACGTAGGAACTATAAGTCAATTATTCAATGTATATTAAATAATTCAAAAGCAATGAAATTAATGATTAAAAAATTAATGTAAGGTCACTCACTAGAAATACATCAGCTGGGGGGTTATCAATGGATTTGCCATTAAGATATTACTAAAGAGGGCTGGTTGAATGAAAAATGATGGTTGAAAATAATCCATTGATAAAACCACCAAGTTCAGAGGATACCTAATATTTTAATCTTTAGTGTAGACTATTTTTTTTTTATTATTAGTTAAAATTAAGTTCTATTTTTCTAAAATATTTTATAACCAATTAGTTACTTTAAAATATTTTATTAAAATTAAACCTTGTTTACACAGGTTAGAACCAGGGAACAACCAAAATCCAGTACTACAGGTTCCGCGCGCGACCAAAATCAGACACGCCAAAGTGTAGACATATCCCCGCAAGAACTGGGCACTTCAAACGTAGGAACTATAAGTCAATTATTCAATATATATTATATAATTCAAAAGCATTATAATTAATGATTAAAAAAATAATGTAAGGTCACTCACCAGAAATAAATCAGCTTGGAGGGTTATCAATGGATTTGCCACTATGATATTAATAAAGAGGGCTATGCTGAAAACACTATTCCAATTAATAATATAACCAAAAATAGAGGATATGAATTATTAGAAATGATAGTCGAAAATAATCCATTGATAACACCACCAAGTTCAGAGGATACCTAATATTTTAATCTTTAGTGTAGACTATTTTTTTTTTTATTATTAGTTAAAATTAAGTTCTATTTTTCTAAAATATTTTATAACCAATTAGTTACTTTAAAATATTTTATTAAAATTAAACCTTGTTTACACAGGTTAGAACCAGGGAACAACCAAAATCCAGTACTACAGGTTCCGCGCGCGACCAAAATCAGACACGCCAAAGTGTAGACATATCCCCGCAAGAACTGGGCACTTCAAACGTAGGAACTATAAGTCAATTATTCAATATATATTAAATAATTCAAAAGCATTATAATTAATGATTAAAAAAATAATGTAAGGTCACTCACCAGAAATAAATCAGCTTGGAGGGTTATCAATGGATTTGCCACTATGATATTACTAAAGAGGACTATGCTGAAAACACTATTCCAATTAATAATATAATCAAAAATAGAGGATATTAATTATTAGAAATGATAGTTTAAAATAATCCATTGATAACACCACCAAGTTCAGAGGATACCTAATATTTTAATCTTTAGTGTAGACTATTTTTTTTTTATTATTAGTTAAAATTAAGTTCTATTTTTCTAAAATATTTTATAACCAATTAGTTACTTTAAAATATTTTATTAAAACTAAACCTTGTTTACACAGGTTAGAACCAGGGAACAACCAAAATCCAGTACTACAGGTTCCGCGCGCAACCAAAATCAGACACACCAAAGTCTAGACAAAGCAATACAGACTTTAGAAAATGAAAACGTAAGAACTATAAGTCAATTATTCAAGCTATATTAAATAATTCTAAAGCAATTATATTAATGATTAATCGAAATTAGAATTATTATTTTAATCTTTTAATATTTTAATCATTAGTGTAGATTATTTTATCATTAGTTAAAGATTAGTTCTATATTTCTAAAATATTTTATAAGCCATTAGTTACTTTAAAATATATTTTTTAAACTAAACCTTGTTTACACAGGATAGAACCACGGAAAAACCAGAATCCAGTACTACAGGTTCCACGCGCAACCAAAATCAGACACACCGAAGTCTAGACAAAGCAATACAGACTTTAGAAAATGAAAACGTAAGAACTATAAGTCAATTATTCAAGCTATATTAAATAATTCTAACGCAATTATATTAATGATTAATCGAAATTAGAATTATTATTTTAATCTTTTAATATTTTAATCATTAGTGTAGATTATTTTATCATTAGTTAAAGATTAGTTCTATATTTCTAAAATATTTTATTAGCCATTAGTTACTTTAAAATTTATTTTTTAAACTAAACCTTGTTTACACAGGATAGAACCACGGAAAAACCAGAATCCAGTACTACAGGTTCCACGCGCAACCAAAATCAGACACACCGAAGTCTAGACAAAGCAATACAGACTTTAGAAAATCCAAACGTAAGAACTATAAGTCAATTATTCAAACTATATTAAATAATTCTAAAGCAATGAAATTAGTGATTAAACAAAAATAATGTTAGGTCTATCTTACATTCGCTAGAAATACATCAGCTGGGGGGTTATCAATGGATTTGCCACTAAGATATTACTAAAGAGGACTATGCTGAAAATACTATTCTAATTTATAATATAACCAAAAATAGAGGATATATAATATTAGAAATTATAGTTGAAAAAAATACATCGAAAACACCTCCAAGTTCCCGTTTTTAACTTTCACAGGATACTTAAAAATCGTAATCTTTAGTGTAGATTATTTTTTAATTTATCATTAGTTAAAGATCAGTTCTATATTTCTAAAATATTTTATAAGCCATTAGTTACTTTAAAATATTTTGTTTAAACTAAACCTTGTTTACACAGGATAGAACCACGGTAAAACCGAAATGTAAAACAGCTTGTTCCGTGCGCGCCCAAAATCAGACTCGCCAAAATCTAAACAAACCCAGAACAACAATGGGCAATCCAAACGTAAGAACTATACGCCAATTATGCGAACTATATTAAAAAATTCTAAAGCAATTAAATTAGTGATTAAACAAAAATAATGTAAGGTCTATCTTACACTCGCTAGAAATACATCAGCTGGGGGGTTATCAATGGATTTGCCACAAAGATATTATTAAATGAGGACTATGCTAAATACACTATTTTAATTTATAATATAACAGAAATAAACAAAGAGAGGATATATAATATTAGAAATGATAGTTGAAAAAAATACATTGAAAACACCTCCAAGTTCCAGTTTTTAACTTTCACAGGATACTTAAAAACCTTAATCTTTAGTGTAGATTATTTTTTAATTGATCATTAGTTAAAGATCAGTTCTATATTTCTAAAATATTTTATAAGCCATTAGTTACTTTAAAATATTTTTTTTAAACTAAACCTTGTTTACACAGGATAGAGCCACAGAAAAACCGAAATGTAAAACAGATGGTTCCGTGCGCGCCCAAAATCAGACTCGCCAAAATCTTAACAAACCCAGAACAACAATGGGCAATCCAAACGTAAGAACTATACGCCAATTATGCGAACTATATTAAAAAATTCTAAAGCAATTAAATTAATGATTAAAAAAAAACTAATGTAAGATGTATCCGCTACTCGCTTGAAATACATCTGCTGTGGGGTTATCAATGGATTTGCCACAAAGATATTATTAAATGAGGACTATGCTAAATACACTATTTTAATTTATAATATAACAGAAATAAACAAAGAGAGGATATATAATATTAGAAATGATAGTTGAAAAAAATACATTGAAAACTCCTCCAAGTTCCCGTTTTTAAATTTCACAGGATACTTAAAAATTGTAATCTTTAGTGTAGACTATTTTTTAATTTATCATTAGTTAAAGATTGGTTCTATATTTCTAAAATATTTTATAAGCCATTAGTTACTTTAAAATATTTTTTTTAAACTAAACCCTGTTTACACAGGTTACAAGCACGGAACAACAGCAATCCAGGACTACACTTTCCGTGCGTGCCCAAAGTATAGAACAAATCCGAGCGAGTCTTCGGGAACGTCGAAATTTATCACGACAAATAGTGGGCAATCCAAACGTAAGAACTATACGCCAATTATGCGAACTATATTAAAAAATTCTAAAGCAATTAAATTAGTGATTAAACAAAAATAATGTAAGGTCTATCTTACACTCGCTAGAAATACATCAGCTGGGGGGTTATCAATGGATTTGCCACAAAGATATTATTAAATGAGGACTATGCTAAATACACTATTTTAATTTATAATATAACAGAAATAAACAAAGAGAGGATATATAATATTAGAAATGATAGTTGAAAAAAATACATTGAAAACACCTCCAAGTTCCAGTTTTTAACTTTCACAGGATACTTAAAAACCTTAATCTTTAGTGTAGATTATTTTTTAATTGATCATTAGTTAAAGATCAGTTCTATATTTCTAAAATATTTTATAAGCCATTAGTTACTTTAAAATATTTTTTTTAAACTAAACCTTGTTTACACAGGATAGAGCCACGGAAAAACCGAAATGTAAAACAGATGGTTCCGTGCGCGCCCAAAATCAGACTCGCCAAAATCTAAACAAACCCAGAACAACAATGGGCAATCCAAACGTAAGAACTATACGCCAATTATGCGAACTATATTAAAAAATTCTAAAGCAATTAAATTAATGATTAAAAAAAAACTAATGTAAGATGTATCCGCTACTCGCTTGAAATACATCTGCTGTGGGGTTATCAATGGATTTGCCACAAAGATATTATTAAATGAGGACTATGCTAAATACACTATTTTAATTTATAATATAACAGAAATAAACAAAGAGAGGATATATAATATTAGAAATGATAGTTGAAAAAAATACATTGAAAACTCCTCCAAGTTCCCGTTTTTAAATTTCACAGGATACTTAAAAATCGTAATCTTTAGTGTAGATTATTTTTTAATTTATCATTAGTTAAAGATCAGTTCTATATTTCTAAAATATTTTATAAGCCATTAGTTACTTTAAAATATTTTTTTTAAACTAAACCTTGTTTACACAGGTTAGAGCCACGGAAAAACGGAAATGTAGAACAGCTGGTTCCGTGCGCGCCCAAAATCAGACTCGCCAAAATCTAAACAAACCCAGAACAACAATGGGCAATCCAAACGTAAGAACTATACGCCAATTATGCGAACTATATTAAAAAATTCTAAAGCAATTAAATTAATGATTAAAAAAAAACTAATGTAAGATGTATCCGCTACTCGCTTGAAATACATCTGCTGTGGGGTTATCAATGGATTTGCCACAAAGATATTATCAAATGAGGACTATGCTAAATACACTATTTTAATTTATAATATAACAGAAATAAACAAAGAGAAGATATATAATATTAGAAATGATAGTTGAAAAAAATACATTGAAAACACCTCCAAGTTCCCGTTTTTAAATTTCACAGGATACTTAAAAATTGTAATCTTTAGTGTAGACTATTTTTTAATTTATCATTAGTTAAAGATTGGTTTCGATATTTCTAAAATATTTTATAAGCTATTAGTTACTTTAAAATATTTTTTTTAAACTAAACCCTGTTTACACAGGTTACAAGCACGGAACAACAGCAATCCAGGACTACACTTTCCGTGCGTGCCCAAAGTATAGAACAAATCCGAGCGAGTCTTCGGGAACGTCGAAATTTATCACGACAAATAGTGGGCAATCCAAACGTAAGAACTATACGCCAATTATGCGAACTATATTAAAAAATTCTAAAGCAATTAAATTAGTGATTAAACAAAAATAATGTAAGGTCTATCTTACACTCGCTAGAAATACATCAGCTGGGGGGTTATCAATGGATTTGCCACAAAGATATTATTAAATGAGGACTATGCTAAATACACTATTTTAATTTATAATATAACAGAAATAAACAAAGAGAGGATATATAATATTAGAAATGATAGTTGAAAAAAATACATTGAAAACACCTCCAAGTTCCAGTTTTTAACTTTCACAGGATACTTAAAAACCTTAATCTTTAGTGTAGATTATTTTTTAATTGATCATTAGTTAAAGATCAGTTCTATATTTCTAAAATATTTTATAAGCCATTAGTTACTTTAAAATATTTTTTTTAAACTAAACCTTGTTTACACAGGATAGAGCCACGGAAAAACCGAAATGTAAAACAGATGGTTCCGTGCGCGCCCAAAATCAGACTCGCCAAAATCTAAACAAACCCAGAACAACAATGGGCAATCCAAACGTAAGAACTATACGCCAATTATGCGAACTATATTAAAAAATTCTAAAGCAATTAAATTAATGATTAAAAAAAAACTAATGTAAGATGTATCCGCTACTCGCTTGAAATACATCTGCTGTGGGGTTATCAATGGATTTGCCACAAAGATATTATTAAATGAGGACTATGCTAAATACACTATTTTAATTTATAATATAACAGAAATAAACAAAGAGAGGATATATAATATTAGAAATGATAGTTGAAAAAAATACATTGAAAACACCTCCAAGTTCCCGTTTTTAACTTTCACAGGATACTTAAAAATCGTAATCTTTAGTGTAGATTATTTTTTAATTTATCATTAGTTAAAGATCAGTTCTATATTTCTAAAATATTTTATAAGCCATTAGTTACTTTAAAATATTTTTTTTAAACTAAACCTTGTTTACACAGGATAGAGCCACGGAAAAACGGAAATGTAGAACAGCTGGTTCCGTGCGCGCCCAAAATCAGACTCGCCAAAATCTAAACAAACCCAGAACAACAATGGGCAATCCAAACGTAAGAACTATACGCCAATTATGCGAACTATATTAAAAAATTCTAAAGCAATTAAATTAATGATTAAAAAAAAACTAATGTAAGATGTATCCGCTACTCGCTTGAAATACATCTGCTGTGGGGTTATCAATGGATTTGCCACAAAGATATTATTAAATGAGGACTATGCTAAATACACTATTTTAATTTATAATATAACAGAAATAAACAAAGAGAAGATATATAATATTAGAAATGATAGTTGAAAAAAATACATTGAAAACACCTCCAAGTTCCCGTTTTTAAATTTCACAGGATACTTAAAAATTGTAATCTTTAGTGTAGACTATTTTTTAATTTATCATTAGTTAAAGATTGGTTTCGATATTTCTAAAATATTTTATAAGCTATTAGTTACTTTAAAATATTTTTTTTAAACTAAACCCTGTTTACACAGGTTACAAGCACGGAACAACAGCAATCCAGGACTACACTTTCCGTGCGTGCCCAAAGTATAGAACAAATCCGAGCGAGTCTTCGGCAACGTCGAAATTTATCACGACAAATAGTGGGCAATCCAAACGTAAGAACTATACGCCAATTATTCAAGCTATATTAAATAATTCTAAAGCAATTAAATTAGTGATTAAACAAAAATAATGTAAGGTCTATCTTACACTCGCTAGAAATACATCAGCTGGGGGGTTATCAATGGATTTGCCACAAAGATATTATTAAATGAGGACTATGCTAAATACACTAATTTTAAGTTCCCGTTTTTAAAATTAACAGGATACTTAAAAATTGTAATCTTTAGTGTAGATAATTTTTTATTTCATCATTACATAAAATTTAGTTCTATTTTTATAAAATATTTTATAAGCAATTAGTTACTTTAAAATATTTTTTTAAAACTAAACCCTGTTTACACAGGTTACAAGAACGGAACAACAGCAATCCAGTACTACAGGTTCCGTGCGCGCCCAAAATCAGACTCGCCGAAGTCCAGAAGTATCCCGGCGAAAAGTGAAACCGCCGTGGAGATAGCTATAAATCATTGATTTAAGATTAATAAAACTGTTTAAACCAATTATGTTAAATATTAAAAAAAAATTTATGATCTATAGATAAGATGTTTGTTTGTTTGTTCATTGAAGGTCACTCACTATAGCTAAAGGTGTGATAAGGGCTACAACAGAATTAATTACATTTTTTTTTCGACAAAACATAGATCTGAATTTCACTTAGCAATGTCTAACTTATTTTTATGTATAAAATTTGATAAATCCGTTTTTCTATTGGAATATAATTTATACATTATTGGAGACATTTTTTCTACAATTTTAAATGGTCCACGTCTAAGTTCATCTAATTTTTTCCTTATTTAATTTATTATTAGATAGGGTATGAATGTGTACATTAGATAGGCATCCCCGTCTACCACAAAAACGAGTGAAGGCAGCTAGAAAGGCTGCAACGGATAGTTCGGAGGTAAGTTGCAGGTGGATGGCGTTAGTGGTGAAGCACACAAAAGCATATATATAGTTTACCCGGTATAGATATAGTTTATAGGTTACCCGGCAGCCCCTAATGCGAGTGATGGAAACGGAATAAGGGCCGGCTTTGTCGATCTCTACATTCGAAAAGGGGTAAGTGGGTGTAACACGGTCCTTTGGAAGACTTCCCTTAGTGGGGGGATGAGTGGTTGAAGCTTAACGTGAAAACATTTGTTATATTTAGCTAGGCGAAGACGGTCCCTGTTTCTTCCGTCTAGTTCCAGAATCGCTGGCGAATAAAAGAGTGCGTGATGGACGGACCAGCGTGCATATATATATATATATATATATATATATATATATATATATATATATATATATTTTGAAGTTGAGCCTGATCAATAACCAAGTAGGTGAAGGGTTGATCCTTGGGAACCAAGACGGGATGTTAAGCGGCGAACGGTTGCGGGGCCTGGTGTAGTCGTCCACGCGGAGAATTCTCTGCGGATCGATGAACAATTGCAGCGTGCTTTTGAGATGCAATTTAGATGTAGGTTCAGCGACGGCTTGATACTTATTCGCAAGAGCGACTCTATGGACTACCTTCACTAACATGTCTAGAGTAATGGAGATTTTAGCGGTGGAATCCGGAATCCGGTAGCGCGGCAATCAGAGTTCCTGCTGTTGTATGTGAAACGGAGACACCACGCGGTAACGCGTTGTAGTCGTGAAAGGGGCGAATAGTCATAGCGGCTTTCTATATTAAGGGTGGTTAGTGCAGTGCAAGAGACCATTTTTTGAATAGATCGCCGTTAAATGGGGAGTAACGATGTCAGATGGGGAGTCGACGCTCGATGTGGGCCATAGAGATGGCGGTTGGAGAGCGAAGAAGGGCCTGTCCACCACAAGGCATGCTTGGCGAATTCCTTTGGGAAAAGCCCTTGAAAGACACAATCGGCGGGGTTTTCCTTATCATCAATGACGCCATTGCGAAGGGGGTATGATTTCCTGAATTTCAGTGACTCGGTTTGCCACGAATGTTTTCCAGCGGTGCGGTTCACTGCGAATCCAGGCAAGGACTACTGTGGAATCAGAGAAGGCAATCAGATTCTCGAACGGCTGAGAAAACATGCCGGTGATTTTGACGGTTAGTTTCGCAAGGAGGTGAGCTCTGCATAATTCCAATCACGAGAGCGATACTCTTTTTAAGGGCGCGACCATGGATTTAGTTATGAGTAAGCTGACGGCGATTTCCCTTGCGGAGGAAGTGGAGTTCAAATGTATCGCGGCTGCGTAACCTTATTCGGATGCATCAAAAAAGGCGAACAAACTTTGGCACCTACGAGATTCCTGATACTAAGGGAAACGGCGAGGGATGGATAATTGCGAGATGGCTTCAAGTTCTTCCTGAAAGAGTAGTTATATTTAGGGGTTTGTGCAAATGTGCAGTAGGGCTGCAGTAGTTCAATCTCCCACTAGTGCGAGGTGAAAGGCGAGGGGGAGGGCGTCCTTGAGCTGTTGCAGCTGGGAGACCGCCCCATTTGGCAACGTCGCAAGGAATGTTGTAAATTTGGCAACATCGCATTGTTTACATTTGATCGGTTTGTTTATATTTGAGCAGTAGTAGGACACCCCTACTACTTGGGCATTGACCTTGTCAGAGTCATCGCGGGGCGTCTCCTCAGAGTCATAGCGGGGGAAACATCGCTTTGTTGTTTGTTTACATTTGATCACTTTGTTTACATTTGTGCAGTAGTAGTGAGTGTAAAAATGACCTTGTAACGTCCAGAGTCTCCGCGGGGGCGTCTCCTCAGAGTCATCGCGGAGAAACATCGCTTTGTTGTGCCAGGAGTGCCAATGACTTGGTGACATCACGGGGCATTGACCTTGTGACGTCAGAGTGTTCGCGGGGCACCTCCTTCTGTGCCTTCTACATTTGTTGGATGGCCTTCACCAGTGAGTGCCGTTAAGCTTGCATCAGCAGGATTTTATTATTTGAAAAATCAGACCGAGCAAGGATTAGAACTTTTGTTGAGTAATATTACACGAATGGATGGTACGTGATGACCCTTTTGTAGATCACAAGAAATGGTTTAAATATTGTCC